>CAJNDS010002002.1:246432-719109 GCA_905221605.1 Symbiodinium natans
AGACACACACACACACACACACACACACACACACACACACACACACACACAGACACACACACATATACACACACACACAGACAGACAGACAGACAGAGAGACAGAGAGACAGAGAGAGACAGAGAGACAGACAGACAGACAGACAGACAGAGAGACAGAGAGACAGAGAGACAGAGAGACAGAGAGACAGAGAGACAGAGAGACAGAGAGACGAGACAGACAGAGAGACAGACAGACAGACAGACAGACAGACACACAGACACACAGACACACAGACACAGACACACACACAGACGCACACACAGACACACACACACACACAGACACACACACACACAGACACACACACACACACACACACACACACACACAGACACACACAAACAAACCACAGAGGCACAAACACACAACACACGGAGGCACACGCACACACAGAGCACACACACACCAAGACACCCACACACAGTACCCACACACACACACAGACAGACACACAACCAGGACCAACAGACACACAACAGACACACAGGGACAAACCACACACACGACCCACACAGGCCACACACCAAAAACAGACACACACAGACACACACACACACAGACACACACACACACACACAGACACACACACACACACACACAGACACACGCACACACACACACACAGACACACACACAGACACACACAGACACACACAGACACACACACAGACACACACAGACACACACAGACACACACACACAGACACACACACACACACAGAAGCACAACACCCAGGTGTGTCCAGCAAAGTCGACAAAGAAGGAAGACGTTTGGGACGTACGCTTTGCAAGGAAGAAGATTGAGACGTACTCTTGGAGTTTTTTGGGTGTTTCAAGCAAAGTCGGCAAAACAGGAAGAAGTTTGAGACCTACGCTTTGAGCTTTTCGGGGTGCGTCCAGCAAAGTCGGCAAAGAAGGAAGAAACTTGAGACGTACGCTTTGAACTTTTCCAGGGGTGTCCAGCAAAACCGACAAAGAAGGAAGAATTTCGACATTTAAGCTTTGAGCATTTCGGGGTGCGTCCAGCAAAGTCGGCAAATAAGTAAGCAGTTTGAGACGTACGCTTTGAGCTTGTCCAACTGTCCAGCGAATTATGTCGACAAAGAAGGAAGAAGTTTGAGATTTATTCTTTGAACTTTTCGGGGCGTGTCCAGCAAAGTCGACAAAGAGGAAGAAGTTTGAGACGTACGTTTTTTCGGTCATGAAGTGCCAAAGAGCCCTGACAAAGCAATCGCCGCAGAAACACACACACACACACACGCACACACTGATGCATTGGTGACTGTGTGGAGCGCAACCTTTCATGTCATGATGATGAGATGAGATTTTTGTACCGCGTATGCCACACCACAGGAATGGCATACAAACACAAGATCCGGGCAAGCAGGTACGTTTTCCTGGGGTGCAGGGGAGAGCTTCATTGGAGGGGTTCCCTTGCACCCCCTCCGTCCCCCTGCTATGGCAGTGACGCCTTTCCAGGATGAACAACCTGTTTCCACACACACGCAATGCCCTCAGAGAGGGCTGAGCTTCGGATCCACTGGCAATCTAGTGATCACGGAAGCAGACAACGGTGCACATGCCCTGGCGCTCGCACTGCTTAAAACTTGTTTGACAGCCCCCATGGAAAACGAGAAGAAGGTTAAAGTGAGCCACCACTTGGTTTTGAGTGGATGTGGGTCCTGTCCACAAAGTGGTGGATAAGGGCACCTCTTGGAAAACAAAAATGTGGCAGGTAGTTTGAGGCGAGAGGGGGGAGCCTGCCCACGCCCCCGACAAACTGACAAAACACGACCTCAGGCGGAAATATACATCAGCTCGACACCCGTCTCTCGGAGACATCGGATCAAAACCAAGAGAGATTGAATCGGGAGGAAAACACTTGGCTCGCACGGACCGTCACATCCTAAAAGCTTCGGATGATCTTATCTCCAACCGGAGGCTCGGCTACCTGCCGTTGGCGGGCGCCCAGGAGGGAAAAGCCCAACCGAAGTCACACACTGATGCATTGGTGACTGTGTGGAGCACAACCTTTCATGTCATGATGATGAGATGCGATTGTTGTACCGTGTATGCCACACCACAGGAATGGCATTCAAACACAAGATGACATGATCCGCAAGGGCTATGGTTTCGGCCCCTTGCTACGCCACACGCAAAGGAATTGCGTAGCACGAAATGAGATGAAGATGCAAGTGACACGATGCCTCACCAGCTGGCCCCGCCGGACCCCGGGTGCGGGCAAGCAGGTACGTTTTCCTGGGGTGCAGGGGAGAGCTTCATTGGACGGAGCTCCCCTGCACCCCCTCTGCCCCCCTGCTATGGCAGTGACGCCTTTCCAGGATGACCAACCTGTCTCCACACACAAACACACACCCACACACCGAGACACACACCCATACCCAAACACCCACCCACGCCCACACCCACCCACACCCACACCCACTCACACCCACACTCACAACCACACCCACGCCCACGCCCACGCCCACGCCCACGCCCACGCGCACGCCCACGTGCACGCGCACGCGCACGTGCACACGCCCACGTGCACGCGCACGCAAGCACGCGAGCATGCGAGCACGCGCCCGCGCGCGCGCGCGCGCGCGCATGCGCGCACGCGCATGCGCGCACGCACATGCGCGCGCGCACATGCGCGCACGCACATGCGCGCACGCACATGCGCGCACGCACATGCGCGCACGCCCATGCGCGCACGCGCATGCGTGCACGCACATGCGCACACGCGCATGCGCGCACGCGCATGCGCGCACGCGCATGCGCGCACGCACATGCGCGCACGCGCATGCGCGCACGCACATGCGCGCACGCACATGCGCGCACGCACATGCGCGCACGCACATGCGCGCACGCACATACGCGCACGCACATGCGCGCACGCACATGCGCGCACGCATGCACATGCGCGCACGCACATGCGCGCACGCACATGCGCACGCACGCACATGCACGCACGCACGCATGCACGCACGCACATGCACGCACGCACGCATGCACGCACGCACATGCACGCACGCATGCACGCACATGCACGCACGCGCACGCACGCGCACGCACGCACACGCACGCACGCACGCGCACGCACGCGCACGCACGCACGCCGCACGCCGCGCGCGCGCGCTCGCGCCGCGCGCGCCTCGCGCCGGCCCGCCCCCGCCCGCCTGCCCGTCCGCACGCACGCACGCACGCACGCACCCTCGCTCGCTCGCTCGCTCGTTCGTTTGCTCACACGCGCACACACATCATGTTTTGACTTTGTCAGGCCCGCAATGGACCTGGCGTGCCCGAGCAGGTGCCGAGAGCTCGAGCTGACACGCCGCAATCTGCGACACATCGTTGTACTTTCATCGTTGTAGTTTCATTGAAGTGCTTTCATTTGTTCCTTAATGTGTGCTTTGTATATGTCGTATACGCATTCCCGCCAGACGCCGGAGCCTGATGCACAGATACTGCCCAAGCAGGTCGGGGCTCTAGAACAAGCATTGCCTTCTCTGCTGATTGGAGCATTCAGCCGCTTTTGGTGCGGTCGCAGGAGGACAGGGAGAAAGACCTACGCCAACGGATGCTGAGTGCTGAGTTTATAGTCCCCTGAGCGATGTGGGCCTCACCTGGCCCCAGTTGTGGTGGCCCTCCGAGGAAGTCAGGGGCGATCCGGTTGCCGTTGGAATCTCAAATCTTGCGCAGAGAGGAGACCGGGGATGTTTCAGTGGGTGGGCTGTGGAAGTGAGCGGAGGTGAGAGGTGTGTCGATTGTTGCGCGGACACTTTGAGAGTTTGACTTCAGACATTGCTGCCAAGGCATCGCTCCAAGCTGGCCTTGGAGAAAGCCGGCAGGCAAGATGCGACCGCGTGAGTTGCTCCAGCGAAGCACGTGTGTGCAGAGTAAAGAGCCTCAATGATTCGGAAGCCGCTGACTGCCAGCTTAACTCATCTTTTTGTTTAGCTGCGGGGGTGCTGCAGTCTTCGGGAAGGCAATATCGAGAGCGGCTGAGGCCACTCTCTCAGCCATGGCTTTGGTAAAAGCCCCATTCAATGTGAGAAGAGACATCGGGAAACCCCAGGAATGGTGCTGCCGGTGCTCATCGCATCGAGGACGGTCAAGCGTTTGCTGCGATTTCTTTTGCTCTTCTGTTCGTTTTTTGTCTGTGTTCTGTGCGGTGAGAGGAGCATCCCAACGAGGATGACGAAAACGAAGCGGTTCTGGCACCAATCCTACCGAATTCTGCAGCTGTCTGGAAGAGCTTTGCATCCTGTGTTCAGTACTCTGGAGCACCCACTGCTCTTCCGTGCGACGCTTGCATATTGCTATCCAACAGTCGAGTCAACATGCTCAGGTTCCTGAGACCAAAGAAGGCACGGAGCTTACCGGAGCTCGGTTCAATGAGCATCGCGAGCACACCGTTTCACGGCGACTCTCGCATGCTGCGACGTCATCGCCGACCTGAAGTCCTGTGTTGGGGCTCTCAAGTCTCTCAGCTGTCCACTTTCCGAACACTCAAGTCTCTCGGAGGCGACTTAAACAAAAGGCGTGCCCAAAGAGACCCAGAGCTTGGCCAGCCGAGCATGAGAAGGAGCTACAAGGAGTGTCGCCGTCAAGCATCCAACTGACAAATCCGCGAAGGCCCGAGGCCGACGATGCACAGCCCCGGAGAAACCGCTAGGAGTTTTTTTCTGAAACCTAGGAAGCGAAGGCTAGCAGGGGCAAGTTACTTGCATCATGGACGGACAACAGGCCAAGGCCATCCGAGAGAGAGAGAGAGAGAGCTGTGTGGCAATGAGGTCCGAGAAAGCGATTCCGTGTTTCAGCTGTTTTGTAACTCCCGGACTTTTGAGACTTCTGCCTGTCACTCCTTAAGCAATGCATTGGCGCCTGAGATCCTGAAGCCGATGATCCGCCGATTTCCAAGCCAGCAGCTTCCTGAGAATTGGGGGGGTTTTGCGTGTCTCAACAGCACGAAGAAGCGCTCTCAGAAACGGAGAGCTCCTCCCCCCCCCCCTTTTCTTCAAAGATCGGGGGCCATGTCAGGCCGTGCGCATCACCGCACCTCCAAAGATTTTGCAGCCGCTTGACCCGTTTGGCCTGAGCTGCTTTGTGTCTACCATTGAGGGAAGGCGAAACTTGCCAGGAGAGGGAACGCCGTGGTGCCGGCGGTGGACCCAGTGCAAGGCTCTGAGCCGCCGGTTGAAGCAATGTTGCGGCATGTTGAAGATATGTGTGGAGATTGATTTTTACTTTTCGTGTTACAGAGTGGACTCGTGAGAGTTTTTTGGCAGGCAGGGCCCCGAATCATGAAGTCAGCAAAACCGCTGTTGGAAGCTCAGCGTGTCGAATACCTCTGAGGATTTTGCAGGGTTGCCGCCGTTTCCCATCAGATGATGCATTCAGGAGGGCTGACCTGGGGCCAGAGATCTTCCTTCGGATCCTTCAAAACGCACAGCGGAGGCTCTCTGCAGCCTCAAGCAGCCGCTGCGCTGGGATCTGCAGCACGCGCGTCAATGGTGTTTCGTGAATGTAGAATTCCTGGTTGCGAACGCGTGGGTCGCAAACGAGGCCGTTTTCCGGAAGGGAAGTTCGCTTGAGTCTTTTGCAGGACCTCACACTGACAAGATGCCTCAACGTTGCCACGTTTGTTCCTTTCCCCCTCCGGTCCCCTTGCCTTCTTTAGGGTTGTACGTGCCGACACAAAGCTTTGGGCCTCGCTTCATGCTGCATCCTTGCAATCTTCGAAGACGTGCCGCTGACTCATTACACCCTAAATTCATCCTCATCAGCCTCAAGCAAATCGCGTGCGGCTTCGCGTCTTCTGATCACTGGGTTGTGCGCTGCTGGCCCAGACGAACTCATTCACCGAGAGTCACGCTGCTTGGACGAGGCAAGAAAGTACAGAGACCGCGTGCCTGCGTGCGTGAAGCCCGGGCGTACAGGGAAGCCATGCGGTCGAACTCACGGGATTTGAAGTTTTTCGGGCTTTGTTTCAGGCCGCGACGAAGACGAGCCGAAGAGCCACAAAGTTGCTGTCTTAGTATAATGGGGTATATGCCTGCTGTGCGGCTGAATTTTCAGCTTTAACGTTAGGCTTATTGACTTCACGACCCTTACATGTGAATCCGAGCTCTGTGCCAGATGTACAGTAGTCGTTTCCGCCAGCGACAACTTCGAACAAACGTTTGCTGCGGCGTGCGAGATGGAAATGTCTAAATGACTAGGCGATGAATTTCATTTCTTGAAGCGAATGCACGCCCATCTATGTTCTGCCGGCACAAATCCACTTCCAACATCATGTCCTGCTGAACCAATCGTGATACTCAAGAAACGAATGCCTGCATGCGAAGACGATTTGAGCTTTTCAATGGTGTATCGGTTCAGTTCGTTCAAGCTGCCATTGGGCCCCCTCTCGAAATAGCGTCCGCACTCATAGGACGGATTCGTCTGAGTTACCGTGTGATGTGCTGTGGTTGACCTTATTTCAGCGTGATTCGGGGTCTTGCCATGGGAGTCTGCACTCTGAAGAGGCTCCGCCTCCATGACTGCAAAAACGTCGCAAAGTGAGCCTCAGTGCAAGGCACAATGTGGGTTTAAGAGAGCGCTCCGATGACCGCAGCCGGACGAAACTTGAAGAGGTGAGGTACTTGTGCACTCCTGTGCACAATAGCCGCAAGATGGTTTTGCGTGTACTGTGTTGTCTGAAGCTCTTCAAGTTTTGAGTCTTCCGTTATGTGCTATGCATGACTTGGTCATGTGAGGTTTTCGCGTAGTTGCTCCTGCAAAGAAAGCTCCAATTAGGTACTGCTGACCCTTCGGTCCGTTCGGCAGACAGGCTCAGCATCAGCTGAGACCTGAGCCTCCGACGGTGCCTTCTCATTGACTCGGTGCAGGTTTCGCTATCTCGGAGAAAAAAAGGGTGCGTGAACAGAATCAGAAGCAGTGAAGTAGCATCTCGAGGCCCAGAAGACAGCTGCAACACATCGGGCGGCTCAAGAAACGGCGGGGAGTCTGGGAAGGGGCAGGTGCGGGAGCTGGCAGCGGCGGTGTCTGAAAGTATTTCTGCGCAGCTCCTTAGGCTCAATGTGTTGCACACGCATGCGGTTTTGCTGTTCAAGATTCTGCTTGATGAGCTAACTGAGATAACAGAGAACGCCGAGCTTCCCAGCGGTCGTAAACACCTCGCATTTGCCTTAACTGAATTCCCCATGGTTAATCTTGAGCGATGGACGGTAGCTTCAGGCAGCTGGTTGCCAGAGCTGTTGCTGTTGCAATGTGCAGGTGCAGGTGCAGTTGCCAGTGGGTTGGGTGTTTGCAGAGGTCGATGAATCCAGCCGCTTTCTCGTCGACGTGCCTCAGGCCCTTCCTAGCACAGGCGCGCGCTGGCTCGTTCGGTCCATCTCGTTCCTCGTGTAGCAGCTTTGAGTCAAGTTGCAATCAACACTCCAAACGTTGCGTCTGCGGAAAGGTGGCACATGTGGTGGAGGAGCACGAGAGGCTTATCGCCGTCTCCTCAGTGTCACTTTTCTCAGCATGTTTAGGGTTCAGCACACATGCAGCGCTTCGTCAGATTCCTCAACAGGCCTGCTGACAAGTCATGTGAAGACAGGCCGAGAATCTTCGCCTCAAAGCGGACCACAGTGCCAACAAGGCTTGTGGTTATGTTCACAGCAGGGTCGGGAGTGGCTCGAGGGGCCTGGTTGGGGCTGGACACAGCAGGAAGCAGACTTCAAGAAGACAAAAAATATGAGCGCACACGGAGAGATTGGGGCTGCCTTGCGCTGTGAGGTGCAGGTGCCGAGCTCGCCGAGCTTTCTTGTGGACGCGCAGGATGAGGTTTTCCAGGACGGTTTTTGCAGATGGACTCCACAATTCTACACCAGAAATCAGCAAAAGCCTTCTGCTTTGGGCTGCTTGGGCCAGGAAAGGCTGCCGATACAGAAGGACCTCTGATGAGTCTGATGACTTCCGCCACTCACTTAACGCATCATGCAAGCGACCAGCTGCGGGCATTAATCTTGGAAGGCCCCTGCCATGACAGGGTCTTGATGGGCCCGTCAACATAACGCATGCTCCTCCCATCAACTGGAGCGCTTTGGTTGTCAGGAGCCACAGAAAGTTCGAAGCAAGTCCAAGGCCGTGGACTTCTCGGGGCTTCTCAGGGCTTCTCCGATGAGCGATGAGCATAGCGCGAGCAGGATCCACCAAAGTTCGAGGAAGGACTATGTCACTCAGTGGTGCCAGAGCTTTCAGGAGACTCTGCAAGTGGATGCGCGTGCAAAAGAAGGCCAGCATTTGGCCATTGCTGAGGAATTCTGGAGGTTTCCATTGAGGAGACGCAAACGCACCAGACGGAGGTCCGCTGGGGGGTGACACGATCCGGGCCACAGAACTAGAACTGGCACTGCAGGCGGATGGTGGCAAGAAGGGCATGGCACAGGCCGCTGAGCGGAGTGAGTATCTTGTGAGCAGTGTCGATGTCCAGCTCAGGCCGTCTTTCAGAACTCGGCTGACATGAAGCATGCCGAAAAGAACACAAACCAGGAATGCTAAATAATGCTAAATACATTCGTGGGGCAATGGAGCCATGGAGCCATCTCACAGGCGGTTCGCGAGCAGCTCATGAAGGACGGCCGAGGTTCCTGGCTCAGTCAGCACAACGGAAGGGTGAACCAGTGCCAAGGCACCAACCCCTCGACCCCTCAAACAACAAGAAGAAACCCAACCCCCCCAATTCCGAAGCAACCGGAGTGAAGGGAGCTTCACGGTACTCAAAATAAAAATGTCGGAGAGGAAGGCCGCCGCGTCATGCCAGTACCAGTCTACGAAACGTACAGCACATCTCGCGGCCGAAAAAGAATCGTATTCCTGGACCTTTGTTGGGGATCCTTCTACTTGAGAGGGACATGATATGAGTTGATGCGGCATGATGTGGCACGTGCCCAGGCTACGACGTGAAGAACTTGTACAAGCAGACGGGGCTTGCTCAGCGCATTGCCCGGAGCCAATGGCATCTCGGGATCAAAGAGGGCAAACAGGGGAGCCAGGGGTATCATGCGACAGGACCTTGGCCGTAGCTTGCTAAACTTACGTTGCACCTTTCTACAAGTGAAACTCAAGCTTCCTTCAGGTTTGAGAACATTACTATGGTTATCATTGGCATATACGCGATTTGGATGGCCATCGACACCGACCTGAACAACGCAGAGCCTTAGAAGAGCAAAAGCCCCCCACTTTTTCCCTCAATGTTTGTGTCAACGCTGCTCAGCTCGCTGCTCGCCGCTTCGGCCGTCAGTCCCAGGGGCGGAGCATGTACCTATATGTACCTGTATAGTTCCCGAAAGCATATGGCGGAGGGTTTTTCAGCGGAGGTGGTTTTCCATGAAATGATTTTATGTCGTCGTTCTATTCGGATGGCGCGATGGATGGCGTGATGGATGATGCCTGGATGGATTGCGTGATGGATTTCGTGGGTTTTCCTCTTAACATTAAGTGTTAAAGCACGGGGGAGGGTTGGCGGGAGCCGCCGCACCTGGTTAGAAATGGTGCGTGAACGCCAACCCTCTGCGTTTTTTGCGTTGTTGAGACGCAAAAACGACGACCCTCTGCGCGGTCCCGGCGTGTCGTGATGGCGTGAACGCTAACCCTCTGCGTGTTTTTGCGTTGTCCAGACGCAAAACGACGACCCTCTGCGTGTGCGCGGGGTGTCGCGATCGCGTGAACGCCAACCCTCTGTGTCGACGCAGAGGGAGTCTGACTTCAGCTCTATCTATTGGAAGGTGAAGGCTGGCTGAATTTCGCTCAGGCTTGCGCACCAGACGAAGACGACGACCGAAGGCCCCATGACCCCCCATAGCCCCATGATACAAAGCGGTAGCGTGTCTGCTGGGAGGCTGACGCACGTGTGATCAATTGTGATCATGAAAGGGAGGCCTCGCACATTGGCTTGCTGCTCATCGTTTCATGTGGCCTTGCTCTGTGGCAATAAAGCCCATGTACCTCAGGGTGTATAGGGCTTAGGGTTTTAGGTTCAGGGCACTCAAACCAACAGGTCATCCCCGCTATTCAACACGCTTGTCCTTGGGGTCCGAGCTTGTTTGTTTTGTTTTCCGCGAAACCTTTTCTCCGCGGATTCTCAGCGAAGTTTTTTCAACGAAGACGTGGCGAGGAGTTTTCAACGGAGGTGGTCTTCGACAAGACTCTCTTCGTTGTCGTTGCTGCGTGAATGGATGTTGTGATGGATGATGCATGAATGGATGATGTGATGAATTTTGCATATATTGCGTGATTATCAGTTCATAAATTAGTGAGGGTTTCATCGTGGCTCCATAATGCTTTCGGGACAACCGTTCTTTAGTTTTTTCTGTACATCTGAAGGCGTTGATGCGCAGACATGGAAAAAACACGTTTTCCTAAGCAGCCAACCAGTTCTGGCGAATATGTATGCTGGTTTCGACATCCTTGTCGGCGTTGGTGTTCTCATCGCACACGGACCCATAAAGGTATTGCTTCATTCTCATCGGCGTTCACTTGCCATCATCTGCTGTAAGCTGCCTTTGAGTTGCTTTCACGTGGCAGATGCGCTTCGCCGCTTCGCGTTGGCGCCAAGGATGTCATCACCGAAGCCCCGCCCGTCTTCTTCGCCGTCGAACAGGTTTTCTGCACGTACTTCCTTGGAGAGCTGGCGCCTCCCTCGGGCAAAGCAAAAAGATGAAGAAAAGTCTGCAATTTGTGAGGGGCTTTTGTACATGCTTTGCCGGGGGCTTGGCCGCCTCTGAGTCATAGGTAATTCGGTTCCTGGCCTTCGAAGAGAAGCGGAACTGCTTGAGAGATGCCTGGTTCATGTTCGACTTCACCTTGGTGCTAATGATGGTCCTGGCCAGGTCCTCAGACATCCTCTCGGTTTCAGAGAGTCGCTGTCGTAGTTACAGAGCATATGACTTTCTAAAGAGCGAGATGACTTAAAAGCGTCATCGGCGCAGGGAAGGGGGAGCCAAACATTGGCAGGGAAGGGGGAGCGTTCGAGCGAGTTCGGGAGTTCGTGGGTCGTTGGATGTTGTTGGTGTTTGTGTCCGAACACATGCAAGGGCTGCTGGAGGTGCAGTACAGCCGGGCTGTAAGATGGTAGCGAGATATCGATGGCCATGAGTGGGCGGGTGGTGCGCTTCACTGCGCTTCTGTTTCGGCAGCGGAAGGCTTTCGGGGCTTTGGGACTGCCTTCGCTGTTTTGCAGGAGAATTGGGTGATGACTGTGGTTCTGCTGGCCACGGGAACGGGTGGAGGGGACACCGACGGCATCTTGGCTAACGCAACAGTGACATGCGGAGCTGAGAAGCTGAGCACTAGGTATCCTGGCCAATGCAAACGTCCTGCGGCTCGCCAGGTGCGTAGATTCGAAGTTGCATAGCAGCTCAGAGTGAGGGTCGACTTGGGAAGAAGCCTCCGAGTCAGAAAGCTATGTCAGACAACCGGCGAAACATGGCGAAACCAAAGTCAGAGATGCAGAAGCCGGAATCAAAAGCTCGCCTGCCAAAACAGACCCCAGACTCAACCTTCCTCATCTCTGCATTGTGGTGTCTGGGTTTCGGGGGGTTTAGTGTTTTAGGGTCTTTCGGGTTCAGGAGTTTTCGGGTTAGGGGATGTTTAGATCCGTGGCTCGCACCCCGACCCCTTCCCTCCCCGCCTTTCCCCCTTGACCCTTTTTCAAAGAAGAGCAGACGAAGCAAGGCTGTTTACGAGTTTGTGTTCTTTCCGCATGTCGCTGAGCGTTTTTCGCCAGTTTTTCTGACTCAGCCCAATGCTTGATTCTGACTGGGGGAGGCTGATGCGGCTGACGCGACTCCTCCGCATGGCCCGCTTGCTGTGCCTGGCCTCGGTTCTCATTTCGTAAAGACGCCTGTGAAAGAGCTCGGTTCTGCGCATATCGGTGTTGGGGGCTCAGGAGAATGGTGCCTGAGCTGTTGATCTTGGTGAAGGCGCAGCGGCGCACCCCTTCACCTTCTCCGCTAGTTCTCCGCAAAATATCAAAAAACATGATCCAATCCAGAGGCCATCGCCGCTGCGATGCGCTCCGTCGGCTTCACGTTGATTCTGCTGGTCATCGTGCTCTATGTGTTCGGAATTGGATTCACCCAGCTGCTCAAAGGCACTCGACTTAGAAGTCTCCCGTGTAGGCTCTGTGAGAGCTCGGTCTGAGGGCGCGCGCTCTGCCAGTCTCAAAAATAGTCTCACACTTCTCTGTAGGCAGCGACCTTGGAGCCGACAACTTCTCAGGCGCCCCCCCCCCCCCGCGAGAGTGTTGTTTGATGTTGCATGCGTTGCCTTGTCTCTCACACTGCACACGGCGGGGAATTCCATAGGTTTCCGAATTCCACGCTGCCCCTTGGCATCTTGGCCTCTTGTGAGGAGTGCTCCTGTCGATGCAGATGCTCTTCTTGCACTGCACGCTCCTGGACTCCATCTCCGAGCTGTTGCGCGCCCGCAGAAGGACAACAAAAAAGGGTGGAAGGGTGGAGCCGGTGGAGCAGTCGCAGAGTGTCCTTCCATGCTCTTCCTTTTTCCCCACCCTCGGTGTGGGGTTGTTAGATTTTAGACTCAACTCTTCTCCTCGCCCGGAACTCTTCTCCTCGCCCGGTCTACTCCTCGCTCATCCCTGGAGTGCCCAACCCCACATGTCCCTGGAGTGCCCAACTCTAGAGTGTCCCTGTTGCCACGGAGTGCCCAACCCCAGAGTCTCCCTGGAGCCCAACCGCAGAGTGTCCGTCTCCCTGGAGTTATTTCTCGTGCCCAACCCCAGAGCGTCCCAGAGTGCCCAGCCCCAGAGTGTCCCTGGAGCCAACCCTAGAGTATCTCTAACAAGAGAGGCTAAGAGAGGGTGGGGAGATTCGAAGCAAAATGATTCTTTCGGGTGGGGGGGGGTTCTTCCTTGCAGCCTTGGAGAAGTTTTCAGCCTTTGCCCTGTGTTCAGCGTTTGTCCCTTTTCGTGTTGAGAGAGGCCCTCCCCCACTAGGCAGAGCCAGAGCCAGTTTAAGCTTGTGTCAAGGGGCCCCCCTGTGAAGCCCCTGTGAAGCTGAGGGTCCAACTCTTCATGTTGGAACGCCAGTGGGTGGCTCTGGCCCTCCTCTATTCCTTTCTGGAGCCTCAGCCAGCACATGCCATCCAAAGCCACCCCCAAGAGTCTTGCATAGGGAGCCCATGGGAGCCCCTCCCCCCAGCTTGTTAGAATGACCTTTCTGAGGGGGCAGCGATGGTTTCAGGTTTTGCCGGAAGAATCTGATAAACGGACCAATGAGTGCAAGAGAACTGGAGTAACACTTTGTGCGATCAAGTTTACATTTCCTAGCCCCCTGCCAAGATCTTGTCAGCGATTACCATCGCCAACATGCTCATCGGGGTGATCTGCGAAGCTGCTCGGAGCAAGATGGCTCCGTTAAGGTTAGAGATGTCCACCAAATCGACAGCGATTTCAAACAGGGAGTTTTACAAAGAAAGGACAGACAAAAAGGGGAGATGGGTGATTTGGAAGGTCATCACGGCCGTGGCAGCTGCCGAAAAGGAGGCCATCCAGATTACTTTTGTCAAAGACACCCTGCTGCGCGTCATGGGACGCGGCTCGCCGGCACAAAGCCCTGGCTCTTTGCTGTGGCGCTCCCCCCAGCAGCGTTCCCGCTGTGCTGCTGAGGCTCGGATGCCAATACGGATGGGAGGCTCCAGAAGAGCGAGTTCTTCAAGATCGCTCGCGACAAGCAGGCCGTCAAAGCCCTCAAGGCGGGACACAGCTCGGCCGAAAGGGGCAGAAAGGGGGCAGAAAGGGGACAGAAAGGGGACAGAAAGGGGGCAGAAAGGGGCCACTGCAGGGCGTTTGGCTCTTTTGTGAAGAGCAGCACACAGTTGCAATGGAGCCGATGTTCAACATGATTTTTGCACGTATACGAGCGCAATTATAGATGAGTGTGGCAGGTCAAAATTCCTCCTATGAGTTGCACTGCTTTGCAAGTGCAAAGAATTGGCGCAGGAACTTCGTCGTTTTTGCTTGCTTTCCTTTCTTGATCTGAGGAGCTGGGCGTTGACATGCTGACCTTGCGGCTCGGAAGTAAAGAGTACAACATTATCGTGAAGCTTTGCATCTGAGGTGAGAGAGAGGGGACACTGGGACACTCCCAAGGGCGAGAGAGGGAGAGGGAGGGAGAGAGAGAGAGAGGCAGAGAGCCCAAACCCGGCTTGAGTCACGCACCGGTCCTGCTCGAGAGCCGTGTCTGCCCTGTCCGGTTGCGCATCTTGGTATTGGGGCTTTGAGTACATTCTGTAGCACCCTAAGCAGCAGGGCGACAATGAGGGAGAGCTCGCAGAAATTCGACAAGCCGGCAGATACATGGATACTACAGCATGGTCGTTCCCAGGACCTTCACGTGGCTCACATTGGCACGTAACCAAAACCACTAGGGAGAACTGCCATGGTACTACAAAGACTTGTTCCGGTGCCAACAGCCCCCAAAATGACAGGAGCAGCGGGAATCTAGCATGGCTACGAAAACGGTGGTGACACCAACCTGTAAGTCCATGCACACAATCAAACAAACCAAACTATCCCACCTATCCACAGGCAGAAGAGACGGAGAGAGCGAGAGGAAACGCTGCAGACGTGGTGCTAGGCAGCCAGTTAGGGTTGTGTGACTTCTGGGAGTGGGGTCTTCAATAGTGTTCTGATGCAGCCCGAATGCCGGCGGGCGCGAACGCCCGCGGATCTGCCCACGCCCCAGGGAAGAGAGACAGAGAGACAGGAGCAAAGAAAGAATGAACTGAAGAAAGAAAGAAAAGAAAGAACGAACGAACGAAAGAAACACAGAAAGAAAGAAAGACAGAAAGAAAGAAATACAGACAGAAATAAAGGAATAAAGAAATACAGAAATAAAGGAATAAAGAAATAAAGAAAGAAAGAAAGAAACACAGAAACAAAGAAATGCAGAAGTAAAGAATTAACGAAATGCAGAAATACAGAAATGTAGAAATACAACAATAAAGGAATGTGGAGAGAGTCAGAACGAGCAGAACAAGAAGAATAAGCATAATATTAAGAAGAAGAACAACACAAGAAGAAGACGAGGAAGAAATGGAGAGAAAGACTGACTCGGTGACGGCACGCCCACTGGGCGGCCTCCTCTTCGGAGGGGGTTAAGAGGGAGGAGCGGAGGAGCGGAGGCTCACAAAGAACGAGGAACAAGGATTCCGTGTCAGACTGCTCTGCTCGAGGATCGACTTTGCCGACATCATCTTTCAGGAGGCTTCCGGCGACACCGAGGCCGTCTGCCGGGGCGGCCGGGGGGGAAGAAGAAGCCGCCCAGTTAACATGAGCTTCACTTGAAACTCCCACTGTGCGAACAGGACGAAGTTGAGGAGCTCTCATTTTCAGAGTTCATGGAGGTGCGCACGCGGCAGACGGAGAGAGAGAGAGAGAGAGAGACAGAGAGAAAGAGATCTCTCTCTCTCTCTCTCTCTCTTTCTCGGAAAGAGAGAGAGAAAGAGCAAAAACACAAAACATGGCGCTTGCGGAGCCATTCATTCGAACCTCTTTTTTGAGAGCCTCCCTGTTCTGTCGAAGGTAATTTTGCAATTCCGCGGCTCGAACACTGCCACTGTCAAAGACATGGTAGACTTCAGGAAGTGGTTCACTGTTCAGCGCCTTCGCTGCGTTCTTGGCGTTGCTTACGCGCTTTGCTGTTCAGCGGAAGTTGTGTCAAGGTATCGCCAGATGATAAGGGACGACATGGAAGAGATCTTTGCTGGCAAGGCGCTGCGCTGCAACCTTTTTGTGTTGTGGCACGGGTGTGCCACCGGGCATATGCTTCGCAAGTTCTCGCAGGGATCGCAGTCGATGAATCGGCGTCACCAGCCGCTAGCTTAAGACGATGCGAATGATGCGAATGTGCAGGAAAGGCCATATGATGCCATCAGCACCTCTTCATGTAATGTTCATCTAAGGCCCGGTGGCTTGCGGCAGACAATCTTCAGCAGCACGGCACACCGCTGGACGCCACAGCAGGGCGTGTCTCGGCGTCTGCCAGGCGTCTGCGAGCATCTCCGAGCTCTAGTTCAGAGCTGCGAGGGATGTAGGACTGCTAGACTGCTAGACTGAGGACAGTGACCACGTGTCAGTCAACATCTGAGATGGGCTGGGTTGAGTCGGTTGAGTTGTGTAGCCACATGCGGCAAATCACCGCCCTCATCACCGAATGGGTGATTTCGGATCCTTAGCCGTGATCCAGATCGTGGCATTCTTGGGCAGCTGGCAATGTCAGCCGCTTTGAGTAGACATGTCGCACTTCCCAAGGAAGTCGCGTGCAAACGTGCACATGCTTTGCCATTTCACTTGCGCTAATCTAACTTGGAACGGTGTGTTCAATGAGCTTTCTAAGTATGGCCGCGCATTAAGATGTGATGTCTGCAAAGCTTGTTGTTTCCTGGAACTCTTTTGACTCGTGCAGGAGCACGGAAAAGAACCGTCGCATCCTAGGGTTGTGCCTGCACTCCTGGCTTGCGGCAAGTAGAACTGCCCCCCCCCCCCCCCCCCTCCCTCCCCCCATTCCCCCCTCCTCCCCCCCCTTCCCTCCCTTTCTTTCCCCCCCCCCTCCCTCCCCCCTCCCTCCCCCTCCTCCCCCTCCTCCCTCCCCCCCCTCTCCCCCTCTCCCCCCTCCCCCCTCCCCCTCCGCCTCTCCCCCCTCCCCCCTCTCCACCCTCCCCCCTCCCCCCTCCCCCCGTCCCCCCTTCCCCCCTCCCCCCTCCCCCCCCCCCTCCCCCCACCCCCTCCCCCCCCTCCCCCTCCCCCCTCCCCCTCCCCCCTCCCCCCTCCCCCCTACCCCCCCCCTCCCCCCCTCCCCCCCCCCCTCCCCCCTTCCCCCTCCCCCCCTCCCCCTCCCCCTGCCCCCGCCCCCCCCCCCCCCCCCTCCCCTCCCCCCCTCCCCCCTCCCTCCCCTCCACACCCTACCCCCTCCCCCTCCCCCCTCCCCCCTCCCCCCCTCCCTCCCCCCTCCCCCCGCCCCCTCCCTCCCCTCCCCCCTCCCTCCCCTCCCTCCACTCCCTTTCCCCCTCGCCCCCTCCCTGCTTCTGAACATCAAATGGTCCTCATGGCGCGCATGCACGCGGGATGCGCATCATGAAGTTATGAAAGACCTTGTCCGCTCTAGAGCTTGCAAATCGTCACCACGCCCTGTCTCCTTCTCACGCTTCTCTTTCTCTCTCTCTCTCTCTCTCTCTCTCTTTCTCTCTGTCAGTCTCACTTTTTGTTGCTCTCTCTTTGTCTCCCTCTATCTTTCTCTCCTATTTCTCCAGCGGTCAGGCTCAGTGCAAGGTACATGAAAGCATGGCTTCATACTGAACAAGAACCTGGTGGTCACGAAAGATCTCTAAGGCGATAGGTGGCTGCAAACCCGAAAAGGGAAAAGGGGATAAACAACTAAAACGCAGTGGAGACATCGTTTGGCGTGATGCTGAAGCAGGCCACAGTGAGAAATGTGCAACGGAGATTTGGAGCAACCTTCTCAAGCTTAACTGTTTGTGATATTTCTTGGCCGCGTGTTGTCAATGCCGTGACACGCCTGTGCCATCAACATGCAATCATTTCTTCGTGCCGGTGCTGCATCCAGTGTTGGAGTGTTTAATTGCTTGTTGCAAGCGATACATCCGTGCACCTGTGTTGTGTCTCACGTCCTGGCTGAGGACCTCGAGTTCTGTGTCGCGAGGGCGACACCGACTCAGTGAGCAAGGCAAGCCGATTCTTTGCCGCTCTGCGTGCTTTCAATGGTTTTCGCAGGCTGCGCGACTTCGCATAAGCGGGCACCGGGGGGGGGGGGGGGGGTTCGCAGAGGGGGGACGGTTGCAACGCCGGCAAGCCCTGCCAACATCTACCAACATTCTCTTCAACACGTCGTCTTTCTGGCAGACTCTGGCAGACTCGTTGCTTCAATTGGTTTCAGTTTTCGTCAGGGGATGTGCCGAAAGTACCCCCGATCTCCGAACTGGTGAGAGAAAAGCGAGACAAGTTTGTTCGTTCTTTTTGTCATTTTTATTGTGAATTGTGACTCTCATTGTCATGATGTCTTTATGTGTTTTTTCTTGGGGGGGGGGCGCTTGCGCGGAGGCTTGCAGCAGCAGAAGATGCTTTGCATCGGTCTTTCGCCTCAGCTGAGAGACGGGTTCAATGAGAGCGGAAACACCGAGCAGAGGTGGGCTGGCTCGCCGTGGTTGGCACCGAGTGGAGCAGATGCATGGTGCCAATGGTGCGGCTCGAGCCCGAAAAGGGATACAAAGCCATCAATACACAAAGCAGTCGCCACGCATGTCATGTGTCCCCAATTCAAGGCCGAGCACCATGGCCAAATGTGGGCAGCCTCCAGGCAAGAAGATCTGGCTCAATGTCGGCTGCTTTGCACACTCTGTGTGTGAAGGACTGAGATCTCAGAGGCACTCCTTCGTTGCCAGCGGCTGTGACCCAAGAGACTGGGAGAACTTGAAGCACAAGCACAAGCAAAACGCAGACACGTGCCCTCCCCTCCTCTGCCCCCAGTCTGCCTTCGGAAGCTTCCCCCTCATCTTGGCATTTGAAAAAGCTCTTAAAGACGTGATTGGAGAGTGCTCTCTCGGATTGTGGGCTCTCGGAGGTCTGGAGCGGCGCCGGAAACGAGAGCGGGCCGCTCGCGTCTCTGTTTTGAAAAAAGGAGTCTCCCCCCCCAAAGGCCGCAAGAGGGGGATAGGCAAGGCTTCCTTATTTTGTGTCAGAGGGGGGTGCGGAGACGTCTCACACCTCGTCACCTGCTCGGCAGGTGCTACGACGTGGAGTGGCAGAAGCCGTACTCCTCTGAGCTTCAGGAAGAAATCGAGCTCCGACGGTTCAGATCCAGATATTCGCCTTTTTTGTTCCGCCCATCTCTCCCTCTCTTTCCTCTCCCTCTCTCTCAGGCAATTCTTGGAGGTGTTGCTCCTTGGCTCAGAGAGAACCTCGTTGCTCTCATTTGCTCTGCGTGTTGTTCTTGTGCAACACAAGTGTTGTGGTTTTTCACGGCTCCTTGCTTTTCCGGGTTCGGATCAGGCTCTGGTGGGGGCTCTGACTCGGCCGAAGAGCGCGCCTGGACCGTCGGAGCGCTTGGTGCAGGATCTCTTCCAAGCAGCTGGGAGTGCTCACAAGAAATCAGCCAGCTTACATTGTCTTGACATCTTGACATCTTGACATTCCCAGCATGCCTCTCCCCCACTTCCCCCCCGCCCCCCCCGACCCTGCAGGAGACGCAAAGGTTGCGTGCGGAGTTAGAGGCGTCGGGGCTGCACTGGGTGATCTTTTGAATTAGATCATGTTTTTTGCGAATGTTCTCGCAACATCTGGTGACCACAGCGCAGCCGGTTCGCGAAAGTCATGGTTCCCATTCAGAGAGAAGCAGAGAGCCCTGCAGAGCGCGTTGCGCTCATACGGTGTAGCCCTCCATATGTTCCATTGTGTTCTGAGAGAAGGCGGCCAGAAAGGAGGACCTGGAAGGCAAGGGCGGGACTCGAACACGGCTCCAAAAGGCAGGGGAACTGGTGCATTTCCGCCCCTCTACAACTGCTCTTGCACTTTCCTGTCTTTTTTGGATTTTTTGGAGGCTCTTCGACGCCTCTCCAATGCCAGGGGCCCAACCGAGCTGAGTTGTCCTCTTGTCCTCGCACCTTCCTTGTTTTGAGGTACAAGCAGAGTTAGAATCTGGGCAGCAGGTCAGCTCCCGTGCCAATGGGGTTCGATTTCAGCCGTGAAAGGAGGCGGCCCAAGATGATCAAGATCAATATCCCATCCCGGGCTATTTGGAGGAGCATACACGCAGAGGGGAGGGGAGGGGCTGGGGGCGGAGAGGCACCATGTCGGCACCAAAGACGCTTCATCTTGCAAGGAGGCCGCCAGCAGCATCGGACCAAGATTCCACGCTTCCTTGTGAGAATTTGTGGAAGTGGCGAAGGTAGCAGCCGCAAGCCAGGTGGGAAAATCATGATGGCAATCACTGGGGCGTCCGGTGTTGGCAAGTCATCCTTGGTTAATGCGTTCCGAAGGCTCACCAGTCATCGTCTTGATGATAGGGGGTTGAGCCAAGTGCCAATATGCAAGCAGCACCCATTCGCACTCGTACTCGCAATGTGCTCCTGTAGAGGCTCCGGGACAGCGATGCAAACGCAGCAGCGACCGGAGTCAAGGAGACGACGCGACTCGACCAGCAACAGCTGCGTTTTACAAGGACGTACAAAATGCCACGTGCCCACAGGGGCCCTTTTCCGCAGAAGCACGGAACCAAGGATGGAGCCGACTATGTACAGCTTTTCAGCCAGCGAAGGCATTTTCAATCAACGATTTTATCGACAGCTTCGAGGCCAGGACAGTCACGAGTGTGTCAATGTATGTGTGTGTGTGTGCGCGTGTGTGTCATTTCTTCTCTTTTCTCTCATTGTCTCACTGTTCTTCCAACTGACTGCAGATGACGAAGAATTGAGTGCGGGAGTTCGGACCTCATCAAGTTTGTCAAAGTGACGCTGTCACATATGACGTTGCGTAGAGCTCCTCGAAGTAGTATGTTACCTTCGCGTTGTGTAGTTGCGGCCTTGTGGTGATGCCCGAGGTGCGCGTTGTGCTTGGACAAGTTCCGGGTAAGGGCCCCGCATTCTGCATGCTGGTCTGTGAACATTGTGATGTCAGTGAACAAGATCTCTGAGCTGTTGTGGCAAAGGTCAGGCCGAAGGGTCGTGCGCCGAAGTGCTAAAAGTCTGTGACGAAACTGTTCAGGCAGGCCCTGTCCTGAGATGATGCAGTGACCGGGCGATGTGCTTCTTTTCGAGGTGCGTCTTGATGCTGGTCCAGCGCGGGCCCTGAACAATGGGGCCTTCCGAATGTCCCGCGCTGCCTCAGCGTCTTGCGGGATGTTGCAACGCTTGCAACACAATCAAGTTGCAAGATGCTTGCAATATGCTGCAAGGTGCTGGACATCGACGTGAAGCACGTAGTGGGCACGGCCTTGGATGTTGTGATCTGGGATCTTCCTGGTGTCGGTACGCTGGGTTCCCAGAAGCCGTCCCTTGGATATGCTGCGCTTCTTTGGTCCTCCTCCTGGCGTTGAAGTTTCCTCTATTCTCTTTCTCTCTCGCATGTCTGTCTCTGCGTGTCTGTCTCTTCGTGTTTGAGCGACTCTTTTTTCATGCTTTCTGCGGTTAGGCAACACGTCTCTGCAGCATGTACTCTCCCATGCCAAGACTTGCAGTTCGTGTGAAGTTGTGCCCTCCCCACAGGGCGTCTGCAGGATCAAAGAGAAACAGCCAAAGCGTGAAAAGGTGGGCAGTCGCGGGGACTCGCTGGGAGTGTGTCATATGATTCTGGGATCGCTCTCGAATCAGAGCAACTCGACGTACCTGTTACGTGTAGCCTCGGAGTGCTTGCAAGTTCTCATGGTTCGGTTCGTGAGGGATGCAAGCTACTGTGTTTTTTCGCAGCAAGGTCCCGCTGAAGAAGTGGGGCAAGAAGTGGGGCAAGTGGGCAAGTGGTAGATCGCATAGCGGTTAACACAGACCAAGTGGGGCAGTCGGGCAAGTGGGGAGAAGTGGAGCAAGTCGGGCAAGTGGGGCAAGTTGGCAATATGGTTTCGCGCGAAGGGACCAGAGCAAGCGGGGCAAGCAGGGCAAGCGGCAGAAAACAGCTAACGGTGCTGGTTTGCATGCCCACTCATTGCATTGCCCAATCCGCGAAGGCACAGGCTCTCGGATTGACTCATCCGGTTCAAGTGATAAGGCTGCTCATGGTGCGTGACCACGAGATGCAAAGAAACAACGCCAGTTTTCCGGGCACATTTTTAGATCGGGGCCCACAAGCCTTGTTGTTTTTGCAATGCTTTTGCAGGGGGGGGGGGGTAAGGTGCCGGGTTCAGGACAAGGTCGTTCCGACGCTGGTCTGAACAGTGTGCTGAGCATTCTCAGCATGTGCCCACAGTGCCTAATTAGCAGTGACAAACAATCCCACAAAGTATCCATGGAGTGCACCCACAGAGAAGTTCTTGGAATGCCAACCCTGGAGCATTTCGATGTTCAAAACAAGTCATTGCGTTGTCTGTGCTTGTGTTTGCCTTCGTGTGTCTTTGTTCTTGCGTCTCCCTCCCTCCCGAATAAGTATAAGTCTCACAAAGGGCCCGCTTTATTCTTGGTAGTTTGATTGCCGCCGCGAGGCCGAACTTTCCTCAGGTGGGCCGATGCAACGGTGTGCGGATGCATGTGGGCGCACGGCAGCTGCAGTCAACTTCACGTGAAGCTTTCCGAAGCCGTTGCGGCTTTCGGCAAGACATACTCGCACACCCAAGAGTTACCAGAGAATGCCACGTGCAGCACCCAAAGCGTGGGCGCCATTCCTTCTGGCGTGTGCCGCAACGGCGTGTGTGGCGTGTGCGGAGGCCGGGAAAGTGGCGGACTTTGAAGCCCTTGGTGCCAAGGCCGACGATGCCTCTGAGCTTGCGGAATGGTCGAACGGGAGGCTGTTGAACAAGACCCTGGGCTCATTGCAGCCTGGGGACCGACTCCTGATCCCCAACAAGACCTTTCACCTCATGGGAGGCATTCAAGGTAAGGGTTTGCGAGATGTGGTCATCCAAATCGACGGGTCCTTGATTTTTTCCGCTCGAAAGAAGAGCTGGCCGAGACACCCGGATGGAGGTGTGCTGAGCTGCCTACGCTTTGAGCACGTGGCAAATGTGACCCTGACTTCGTCCGGCAGAGGCACCTTGGATGGCCAGGGCAAGGCCTGGTGGGGCTACATGGAGTATCTGAGGATTCAGGAGAACCGGCCACGCCTCCTCGAGATGTCGCAGCTGCAGGGCGTTCTTGTGGAGCGGCTTCTATTGACGAACTCACCCTATTGGACTTCATGGTTCAGTGGGGTGGATGGTTTGGAAATCAGGTATTCCGACATCATGAACAGAAGATCGGATTACGAAGGTCACGACCTCTTCAACTTGGGAGCCTTCAACACTGCGCCTTGGCACTCGAAAGTCCTGTTCGGCGCTCATTGCACCTTCTCAGCCTTCTCCCTCCATAGTCCAGTCGCGCGCTCTCTCTCTCTCTCTCTGTCTGTCTCTCTCTCTCTCTCTCTTCAAAGAAAAGTCATGGACTAGAGCTATCGAAGAGTCCCCTAAATATTCTTTGTTGTTTGGAAAAAAGGAGGATGAAAAGTGTCCTCTCAGGACGGCTGGGACGTGTCGGGCAGGAACATCTGGATCCACCACAGCAGGGTTTGGAGCCAGGACGACTGCTTCACGGTGAAGGGCTCCTCCAGCAATGTCTTGATTGAAGACGTGGAGGCGAGTGGCCTCGGGCTCACGATCGGCTCCCAAGGGGGCAACGACAAAGTGACGAACCTCACCTTCCGGAACGTTTACATGGACCGGACCTTCAAAGGTATCTACATGAAATTCCGTGAGATCGCGGAGGGCCAGGTCTCCTTAGTCCAAGACGTCACCTATGAGAACATCTACATCAAAGAGCCGGAGCAATGGGGAATCTGGATCGGCCCAGCGCAGCAGTCGGACTCTCGGAAGTTCTGGCAAGGCCATCCCTGCTCCTTGCTGTGGCCGGAGATTCCGGGAGCCACTTGCAAGCCGGCAGAGAGGGGGATCTACAAGAACATCCTCCTGCGCAACATCACCCTTGACAACCCAAAGCTCCAGCCTGGAGTAATCTTGTCAAGCCCCGACTACTTAATGCAGAATATTACCTTCGACTCCGTGAGGGTGATCAACTGGAAGGGAAGGAAGGACAGGCTCCAGTACAAAGTCTGCCAGGGCGTCAACGCGTCCTCTGCCCAAGTTCTTGGAGAGACGCACCCGATACCCTCCTGCTTTAAAGAGAGGGATGGTGGGGATGGTGGGGATGGTGGCCACGTGCCCCCACGTGTGGTTCACGTTTGAGTCATAAGGCAAAGGAAGCAGCGAGCTTATTTGAGAATGCCATTGAAACCCTAGCTGTCGGCACAGGGTCTCTCCTAGACAGGAGATTGACCATGTGCAGATGGCCAGATGCAGCGGCTTAACATGCAATATGGCTTACTGCCGTGATCATGCTCAGTGCATTGATGCGGGCCGTTGGGAGTATGCCAGAAAGCCTCTTTTGGCGAAATAAAAGGGAGGGCATTTGAGGGCACTTCTCATGTGATGAGAGTATAAGAGATGCTCTTGTGCCTTGTTCGGCTCGTGCGCCATCAGCTTTTTCCAGTCCAGAATGTCCATATTCCGGTCTTGTTCCAGCAGGCGACCTATTTGAGACGCTGGGAGCTCAGCTTTGCCAGTGTGAGCGCAAAGCGCGCGCTCAAAGCGGCCGGGAGCGGAGCAATCGATTCCCCTTCCGCGCCCGCGCAGAAGCCCAGGCATGGGGATTCGCTACTTCGCCTCGCAGCCATGTTGTTTCCTGCGATGCTCCGCGGTACGCGGAGCACGCGCCTGCGCTCGGGCTCCCTCGAAGCCCTCTGCGGTCTGCGGGGCGAGTTTTAGTATTGCTCGCCAGGATGTCGTGCTACTGATAACATCCTCACGATTCACGGAAGCCGAGCTTATGTTGGCAGACATGGCCTCAGAAGCCACTTACGCAGGTGCTGCAATGATGCAACACATGCCAGTCCGTTTTTTTTGTCGCGAGGAAGAGCTTCGAAAGTTTGAGGCCGCTGTCTCTTTTTGCTTGAACGATGACTTTGGGTCCCTTTCGCTGTTGTTGAATCCTGCGGTCAGAGTGATGAGACAGGTTCCCTACTTCATGGTAAGGCCCGGGCATGTGAGTGGGGGCTCGGGGGGGTTTAGGGGGAGAGGGGGAGGAGAGGGGGAGAGGGGGAGGGGGCCGGGTGGGGTCGGTCAGGAACAAGGTGGACATCGACATCGCATCCGAGATCCTTCGCGAGGAGGAAGCGCTCGAAGGCCACATGCTCTACTTCCCTGTGCGGAGGGGTCAACGCGGCGCAAAGGGGACCAGACATAGTTTCAGGGTTTAGGGAGATTCTTCAATGCCCGTTGATCGCTATCGACGTTCAGCCGTTCTGGGCCTGTTTTCATGTCTGGGCTTGGAGTGCACATGTAAACATACGTAACAGCCAAAGTTGCCCTCCTTTCGCTGCCTGTGCTGCGCTCGCGTACGCTCGTGTAGCAGGTTAGGGCCAAGGCACCGAGACGAGAAGCGATCTCACACTTTAAGTCTTCCGAATCGGGATGCTCGCACATGCTCGCTTGCACATTCCCCCAAGAAAACGTTTACAACGTCGAACACCCTCAATGTGTTAGCTTCGATCTCCCTAGCTCCGCTCCGCCTGCGCTGGGCAGGAGATGACGACGAGGAGGAGTGTTGAGATCTGAGTGATTTCGCGCCGAGTCATATGTCCTAGATGTCCGATGACTGGACTGATGCCGCTGTGTCTTTAAGGTGAGTTGCCGAAAGAGGATCGCAAAAAGGTCACTCAGGAAACCATCAATTGCATCAAGGCAGGAACTTGAGAGGAACTCCAAGCGTACATAAGCATACTCAAGCGTTCCAGGCACCGCATCTGTTGCATCTGCGCCACTTTGCGGCGCTTTGCACTTTGCTTCAGACCTACTTCTCTTCCGAGTACAGCGTGGATCGCGTCTACTGCGTCTCATCCAGGCCGCTGCATCTGCAGAATCATCAGCGGCAAGATCCGAGACTTTAGACAGTTCAACGATTCAACATGTGCAGGAGAAAGTTGCGCAACAAGCATGATTTCCCGAGCTGCTTGAATGCACCATAATGCGCCCGTAAGGTGTTGTTGAGGTAACACATGGGCATGTTCATAAGGAACGTCAGCCCCAAACCCTCAACCCAATGAGGTTTTTGGGGTTCTTTTTGTGTGCTTGGACCTCGTAATCTAATTGAAGTTGCCCCACTTGCCCCACTTGCCCCACTTGCTCTTTCGGAAGAGATGGGTTTCCGCTAAGGAACCAATGCAAGTGGGGCAAGCGGGTGAGGTAACACACGTCGGGGCATATGCTCAGCTTGACCCCACAGAGAGTCGAACACCAGGCTTGGAAGCGGACATACTGGAGGCCGGAATGCAAGCCTTGAGTACACGGTATGCCTTCAGTTGGGATGCTATCTGTGTGGAGATCAATCTGCTGTGGATACCCCGGAAAGTTTTGCGAGGCCATCCGCATGCAGCGGTCGTAGCTTCCTCTCGCAGCTGGGTGTCGTTGCATCCGCTGCCTCGTAGAGACTTCGAACTGTTGTCGAAGCTGCCGGCTGGCACATCTTTTCTCTTACTTTCACCTGCGAGATGAAATCTCGACTGTTTCTTCGTGTTGATGAGCCCCACAGCCCCTGCCATCACAGCCGTGCCAAAACTGCTACTCGTGTGCTTGCACTCACTACATGTCTGGTCTGAACTCGCGACTGCGCCCACACATTGCACAGCTGCCAGCGTAGCCGTATAGCAGTCCTGTCCGAGCCTTGGGGGGCTTGAGAGGGCTGCGTGGCCTCCTCAGCCCAGAGGGCGACAGTCCTTCCCAATTCCTTGCAGCAAAACGCACAGAACGCACAACAATGAAGGGCTTTCTCCCTCCTTGAGGACACGAAATGGACGGCGAAAAGAAGGCGTCCCAGGATGCGGGCTTCCTGGGCAAGCTCAGGTGTCAGCCAAAGACGAGAGCTCGACCAGGGCGGTTTTCCAAGGAAAGGTTGGAGATGAGAAGCCGACGTGAAGAGGCGCCTCAGCAGCAAGCAGTTGTGGTGTTTTGGAGGTGCTGGCAGTTGAAGTGCTTCACTGCTTCACCCCCGTCGCTCAGGAGCTCAAGCGAAGGATGGCATCCACGGCTGCAAGCTGAGCTCGGAAACTAGATCTCTTTGTGGTGGCTTCGCATGGCTCCCCCCCGAGGACCTGAGTTTAGAAGCCGGTCGCTCGGGAGTACCATCTGAGTGGCTGTTGCAACAGCAGAACATGGCCCTCAGGATGATGAAGCTTTTGCGAACTTTGCCAAAGCAACAAGCGAGCAGAAGGCAGGCGCCTCTCGCATCTGCTTTGCGCCGAGGAATCCCTCAGTAATCTGCTTTTTTCACTTCCCCCGCCGAGGAACAGTACAGCGATGTACTGGCATCGTCAGCTGCCCGGTGCTTTTGACTCGGGGTGCTCAGACATCACTGAGCAGCCACAGAGTCTGCAAATCTGATCAAGATCCTTCACTTAAGATCCTTCACTTAAGATCCTTTCTGACTGCGTTTCTGAGAGGTTTTTCGCCTGGATGATGGCGGGCAGCACGAGCAAGTCTGCTGTGAGTTACGTGCAGAATGCCGGGAGCTTGCCGGGCTTACCGGTCACTTGAAGTTGCAAGTTGCGGCAACTCTTCGTGGCAGCACTGTTTTCTTTTCATGCATTCATGCATTCATGCATTCCCTTTCCCCAGGTCAAGATGCTCATGGAGCGTTTCCAGCTCGACCTGCAAGCTATGATAGCGCAGGCCAGCCTGTGCCCTGCCCGTGCATCTGTTTGTGTTTACTCAGTGTGCTGTTTGCTTGTTTGCGTTTTCCTCGCCTCTCTGCTACTGGATGTGGGCAAGGAATCTAGGAGTGTGGCTGAGGGCCCAAGGCCGGGAAGCCAGGCTCAGAGGGGACCCAAGATGCCGGCCTGCCTTTCAAGGGCCTAAAGACCATCCAAGGAAGACTTCCAGAAACATCCCGAGCGCGTGCGTCTGTTGTGGGGTGAGCGGAGGGTTCAGCCGGAGCTGTCAACGGTGGTTCGCTTGCTTTGATTGTCCGACCAGAGACGTTCTGTTCACTGATGGCCTTGATCCGTGGTCGTTGACTCCGAGCGCCCTACCATCCTCATCCACGTCGGTCTTTTCGCCCTTTGGTATTTTGGCGTTGGAGCGTCTTCCGTTGCCCACACGCTCGATTTCCCATGAACCATGGCACCTGCCGTGACATGTCATTCTCGGGTTCGTGCAGTTATGACTTCATGCGTGTTTTCCAGAGTTCAGCTAGATGCAATTGCAGGGGTGGGTGAGCGAGAGAGCGGGAGAGCGGGCGTGCGAGGGAGCGAGCGAGGGTGTGTGTGTGTGTGTGTCTCTGGAGTTTTCGCCCTTCGACATCTGCGCTGCGTGTGTGCAGATACCAAGGAGTTTCTGGAGCTTGTGAAAAAGACCAAGGCTTGGCGTCAACCAAAAAGAGAGAGAGCCAGCTTGTTGCAACAATCCTTTCTGTTGCACCACAGCCATTCGCAGCCAGTCGCAGGAGAACCAGAAGCGCAACAACATTGTCGGCGCAGGGTTGAAGAAGTTTCGCGTGACTTGGACAAATTATTGCTGTTGAGAAGAGCATGCAGCCAAGACCTTTGACTTTCAGGACTTTGTGGAGAGTCGAGGAGGTCTCTCCCTGCCGTGGGAGGTCGGAGCTGCGGGTGTCATGTGTCGCCATGCCGTAAACCCAGTACTGTAGATGCTGGTTCCTGCAGGCATCTCAAGAGAGAACAGATTGTGGCGATTACGGTGTCCAAACATGCCACATTCCCACAAAAACATCAGAAGCGTAATTGCAAGCTGCAAGACATTGCAAGACCACGTGCAAGACACCACGTGCAAGAGAAAAAGTTGGGCACCGCCAGCATGACAGCGGAGATGAAGCGAATCGAAGCTACACTGCTACCACTCACACGCACTCACGGGGAGACCTCCGTCGCTTGCCATGGTCCTGCGAGGGCCTGCGCGCGTTTCTGCCTTTTTGGGTGGCCTCTGCCTGTTCGGGGCCTGGCAGCGGGCATGGGTGTTGCAGACGCCTCTTGCGAGAAAAGCCATTCAGAGAAAGGCCACGTCGGGTCAAACGCTTCCAGCGTTGTCGGAGCTGGAGGAGTACACTGGGAAGGTGTACAATGTCCGATCAGAGACGGACATGAAGAGCCTTGCGGATCATGTGGTGCGAGAGGCAGCGCAGGGCCTGGCAACCGACAGCTTGGGTGTGAAGGCAGCCAGCGTCATCGTCAAAGCATGCGCCACAGCCATGACCTTGGACTTCGACGGCCAGATTGTGGCCATGGCTTTGGATTGGGTCACGAAGAAGCCACATGGGAGGGCGCTCCGCGAAGGTGCCATGGAGGTGACCGCCCTGCGCACTCACTTTCAGCTCGTGGCGAACAGGCCCATTCCTAAGCAAGTCCCTCTGCTGGTTGGCCGCAACACCAACGTCGGGCAGCTGGGCGGCGCCATCTTGGGCCGCATCCAACAAGCCGGGGAGGCCGTGATCCACGTGGCCGGTCCCGAACGGACCATGAGCGCCCTGCGCGCCGTCGTCGCGGCCGACCGGCTCTGGTCCGTGGACGAGCGGAACTCCGAGGCCCCCACGCATCTCTTTTCTTCCTCTTCAAAATCTCTCTCCGGCGGACGGGTGTTTGTGAGAGAGTGTGTGTGTGTGTGTGTGTTTGCCCCGGTTTTTGTAAAAAACAGATTGGGGGAGGCGAGTGGAGGAAGCCATCGGAGCCGAGTCCTCGTGTCAGCGTCGTGGCAAAGCGATGCTCCGGGCAAGGCCTACCTCAGGCCAGCCGTGCCCGTGGGTGCTGCATGGGTGCCCCCCCTTGGTGCCCCCTTCTGTCTTAAGAGTATTAAGGCTCTTCCCTTCTGTCGGATTCTGTCGCTTCCATGCTCGCTCAGAATTGCTGCTTCAGTCACTGTATAACGCTCTGCAGCTCGAGGCTTGTCCGCAGTATCACGTGTGCATGGGATGTTGCATGCCGATGCGTTCCGAAGGTTGCGTTGCTTCGTCGCCTGAGCAGCTCTCGGACGAGATGCCGCGCCAAGAAAACGCCCGACCATGCTGCAGCATGCTGCAGCATGCTGCAGAATGCTGGAGAGAAGCCGACGACAGTTGCTGAAGGGGCATATTGTTGCGGTATCTTTCTGGACAGGCCAAAGCGGCGACGTGCGACGAGCGCTTCAGGCACCCAGCTGATGCAAACGGCCGAGAGTCAATAGTGGTATATAGTAAATCATGTCCAACACCAGGACGGACTTTCGTCGTTGGCAGAAGAAGCGCTGGGCTCTGTGTTCCACGTGTCGCGTCGAATACACGTGGCAACCGTGGCAAGCCGGAAAGGCTTGAGTGCTTAGTGTTTTTTGTGTTTTTTGTGTTGACTCTCTGGGGGCTTGTGATCGCCAAGGTCTGTGCCGGCCGCAGGGTGCAGCCTCCTGAAGCACTTCGCAGTGAAGCGGAAGCACGAGGAGGATGCCAAAAGCAAAGCGAGCGCAGCGAGCGCAGCGAGCGCAGCGAGCGTGAATGGAAGTGAGGAGAAGGCTACGGGCTATGGATACAACTGGATACATGGCATGTCCATGCTGCAGAGAATACGCGGGGTTGCTTTGGTCAGGTCAAGGCAAAACAGTTGAAGTTTACCAAGCGGCTCCCAAAGGCCAAGGCGGCTTCCAAGGACCCCTGCGTGTGCGGGCGATTTTTGCTCATCTTCGTGCCCCTCTCCCTCTCTCTTTGCTTTCTGATGTCGTGGTTGACGCATTCTCGTGTGGGGCGTAAGTGTGGGGCGTAAGCGTAGGACTCTCAACAGTGTCGTGTAGCCGTGCCCTGGTTTGTTCGGGCATGTTCAGAAGCTTGTACAGTGTACTCCAAACACGAACGCCGCTTCCGCCGACCCCGTAAACACCGCCAGATGCCGCCAGGCTCCAGGTGCAGAGGAGGGTCATTGGGTGTGGGGCGAGAAGAGCCGGTCGGGCTTGCGGGCGACAAGGGTTTGGGCGAAGGGGAGCATGCGGGATGTTGAGCGAGTCCACGTTTCAAGCTCCAGAAGTATCAGCATGCGGGTAGCTTCGGGCAATCGTCTCTTTGGCAGAAAGCCCTGGATTTTCTGTGCCGATGATGTGCCAGCATGTAGAATGGGATGCAAAAGCACGATGCACACACAGAATGATGGGAGCGACGCTTCCCTGATCCTCCTCAGGCTCCCCAGCCTTCGGTCAACCCTGGTGTCGCGACCCCACAGCGCGGAGGCGAGAAAAGTAGCGGATGAGCAACTTAACTTGGAGTGATGTAGAAAGTGGAGCCATGTTCCCAGGTGTGGCGCGGGAAGAGGTGCAAAGGGACGTGCAGGGCATGTCCAGTCCTCCTTCAAAGGGCGTCCCGGCCGCCGAGGACGCGTAGAGAACAGCAGACACCGCTCAAAGCATGTCTGATTGTTGCAGTCTGGTTATGGGGGAGAGTCTCTCTTGACAGCGCGCTTTTACATGCCTCGCAGGTCACTCCGGAGAAGCACGCCCCACCTGCAAGGCGCAGGGCTGAGTATGCGCGGAGAGTCACATTCAGCGAGGCAGCGACGAAGTGAACTTAAGCTTGAGTGCATCTTCTTTGGTTTTTCGGCCTCTGCAGTGTTTCATCGGTTTGGCGCTGCTGTAGGTCGAGGAAGGAGCTCATGGCCCTTCGCAATGACATTCAAGCCGCCGTCAAGCTGCATGACTACGCAAAGGACCTTGCGTGAGCTCTGTGAATCTGGGCTCTGCTGAGCCACTAAATGTTCTTTCATTTCATGCTGATGAGCATGTGAACAAATCCTGAAGACGTGTACAAGCCTGGGCTACAAGTATCTGTCCTGTGGCAAGGCGAAGGAGCTGCATAAGGTGCTGCTGCAGCGCTGCGACGACATAGGTTGTCCGGTGCCAGTGTCTCGACTCATGGATAAGGCAGATGCTTCAAGGCATGTTAGAGGATGATTTAGAGGAGTGTAGGGCTGACAACCCCCCCCCACAAATTTCTAAGGCACTTTTTGGCTCATGATGTGGCCTCTTGCGCCGCTCTCATCAGCGAATCACTGCACGGAAAGGAAAGAGGCGACGTCGGCGAGAAAGCAAAGCCAAGAAGTGCTGAGCGAAAAGAGCCGGAAGAAGGCCCCGAAGAAATTTTTTGCTTTGCATCAGCATTGTTGCAGCACGGCGTTCGCTGCTACAGGGGACGATGCAGAGCCAACAAACCGCCTCGACTTCGCGAGGGGCATTCTCAAGGAACTCTGGGCGGTGTCCTCACGTTGTTATGTCTACCTGCAGTCATGCACAGGAGAAGTTCCCCCTGCGCTTCTGTGATGACAAGACCAAGGAGGATAAGCTGAGCTCGTTCCTTCTGGTCAGACACGCCAGATGCGAGCATTTTGCCAGGATGATTCAGAAATCTTACCTGAGAAAGAGCCGGGCTGCCCACCGGTCTCCATGAGTTGAAGAGATTGACCTGCTGTGTGGGCACTGAGGCAGAGGGTCGAGAGACGCAAGAAGGAGGAAGATCAGGACGAGGCCGATGCGCAGACTTCTCTGAAAATTGATCTCTCTTGGCCAACTTCCTGGAGGATGCAGAGGGCGGAGATGGGGAGGAGGACGAGGACGGCTTTTTAGTGAGCGAATCTCTTAACGGGGCGGCATGTGGCGGCATGCAGATTCCCCAGGAGCAGCAAAAGGCACAGGAAATGAAGAAGGCGCACAGGGATGCCAATGAAGCAAGCATCGCAGAGTTCAAACAAGAGCCTCAAGAGCCCAAAAGACTTTCCGTGGCATGGAGGCCTTGTCCAGCATCCCAGATGCATCCGTCGAGGACATCGATCGCTTTCCCGCAGCCCTTAGCTTACCGCGCTGCGCGATGCTCCGACTGCGACGAGATGTGCCGGGCACCCTGCAGAGGTCGTGGAAACCTTCCGAGACTGGCTGACGACCCAAAAGATGCAGGACACGCGGGGTTGGACATAGAGCAGTCAGCGAGTGAAGGCCCAGCGAAGGCATCATATGTCCACGTGGGATACGGATGCACGGAGAGAGGAAGAAGCTGAAACCTTGGTCCAGGTGCCGCTCTCAGAGTCTCGGAGCTTACAAGATCTCACAAGTCTCTCCCAAGAGAGAGACGCGTTAACCGGGGGCACGGCAGGTTTGCACAGCCTTTCATCCCCTTCTCCCCCCCCTACCCACGTGTTTCTGCCGCCACATCTTGGCTCAGCGGTCAGCCCCGTGAGTGAGCCCCAAAAGCCCGTCAACCAGGCCAACAAAGCCTCCCCGGCTGCTTTTGTTGCTTCTTGGATTTTTGAGAGACTCGGAAGCGATGGAAAGCATCGTGCGAGGCGGCGTCATGGAGGGCGAAGCCGCCGCGGCTTCCCCAAAGAGCGAGAAGGCCAGAGCTATTCGCGCAGCAGCATCGTCCTCGGACCGTCGGAGATTGGGAGATTTCGGGGGGGAGACTTGGGGAGGTCCAGTGCTTCGGCCGGAAGAAGACGGCCGTGGCCGTGGCGCTTGTGCGCTCAGGCAGCGGCCAGGCGGGGGACGAGCGAAGAAGGCAGCTCTGAGAGAGAGACGAAGGAAGGAATAGAGCGAAGAACGCAAGAAACAACAAAGAAAATAAAGACAAGAAAAGAAAGACAGAGCGAGAGACTGCAGCTGGTCCGCAAGACGATGCCCTCGAAGTTCTCTCAAAGTGGCCCCGAGAACTGGGCTGGGCGTGAACGCCCGGGGCTTGACCTCATGCCCCACGAAGGAAGGAAAGCGAGAAGGGAAAGGAGAAGAAGCAGAAGAAGAAGAAGACGAAGAAGAAGAAGAAGACGAAGAAGAAGAAGAAGAAGAAGAAGAAGACGAATAAGAAGAAGAAGAGGAGCGGAGGAGGGAGGACAGGAGAGGAACTCTGAGATGAACGGAGAGAGAATCGGAGAGGTGCTCAGATTTCTCGTCTGGGCAAAGGTGCGCCTCAACGGATGCCCGCTCCACACGGTGAAGCCCGACATCCTGCGCGTCAAGGACCCGAGGGGGGGAAAGGAAGTGGCTGGGGCAAACAAAGAAAAGATGAGAAAAGGGTGGGATGAAAACGAGCGAGGTGGGGCGCGGGGGAGACATCTCAAAGGCGGAAGCCTGACCAACAAACCCCCCCTTTTCTTGGAGGCAAGATGCGAGAAAAGGTTGAGGAGGCGCTTGGTTCCAAAACATCCCCAACACATCTCCGAGCTCCCTTTTTGCATCTTGTTGTCGGGCCGAGCTTCTCCAGCCTTCCCCCCTCCCCCCACGAGTCTCCTGATTCTCCTGTCCCTGTCTCACGTCGGCTGCAACATGTTGCAGCTGGCCTAGTAACGACATGATATGATGATATGATGGTATGCCACGCTGTGCCCAGCATGTTCCAGCATGTTCCAGGGTTTCACACGGAGCGTCTCACGTGACAGGTCTACGAGCCGCTGCTGCTGTTGGGAAAGGACCGCTGCAGCAAGGCGCACCGTGCTGGATTAGGGCTTGTTTCATCAGCTGTCTCTTGCAATTGTTTTGATTTTTGTAAATCTTTCGCTTTTCTGCTGGGGCTCCGTGCTGGGTTCAGTTTGGGCGCCAGCAGTGCTTCGTATGCCAGGTAGACATCCGGTTGCGGGTGAAGGGTGGAGGCTTCACCGGCCAGATCTATGCGCTCCGTCAGGCGCTCCTGTGGCTTTCGAAGGCCACTTCAGTATGTTGCAGTTGGCTCGTGATTGCGAGGCTGTTGCCAAGGGCATCGTTGCATATTACCAGAAGTTTATTGATGAGGCGTGTCATGGCTTGTCACTGATCACGATCGGATCGTTGCTGGTACGTGCGTGTCGCCGAGAGTCTGTGAAAAGCTGAAACGTCTAAAAGGCCTCTAAGAAAGAGATCAAGGATATCTTGATGGCTTACGTGACTTTGCTGCACCTAGTCTTGCCAGCTGAGTCGACAGTGCACATGAGTGGACATTGGACTGCGGCTAAGGACAGGTCGTTGATTGTTGCCGATCCTCGTCGCTGCGAGCCCAAGAAGTTCGGAGGCGCGGTGCACGCAACTGAACGTGTACAAGTGGTGCGTGGTGTGTGCGTGGCGTGTGCTGCCTTGACGCGCTTCAATAAACGCTGGCAGGCCGCTCGGCCCGCGCCCGCTTCCAGAAATCCTACCGGTGAGGGCCGACTTCCAATGGCACACGGGGCGAAGCAGCAAAAAAAAGAACGAAAGAGCACGACATGGCACGGCCGTGCCGTTTCAGTTGTGAGCCTTTTGACTTGCAGAGGTGCCGTAGTAGGTGTTGGCATGACTTCTCCCCGGTGAAGACTCGAGAAACCAACCCTTTCCATGGCATTGCTTTGGTGTAGCTTCGTTCATCTGCATTGCATACTTGCTTGGGGGGGCATGGCGGCATCCGGCACTAGTTTGGTGTCTGCACAGCGCGGCGAGGGGCAGCTCTGTTGTGGTCGAGCAGAATCACTTCAGGCGGGCAACAGCTTGTGCAGCTGAATTCCTTCGCCCAGGCCATCCATGACCTCTTCACCCAAGATGAGAAGGCGCTCGATGAGATGGCGAAGGCGGAGGGGGGAGAGAGAGGGCTTAGGGGTTCGAATAGGCGCAAGCTTTACGCTCGTTGCCGTAGTCTTCGGATAAGAAATGAGGCCATCATGTTTAGGTGTCGGTAGCGGGGCCCTAGGTTGTGTGCTGTGTGCCATGGGTGCGAGAACGACTCACCCGGTTGCCCCAACCACACTACAGGCCAAGCCAAATGAGGCCCTAAACCCCTCAAGTTATGGGATCTCAGTATGGCCTGGGGACCGAGCCAAATGAGGACAGCCGTTTAGTTTGTCACCCGTGAGCTGCAGAAGGAGGATGGGGCCAGTAGCACTCGGCATGATATCATTGTCAGGGTCACACACTGGACCTGTGTGCTATCGGCTCAGGTGCAGGCAGGCTTGTCTTGGGCAACCCTCTAGCCCCACGAAGAAAAGAGAGGTTTTTGGGGGCACCCCGGCTTTCATACCAAGCAGAAGAAGAGATGGTTTAATAGCCATGTTTAAAACGTCTAGGGAAGGAAACAGCCAGGAAAAAGCGATGCACATTTTAAGGTACCACCCACCAACCAACCCAACCCCATCCACCCACGGTGTTTTGGCTATGCCGTGTACCCCGACCTCAATCATCAAAGCACCTTTATACGTCTCAACCTTAAACTGGCTTGAACCAAGGCAACCCCCAACCTTAACCCAGCCCCATAATATGTCTATGTAATATGTCTATGAAATTTCTTGTTATAGGGTGATTCCTCTCGTATAGTTTTTTAAGAAGTATGATTGTTAAAGTTTTTGGTGGAAAAACAAGCTGTGCCAACAAGTTGTATCTTCAATGAGCTAGTGCCGTTCACTAGGATTACAATATAAGTCCTGTGTTGGTCTGTAAATTCATGCAATATGTTTTTCGAGATATCCAAAGTTCATTCGCGTAGTAAAGGGGGGGCCAGAAGTGAATGGAATGAGCGAAGAGAGCGCGCACAACGCGCTCAACACACACAACGCACACAACGCACACAGCAAGACTCGTGGGCCAGACTGAGCTCCAGGGGCCGTTCGGGTTGAACTCTTGGCTTCCAATTTGTGCTCCGATATGCTCAATGGCTCAATGACATCTTCACGTAACATATTTCCATAAAGTTATTTGATACAGTCGTAGTTGTAGTTGCTGTCTATATTCATAAGGGTTTCAATAAACTCGTCTTGCGCCTTCCGTTCTTTCTTGCTTTTTCTGCTGGCTCACAAGTCAGTCCCACATACTTCTTCGCAAGTCCGCGCTTTTCAATATTGAAGCAACCAACCTCAAGTTCCGTCTATGGGGCGTGGGTGGGTCGAGGGCGGGGGCTTTTGTTTCGAAATCTCTTCTCCAACAGTTCGTTGAATGGTGCTCTGACGAAAACCAAGCACTAGTCCCAAACAATTCCTCCCCAAGAAAGTCGCTCACAATGCTTGTGCGAAAAAAAGCCCAAATGCTGATGGGAGAATGTGGAAGGGGTGGTCGTGGTGGCGGTGGTGGCGGTGGTGGTGTTGTGGGGTTTGGAGGTGTTGTGGTTCATGATAGAGTCTCCCCGGCGTATTCGATTTATAGTATTGTTGGCCTTGAGGGAGGTGTGATGGGCATGTGGCTGGTGTATGGAGGGTTGGGTGGGGTGTGCTGACTATTCCGTAAGCAAGTGCGTGACTTGCAGGGGCCAGCAAGCTCTGCAAACCCATGCAGTGTACCACACCGCCAATGGACCGCCAACTCCTGACGCCAGCATCCCAGGCCACAGAGCGCCCCGGCACTCCAGCGGGGCAGAAGGGTTGGACTCCGAGAGCCCATTGACTCCAGCGCCAAAAACACAATCTCAGCGTCAATCTGGCGTCTGTCTTACTTGTACTACTTGTGCTTTCAGGTTTTAGGCTTAGGACGCAGCGGGTTGTTTTTGTCGCACAGCCCACAACTGTCCAACCACACACGAGCCAAAACCAACTCCCCAACCCCCTCGCTTTCTTGTTTGGAAACCGTGCTGCATGTAGAACACGGGAACCCTCGCGCCCTCACATCAGTAATTTAACACGTGCAACCTTTACAGCCAAGTGCAGCCAAGAACACGGTAACTGCTGGGATTTGGAACGCTTTCAAGTTGGCTAAGGTGTGTAACTAGTATCTCAAGGTGGAATATTTTCGAAGAAGCTGCTCGCGATTGATGGACAGAAAACCAACCGATCGGTTGATTTCTCTCCAAGATCAGTCCGCGGTAAATCTTCGCGGCGTGACTGATTTGTTAATCTCGGATGCTTTGGGGGTCAAGCCAGTTGGCTCAGTGCTTTCAAGCCAGCACCACGCCTTCATTCTCAAGACAGCACGTGATGCATTCTCACACTACCAAGTGTTTAGACCAGAAAGTTTCCACCGGAGTCGGAGAACTTGCAGGCGAATGAAGGCACCCCGAACCGGCCGAAGACGAACCGGATCAACTTAGCCCGAGCAGTGTCCAGCGGACATGGGCCAACGGGCCAGCATGAATCCTCTGGAACCCCCCATGAAAGAGAGATAGGACAGGTTCGGTGAGGAGCGGGTGGGGGGCGGGGTGCCTGCCCCTCGAAAGATTCAAGGCAGGGAGAGATGCGTAGGCGTAGGGCTCCCGCAGAAGGCGAGCAATAACCACTCTAGTGATACAACGAAGAACATTATGTTCTGGGTGTTCTTACGCTCCTGTTGATCATGGGGAGGCGGCCTATGTGAATCTGACTTCTGAACAGTGCCTGGCTCGGGCTGTCTCGATGCGGTGATACCGCAGTGACACCGTCTTGCATTGCCATGATTTGTTGTCTGCTGTCTGCGGGTGCTGTCTGTCTGCTGGTCATCTGCAAGGACATCCCACCATAAAGCCGCGAAGCAGTTTGCGAAATTCTGGGCAGAGAGAAAGAATGGCGTGGGACCAAAGCTGAACTTGGTACTGGGATGGGGGAGAAGCAGACTTGAGACTTGAGATGACTTGAGATGACTTGAGGCCCCTGGTGCGCAGCACCTGTGCGGATAGAGCGGAAGCTGGAGGTCAATGTCTCATAAGCATAGCTTTGGAAGAAGCGCGTAGAAGCCCGAAGTCTCAAAGAACCCCCCAAAAAGAAATGAGATGTTCCGAGGTGCGCATGCGCCTCGAGCACATGATCCCGGTGTCCAAGATGCAAAGAGATGCAAAGAGATGCAGTCGTTACATGTTGTTATGCAGAGCTTCAGAGCCCCGGAAGGCCCGTATTGTGGCATCAGCTTGTGTCGACGCAAGGCAGCTTGGGGTGTTCGAGTTGTCCAACGGGCACACAAGGAGGTCCCCAGCCCCACGTGGCAGAATATCGCAAATCGTTTGAACCTCGCTACAGCTGGCAAGGAGCTCGTGATTCTGACGGCTCCAGATGGCACCAAGCATTTTTCCGAATCCTCCAAGTTTTCCGAGCATCCTGTGCTGAGCAGCAAGGACAGCAGCAGATCACGAAACTGGACAGTTTTTGTTGTGAGCATGTGGCTCAGTGGCTCCACCACGAAGAACCGTTCAGGATTTTCAAGACGAGCGGCGCCGGCGCTCCGTCCGGCACCTATGGAGCAGTGCGAGCGGGCGAGCGGGTGAACCATTCAATGACTCATACTCAGAGAGAGCGTTTGAGCGACATTGGGAGGCCAGTGTGATGTGACTCAGGGGTCCGGTGCGGTCTGCACACGTCAACGTTTTACCAATGCCTCTTCTCCCCTTTGTACGGCTCATACCATTAAGACACCGAGGAGGTGGAGCAGCAGAAGCTGACACTCCAGCTGGCGGAGAAGGAGGGGGTGGGGGAGGAGGGAGGGGCATGTCTTCATTTCTCTCTCTCATGCTGGCAGAAGCGCGGCATGCGTACAATTGAGACAAAGCATAGATGAGTGTTCGTGATAGTGTGGGATGGCAGAGCGAAATGCGACCAGGAACGACAGGAGCGGCGCAAGGTCGAGAAGCCAAAGGCACTTTGCGAAGCGGGACGATCAATCAAGTGACCCCCTGCTTTTTGATGACGCAAATCGTCTCCTTTCCTACTAGCTGCACAAACTCTCTCTTTCTCCTCTCCTCTCCCTCTCTCCTCTCCTTCTCTCTCCTCTCCTTCTCTCTCCTCTCCCTCTCTCCTCTCCCTCCCTCCCCTCCTCTCTCCTCTCTCCTCTCTCCTCTCTCCTCTCTCTCACTCTCTCCTCTCTCCTCTCTCCTCTCTTCCTCTCTCCTCTCTCCTCTCTCCTCCTCCTCTCTCCCTCTCCCTCTCCTCTCGCTTTCGCCCTCTCTATCTCTCTATCTCTTTCTCTCTGTCTGTCTCTGTCTGTCTCTGTCTGTCTCTCTCTCTCTCCTTCTGCTTGACTTGCTGAATGTCTGCTTCTCTCGGCCTTGTTTCTAAGCTCTCAATGTCATGGGCTGTCGCGGGAGGACGCTCTCACTCACCTCTGTGGTGTGTTCACTCGTCACAGGTGGAATCGCAAGATGCCCAGGCAATCTACGAGGCCTTGGGCGGAGGCCCCCGACTCCCCCGACCCTTTTGGGGAAAAACCGAAGAGGCACGAAGAGGCATTTCTGCTAGCGGCCTAGCAAGCAAGCTTTGACCTCTCGGCTGACGGGTTCGAGCGTGTAGAGGGTGGTCGAGGGTGGTATGCTTTCTTTGAGAGCAGCAAACGGCCGATGGCCACTTCGGATTTTTTTTGCTTCTCGGAAGTCTCTTCACCGAAGGCGCTGGGTCGACGCAGACCCTGCTGCGGGCGGCTTTGAAGCAGCACGTGGCTTGCTCGGGCTGTGGCCGGCTCTCCACCAGGCCGGATGCAGTCGGCTTGCATTTGGGTTGAAAACTAGCTTTCAAATGGCTCAGAAGTAGGGAAGGCAGCTATTTGACACAAGGTTCAACTGTGCTGGCACCTTTTCCTCAAATGGCTTTACAAAAACTACAATGCAATACACTTCCGTGGCGAGTTGCTGGTGGGAGGAAGACTACTGTAGCAACGAATTGAGCAGATTGGATATGGCTTGGTGCTTGCTGTCGAGGTGCTTTTCCAGATTGAGGGCAGATCAGGACTATCCTTTAAAACACTCCTGCAAAAACTCCTGCAAAATTGGGAAGGGAGCGAGATCGGAGATCTAACAGGGTCTCCGGATGAAATCGCAGCCACTTGGTCCTGCATCGCTAAGGCTGGGTTGGGCGCAATGGCTCAAGGGCACGTTAAACTATGTTTATCTCTTACCTGTGCATGATCGAGCACCATTTGCCCTCACATCTGGATGTGTTTGCAAAACTAACTGCTGTGCTCAAAGATCCGAGAAGCTCACGCGCTGTTGCAGGTTTGCTGTTCACATCAGATTTGAGCATACAAAGTGCCACCTGCTTGCTTTCATCATCTTTGCCTCAATTTCCAGATGGTCTTTGCACAGACCGCATTGCAGATGGGTTGATGGCGTTTGATGCCAAACTCCTCGTAGACAAGTTCTGTGCAGACCCAGTGCTTTAGGGAGCGGGGTCTTGCAATGATCAAGAGCGGCCTTGCACTGGCCCAATGCCCTCCTGAGTGGGGCCTGCTTGTCCGACGGCAGGGCCCGAAACACCCCAGCACATTCTGCCCCAGCACATTCTGCCCCAGCTGTTTTGGCATGTTGGCATGTTGGAAGATCTGGAAAGGAAACGCTTTTGAGATATAGGTTTTGGGCATTTGCCTTTCTTTTGGCATGTTGGAAAGGCAAAGTTTTTGGGATGCAGGTTTTTAGCTTTTGCTGTTTTTTGTTTTTGCATGTTGGTTGGAAAGATAGCGTTTTGGGATGTAGGCTTTGAGCTTTTGCTGTTTCTCGCATGTTGGAAGATTTGGAAAGGTAACGTTTTGGGGTGTAGGTTTTGAGCTTTCGCTGTATTTGACATGTTGGAAGATTCGGAAAGACACTGTTTTGGGATGTAGGTTTTGAGCCTGTTGCTGATTTGTTCGCATGTTGGAAGGTTTGGACAGGTAACGTTTTTGAGATGTAGATTTCGACCTGTTTGGCTGTTTTTTGGCACTTCCCGAATGTTGGAGGATTTGAAAAGGCGACGTTTTGGGATGTAGCTTTGGAGCTTTTGCTGTTACTGCACTTGTGGAATCTTGGAAGATTTGGAAATGTACCGTGTTGGGATGTAGTTTTTTAGCTTTTGCTGGTTTTGACACTTTTGGAATGTTGGAAGACTTGGGAAGGTCATGTTTTTGGGACGTAGGTTTTGAGCTGTTGCTGTTGGTGGCATGTTGGAAGATTTGGAAATGTAATGTTTTGGGATGTAGGTTTTGAGCGTTTGCTGCTGTTGGCATGTTGGAAGATTTGGAAAGGCACCGTTTTGTAATGTAGGTTTTGGATTTGGCTGTTTTTTTCTCGCATGTTGGAAGATTTGGAAAGGTAACGTTTTTGGGATGCAGCCAACGCTTTTGGATGTAGGTTTGGGCTTTTGCTGTCTTTGGCATGTAGGAAGATTTTGGGATGTAGGTTTTGAGCTTTTGGTGTTTTGGCAAAGCAACGTTTTCGGATGTAGGTTTTGAGCTGTGCTGTTTTCGGCATGTGGGAAGATTTGGAAAGGCAACGTTTGGTTTTGAGCTTTTGCTGTATTCGGCATGTAGGAAGATTTGGAAAGGTAACATTTTGGGAGGTAGGTTTTGAGTTTTTGTTGGTTTTGCATGTTGGAAGATGTGGAAAGGTAGCGTTTCGGGATGTAGGTTTGGAGCGTTTTTGCTGTTCTTGGCACTTGCCGAAGGACAGAAGTCCGGCAAGGCAACGTTTTGGGATGTAGGTTTTGAGCTTTTGCTGTTTTTGGCATGTTTGAAGATTTGGAAAGGCACCGTTTTTGGATGTAGGTTTTGAGCTTTTGCTGCTTTTTGCATGTTGGAAGATTTGGAAAGGCATCGTTTTGGGATGAAGGTTTTGAGCTTTTGCTGTTATTGTGTCCTTATCGGCATGTTAGAAGATCTGGAAAGGCAGCGTTTTGCGATGTTTTTGAATGCTGGCAGATTTGGAAAAGCGACGTTTTGGGATGTAGGTTTTGAGTTTTTGCTGTTTCTGGCACTTGTGGAATGTTGGAAGATTTGGAAATGTAACGTTTTCTGATGTAGTCTTTTAGCTTTTGCTTGTTTTGGTGCATTTGGAATGTTGCAAGATTTGGAAAGGTACCGTTTTGAGTTGTAGGTTTCGAGCTTTTGCTGTTGGTGGCATGTTGGAAGATTTGCAAACGTAATGTTTTGAGATGTAGGTTTTGAGCTTTTGCCGTTGTTGGCATGTTGGAAGATTTGGAAAGGTAATGTTTTGGGATGTAGGATTTGAGCTTTTGCTGTTTCGGGCATACTGGAAGATTTGGAAAAGTACCGTTGTGGGACGTAGGTTTTGAGCTTTTGCTTTTTTTGTTTGTTGGAAATTTGGAAAGGTAACGTTTTGGGATATAGGTTTTGAGCTTTGGCATGTGGAAAGATTTGGAAACTCACCGTTTTGGGATGTAGCTTTTGAGCTTTTGCTGGTTTTGGCATGTTGGAAGATTTGGAAAGGCACCGTTTTGGGATATAGGCTTTGAGCTTTTGCTGTCATTGTGCCCTCATTGGCATGTTAGAAGATCTGGAAAGGCACCATTTTGGGATGCAGGATTTTGAGCTTTGTCTGTTTTTGGCATGGAGGAAGATTTGGAAAGGTATGTAGGTTTGGAGCTTTTGCTGTTTTTGGCAAGGCAACGTTTTGGGATGTAGGCTTAGAGCTTTTGCTTTTTTTTGGGCATGTTGAAAGATTTGGACAACGTTTCGGGATGTAGGTTTTGAGCTTTTGCTTTATTTGACATGTAGGAAGATTTGGAAAGGTAACCTTTTGGGATGTAGGTTTTGAGTTTTTGTTGTTTTTGGCGTGTTGGAAGATGTGGAAAGGCTGCGCTTTGGGATGTAAATGTTGAGCTTTTGCTGTTCTTCGCATGTTGGAAGATTTGGAAAGGAAACACTTTGGGATGAAGATTTTGAGCTTTTGCTGTTTGGCATATTAGAAGATTTGGAAGGAAACGTTTTGGGAAGTAGGCTTTTGCTGTTGCTGGCACTTGTCGAATGTTGGAAGATTTGGAACGGTAACGATTTGGGATGTAGGTCTTGAGCTCTTGCCTGGAAAGCCACCGTTTTGGGATCTAGGTTTATGACAATCTTGCATGGACAGACTGTGCATGTTGAAATCCATGATTTTATCATTTTTTATCATCTGCTCTATCATCAGCTTTATCGTCTGCCCTGCGGTCGTATTCTCATCATAATTGCAACTATCATTCTTTGTACCTATTGGTTATCGTTGCATTGTGACCGCATTGTGGGCCCACAGTCGTCCTTCCCAGCTATGCATGCCACCACTTCAGGCGTGACTTTATAGTCCGAATGTAACGTGGAAAGCCCAGGCTGATGCCTGAGGGCTCAGGTCTGGGGCCTGGCGGCGTTGAGGGGTGGGAAGGGGCTCGGAGAAGGGAAGATCGGGTCGGGGATGGTTGCACAGGCCCAGCGCCCGGAGATAGAAGCAATGATAGATCAGCCCAGCAGCCATGCACAGACCATGTGGAAGATGATAAAAAATGATAATAAAAACGACAAAAAATGATGTTTTTTGGGAGGCCGGAATGGCGTGGTCGGGGTCTGGTCGGGAGCCGCGTGGAAATCCTGGAAATCCAGGAATTTGCAGGAGGCCTCGGCATTTTATCATGTTTGTATCATTTTTTTTATCATTTGTTCATTCTTCTTTTTTCAATCATTTTTATCATTTTTTAAATCATTTTTTATCGTGTGTTTATCGTTGCATCCCAAAACGTTGCCTTTCCAAATCTTCCAACATGCCAAAAACAACAAAAACTCAAAACCTTAATTTATGTGTGGCGATCTCCCTACAACTCTTGAACCCCCAAACCCTCAAGTGTACCCGACGGTCATGGGTGCCAGACTCAGCCAGTGTCAGCCTAGTTTGCCACCTCGAAAAGACTTGTAGGGTTTAGGATGAGGTCCGGTAGTGTTCATTTGGGTCACTAGACTTACCTGTCTTCTCGTGCGGCATTTAACCAATGCGCAACATGCATTCGTTTGCGCGATTCACGACACGCCCGGTCGAGAAACTTCCTGAGACTGTACTGAAGTTTTGTAGTGCGCTGTGCACGGCAGCGCGTTTGAGCCAGGGAGCTGGACCGGTTCTTCAGTTCGGCAGAAGGGCCTGGCTGGTCGTCGTGAGCCCGTTGCACCTTCAGCGCACAGCCTGCAATGTGTTAATGCATCCTGGTTGTCAGGTACGATGATGTCCCAGATGCATCCCAAGAAGACGTGGAACAGTATCCACGCGTGCTGGCGACCTTTTTCCAGCAGGTTCGCAAAGAAAACGTGCGACCCCTTCCGTCAGCTGCTGACATCACAGGGTTACCCGTACATGAACGGCGTGAGACGGCTGATGGAGCTTGGCTCTCAGAGACTCAGAGAGCATCGACAGTGTGCACTCAGGACTTAGGTCATGCCAAGGCTTAGGATCTCAGGACGAAGGCAGAGAGCAAGTAACTCCTATAAGCTTCTCTCTAAGCGCGAGTCTGAGCATTGCCGAGTTGCTTTGGAGGCTCCACAGGAAGAAGGCCTGGGACATGGCAACTCCCGAGTTCCAACGCCTCGTCCGGATGGATCCGGAGAATGCCCTGCCCTCAGAGAAATGCCCCCCCTTAAGGAATATCTTGGAACCTGACGCTTTCGTGTGTTGGTGTTCCTGAATTTCCTTTTCGATGATTTTTGGTTGGGCTCCGCGCCCTTCTTGTGTTCGTGGCAGGCAAGGTGCAACGGCTACTTGAACTCGGCGATCTTGTACCTGAGGCAGCTCATGACATTCCTACCTTTACACCTGCAGCGATTCCCTCAAAGATTCCCAAGCGATCTGCACCAGGAAGTTCCGTGAAAATGGGGGCTTCGAAGACCTCGCAGACCCTCAGCTGCACGCTTCCGTACGGGTAGCAGGAGTCCGGCTCACAGTCGATGCGAGGACGTGTCCTCCATTGACCCCTACAAGCTACAGACGGCATTCACTCCGGACTTCGAAAGAGAGACGGGCAAGGCTTGGGGCAAAGTTGGCAAAGAGAGCCTGGACATGCGGTGGTTTGTTTGTGTTGTTTTTTTTTTGGCGTGCCAGGAGCAGGAGCATTTCGATGATCTGCAGGCGAACGCACTGTCCAACTTGAGAGCCCTTGAGGGATTTTGAGCGCATGTGGGCAGGTGGATGTTCCTTTGGAGCTCCTGATGGCGGATGCCACCACAAACTGGCATGGCCTTCAGGAAGACAGCTTTGCATCGCCTTTGGACAGAGTCGGAGCTTTTATGGAGCCGTTGCCGAGGTGCGAGGAGCTTCAGGAAAAGCTGGACGAAGACGGGTACCTGCTTGAGGACACCTTTGGACTGCGGAAGCCTTGTAAAACAAGCGACTTGCTTCGGGGTGTTCGGGGTGTGGAGAGGAAGCAACAACAGGAGGGGATGACGAGATTGGTGTGACATGGTGTAAATGCGCTGTGCATCGCTCCTCTTGTATACGGCTTGCAGGCTAACAACCCCTCAAAGACTTCTTCACTCCGAGCAGAACAGTCTCTCGCGTAAGTCGCACAAGACAGACTGGCAATTCCACCACGCCGGGGGGTTTCCTCTCGGCCGACTTGACCAAGGAAGAGGAAGACGAATGACTAATGGAGCCTGGAAGTCTTGGCCGAAATTGGCAAACAGGATTGCTGCAGCTCCAACATGGCTCTCAAATCCAAGAAGCTCCCTCGGAGCAACACACAACCAGCAGCGGCGACGGGGCGAGCCAGGAAGCCGAACGCCTTTACCAGGCCCTGGGCATCACCCTGCACAGAGAAAACACCCGGGCAGTGCTCAGACGAGCTACCCCCGCCGCTCCGGCGGCCCCTCCACTCCTTGATCCTTGATGGCCCACTCTCAGCGAAGTCCCACAACCATTGGCCATTGCAGCACACCATGTGCCAACGACCTCTTGAACGTGTGAGGGGCATAATAAGGGTCGTACACATTGGTCCCAGCGAGGCTCTCTTTTCGAGTTTCTCTTAGGTTTGTTGTCTTGCGCTGCCCTCAGAAGTAGGCGCTGGCTTTCAAGTCAACTCGGGGGGCCCCTTCTGTGCTCCTACTGCTCCCCTTGTGTTGTTTGTCCTTGCAACGCCCTCAGAAGTAGGGTGTGAGCTGTGTCGCATCCCACATGTGAAGGGCCACCCCGACATCGCGACAGCGATCGCGACTTCGGGGACACAGCAGGGGAGTCAGTGGGGGAGCAGCGGCTCGCCCACAAGCACTGCCGTGCAGCACCCACAACCCCCTTACGAATCAACTCCCTGACAAGCATTTCGAACATGTAATCAGAAAGGGAGAGAGTGACAAGAAGACGTTGCACTCACGTGCCACCCCGACAAAGCTGTGTACAGAGGCCGCGCGCCCCGCACGCGAGGGGTTGATTCCCTTCCCTTAGGCCGTGCAGAAAGAGAAGGGAGTGACAAGGAGCTGACGTTGCGCGATCCCGTTGGTTCGTTGACAGGATGTCGATGCTCGTGGGCAGCGGCCGGCCTCACCAGCAACTTAGTGGATGTCCCTGTGCTCTGGAGTCGCTTTGGATGGCATCGGGGCCAGGTGGCGCTGAGTGTTGCCCTGCTTGCTGATGCGACGGATGAGGTCACCATTCTACATGTCCGGCATGTCTCAGGGTGTTGTTCAGTTGGGGGAGGGGGGGGGGGTGGTGGTTGCTCTTGCAAGGAGTGGGCACTATGGCCCCGGATCCTGACCAAGCAGCTTGTTTGCGCAGCTTCATCTCCAGATTCTTGGCAGCGCCCGCAAGCCCGCGAATTCCGCGAATCCCAGGTTCGAGCTTCAGTGCAAGCAGGACTCCGAAGAGGCCCGCCCAGGGGCCAGTTCAGTTGCCAGAAGACCTTCTGAGAAGTTGAAAAAACAGTGCACCTCTGAGACAGAAATATGCACACAGCCGAGGACAAGCCGATCAAGCGAGAGCAAGAAGCAAATGCCATGTTCCAAGCCATGAAGGACGGCCGGGGCGCATGACGCGAAATGATTTCGCGTGATTGTGTAAACTGCTGCGCCCCCTACGGTGAGCTTCCGGCGGAGCCTCCGGGACCGGAACGAAGATCCTGCCAGGAGCTGGTGGAAGAACACGGCAAGAGTCCTGATGCGATGGCCGCTGAAAAGTATGTGCAGCCGGCATGGTCATGTGCGACTGCTTTGTCTTCACTTGTGTTTGCCTGCCCAGCTCAAGATCGTGAAGTCCACGTACACTAGTGCGTCGCACAAGGCCATATGCTCATGAGACTTGAGTCTTTCAAGCTTTCAAGTGTCAAGAAATGTGTTTCTTGCACTGAAAAGGACCGGGCAACCGCTGTCGCGAAGTTTGCCGAGTTCTGGGCAGCCAACAAAGATGGCGAGTGCTGGTCTCAGTTTCTCGGTCTTCGCATGCCGCATTCACCTCCATCCGTGTCCCACTCGTCCCATTCAAGCTGCGACCGCCTTGTCAGTCAGCGCGCTGACACTACTGGCACCATTCTTGTTGCATTGTTGTTGTCAGTTTTTTCGAGGGTCGTCTCATGTCTCACCGCCCTCAGATCAGAAATTGCGACGATTGCCATTCAGAAGCCAGCGCGAATCCGAAACAGCAAATCAGCAAGCAGAAACTGGCCGCTGCGCATCAGAAGCCATTACGAGAAGAAACCTGGGTGGGGAGAGAGGAGGGGGGGTAATCGAGCATCGGAAGCACGCTCCCATTCCCCGGTTTCCGAATCAGCTGTTTCCCGGTTTCCGCTTGGTTTCGTTTCTGGGTTCCGATTGTTCAGTCAGAGGTAGGGGAGGCTAGGGGAGCCTCATGCCTACCTCGTAGGAATCCTTCCTGGGTCCTGTGTTTGGGAGGTTTCCGGAGCCGAAGGCCGCTGCCATTGCTGCCATCGCTGCCCAAAAGCAAAGCAAAGAAGATAAAGAAGGGGGAGCGCTGAGAGCTCATGTCCTGGAGGTCCATACCCTCGCCTTGAAGAAGTACTCCCTTATGGACCGTCAGCTTGTGGAGCAGGCGCTTCAAATTTTAGCGAGGCGTTGCGACATGTTGCGACATGTTGCGACTTTTTGGGTGGTCTTACCGGGGCCGCCGGGGCCAGGCGAAGCAGCTGGCGGGCGAGTGGCTCCTGCCTGCCGGCTGGGCTGTCAAGCTCGGGAGGGACGGCCGCTTCATCAAGGCCGGAGGCTTTCTCAATTCCTGGGTGGGAGCCCCCGGCGGGCAGAGAGTGAGAGACTCTCTTTGAGTTTTGAAGAAGCGCGGGTGGCTCTTCTCATTGGCTCCTCCCCCTGTCTGCCCCTGTCTGGAGAGGTGCTGGGCTTGGGTGGAGACTTCTACCACAGCAAGGCTACTTGCTTGTCTCCCACTTCCGAGTAGAGGGAACTCAGAGACCCTGCTTCCTTGCGCCCCGCTGTTTTGGAGGAGGCGGCGCTCCAGGCCGTGGAGGCCAAGGCGGCAACTGACGCGAGACGTAGAAGACGGAAGAAGCAGCAAAACTGAACAAGCTCCCCCCGGTTTTGGTTGTTGCTGTTGATAAGGCCTCTTTTTGTGGAAAAGCAGTCCCTTCTTGGTCCGCTAGTTGGTGTTGTTGTGGCCTTGTCTTGGGAGGCCAAGCGGCAGGCGGAGGAGGCGAAGGCCCAGCACCAGCAGATGCTCTCGGCCAAGGAGGCGCAACCACCGAGTAACTTTCCGGTAAGTGTTAGGTAACCCCCCAAACGCAGCCAAAGTTATCAACAGTTGTTGTGAAAAAGCTGTCTTTCCCAAGCCTGAAGTCAGCAGAGGCCCACGAGGAGAAGAGCGAGGCGTTCCATGGGGAAGGGCAAAGAGAAAAGGGGCTTGTTTCAGGGGCCCCTGAATCTCAGGGTTGTGACCAGAGTGACCGGAGGGCTTACAAAAGGAGATCTGAGAGCTTCTTCTCCAGGCAGGCATCCGCAAACAGTTGGCCAAGGCTGTGCGGGAGGCACATCTGATGGGAGCGTAGAAGTGCTGTCAAGCGACTTAAGGCAAAATTGCAGTGTTTCGTAGCAGACTGCCATGATTTGCCCCCCCCCCCCTCTCCCCAACTTCAGGGTCACAAACAAGAACTGCCTACCAAATCCGGTTGCATTGCCACGAACCCGTGGGAGATGCACGCAAACAGGAAAAACCAAGCCGCTAGTTCTCCTTCAGTGCATGGCGTCACTGGCGAGTTTCTAGAGCAGTCAAATCACTTGACAGATCTTGCAAGTTAGACTCTCACACGCACCCCGCAGAGTAGGTGTCGCCGCATAGCGACGCTTACCCGCATCTTCAACCAGCTCTCTTCGCTCACATCCATCTGCGCTCACCAGTAGGAGTGGTCCATGTCGAGTCAACGTCATGCGAGGATCTTCCTCAGATATCGGCTCGGGGATCACAGATCGCGTCCAGTCTATTTGGTCTTTGTCGTCTGAATCATGCGGTCAGGCATACCCTGCATGCCCAACATGCACCCCGCTGCCGCTCTGCCCCCTCTGCCAGCCAGGGAAATCCGAGCCTCGACAACCTGGTTTCCGTAAATGCTGGGGCTTCCGTTGCCAGCAGAGCAAACATCTGTTGACGTATTGAGACATGAGAACCGGTCCGCCCGGTAGAATGAATCGTTGTAAGCAGTAAGCTGGTTCCCATCGCTTCCCCTTTCTCACGCCTTCTATGTGGGCAGCAAAATTTGGACCCATTGTGGGCAGCCCCAGGCTTGTTTGGGGGTCGGCGTTCTTTGAAACTCCAACTCTGACGTGTCTGAGATCCTGTGCACAAGCCCGATAAAAGCCGCGAACCCGAATCCTGATATGTGGATCGAAATCCGCTGTACAGAGCGCTCGCGACGCACGACACGGTTTGCGGAGCTCAGCACGAGCGGAAGGCGGAAATGAGATCACAGACTCCATAAGTCTCATATCGAAGCGGCCACCATTCTAAAGGATGAGAGCCGCACGAGAGACGCGCGACACGCACAAACACTTGGGAGCGCTTTGCGAGGGCTTCGCGACGCAACCGCAAGTATTTCGACCCTTTGACCATTTTTGAACCCCAACACTTGAACGCGGAACCCTTGTGCTACATCAGTATGCGTTCGAGAACCATTGATATGTTAGAGACTTGGAAGCCTGGCGAGGAAAACTACGAGCTTGCAGAGCGCTTGCATACGGAGCCTCTCGGCAGACTTCAGATACACTCAGGTGTCATACAGATGTTATACAGCTATGTACAACACGTTTTCAGTTTTGTAAGTGGGTGTACGCTGTGAGCCCGCGCCATCGTTGTGAGACGTTGCGAAGCGTTGTGACACGTGGTGAGATGCGAGGTTGAGCCGAGCAGAGGCAGAGGGCCGGCGCCCATCCCGAAAGGGCACCATGCCCATCGTCGCTCGCAGCGCGGAGGAGACGTTTGAATCATGTGACCATGCCACCAGAAAACAACAAGCCCCAAACCGCCTACAACCACGGGTACACATGCTGTAATGTACTCTGCACTCTTGCAACTTCTAGAATCTTCTTTCTTGCATGGAGCTGCATTCGAAGGCGTTCGGGAAATCTTCGCTCGCAGGATGTTGCACGAAGAAGAGGGGGAGCGAAACGAGGTCCTGCGATGTGCCAGCTGGCCTTACGGAAATATGCCCTTGTATGCCCTTCTTGTGCGGCGAAGAGGCGCCAAAAAGAATGGCAAGCGCAAGGCAGATGAAGAGGCGCAACGAGCCGTGTGTCGTACTGTCTCCCTCTCTTCCCCCCTCTCTTCCCCCCTCTCTTCCCCCCTCTCTCGCTTCTCCCGCTGTCCAGGATGCGAACAGCAGCCCGTTGAAGGTGCGCAAGGCCGTGTGAAGTTCGTGACGAATGGAGGGGGCTGTCAGTAAGCGCGCCGCTGAGCGGCAAGCGTGCCCTGTGTTAAGGCAATGGGCCTCAAGCATCAGCAGAAGCAGGAGGCGTTCCCGCAGAGTTCCGCTGAGTTCCCCTCTGTCCCTCCCGCGCTTTTCGGACTCTTCGTGAGGTGGCCAGGGGTGAGCTCACACTCCGTGCCGGCGAGTGGCCCGGGACCCCAGAGAGCTTTGTTGGAGCTCTTGTCAAGCCGGAGTCTCTTGGCAAGAAGTCTTTGCAGTTCCTTTTTGTGGCACAGGAGAAGGGTTCGCAGTTAGGCCCAGGCTTCGGTCCCCCTTTTTTCTGCCCCCCACCCCAATTCCCCCCAATTCCCAATTCCGGATGTGAAAAAGTTGGTGAGTATATGCTCAGAGTGCTTAAAGAGATGCCTTTGCTGCTCGATTAAAGGCGCGTCCAGGGGGCGCGGCTGGGCAGCGGCTCGGTGGTTCCACTCGACGCGGCGCAGCTCAAAGAGGCTCTGGGAGAAGAAATATGAAGAAATGCTCAGAGAAATGCCAGTCTCAATAGGTTTCCCAACAAAAAATATGCAACGAAAGGCTGTGAGAAGGGGGTGTTTTATGGTGTTTTGCTGCTTAGTTGAGTGGCAGTTCCCCAGAGCAGGGCATCTGTCCGGATGCTGTGATCCTCGTGCTGGTCTACGTGGATGAGGAGGTGCGGGAGAAGAAGAGGAGGCGCAACCCCACAACACACAGAGAGAATTCGGAGATTTCGGCAGGTTCTGTACGGTTCTGTAAGTTTTTGTTTGTGTTTTGTTGCAGATGAGTATCGTAGGTCGCGGGGTCTTTGCGTGACGGTGTGAGGCGCATCGTGGAGGATTGGGGCTTGGACGAGACCTGGACGGTGACCGTCCGCTACCGGCTCTCTGGAGACCAGGCCTCCAAGAGCAGAACTGAAGCAATCGGCCATGAGATCGTGCTTTTGACAAGTGGTGTTCCAGGTCACAGCCAAGAGCCCCGACGGCAAGGCCTGGACAAAGCAGCCTCGACTCGTTCTAGGAGAGGGGAAGCTCTGAAGAGAAGTTTGAGAGTTCAACTGCGCCCCCCTTGCATCAACCGCATCAATTGCATCCTCTCGCGTCCCTGCGGGGGCGGCCTCTTTGCGAGGTTTACCTCAGCAAGCATGAGCTTGCTTGCGCCAGGGAACGGCAGGCTCAGCTCATTTGCACGACTTTGCTCACATTTGCCCTCTGACCGGCTGTTGTTCAAAACGAATTTGTGAGTTCTGGGAGGTGCTTCAAAAGCCCGCAGCCTGAAAATAGTCCAAAGAGTCTACAAAGAGTCCAAAGAGAAGGGTCTCAACAAAAATGACGGATCTTGCCGCCTGAGACGTCTCGGTGATGAGGCTGTCGCAGCAAGCTGCAGCACGGGTCAAGGAGCACACCGACCAAGTTGGACAGCAGTCTTGCATCCGTGTAAATCGATGTTCAGTGACTCTCCGATCTCTTCGTGAACTGCAGGACATCGAAGCTTTGCTTGCCGGCCACGCCAAGGCCATGGCCACATTCCACGAAAAGGTTTACATGAGTTCTGAGTCAAGTTGTGCTGGAAAACACAAGAACGTGTCGAGCACTCAGTGCTAGGAGGTGCATTTGGACCGCTCTTTCAATATTTGCGATGTGTATGCCGGCCAGGGGCAGAACCTTTGGGAGCTGGAAGTCAAGGACCGCGCATCAAGGATCAAGGCGGCAGGATGCGGCAGGGCTGCGAGTCTAACGCTCTGTGAAAGAAGACGTCGAGAAGGCAACGGAAATTCTTCGCGTTTCTCTCAAAGCTTTCAAAGAGTTCTCAAAGCTTTCAGCAAGCATTAATCTCGCTCGCTCGCTCGCTCGCGCTCTCTCTCTCTCTCTTTTTCTCTTCTCTCTCTCTCTCTCTCTCTCTCTCTTTCTTTCTCTTAGCGAGGACCTGCCGCGACTCCAGGGACTCTACGTTCCGGATGGGCAGCCCGCGCCTTTGGAGTCGTAGCTGTCTTTGTAGATTTGAGGAGACAAACAAGTGTGAACAGTGAGAGAGGAGAGAGCCTTTTTCGTAAAGAGACATTCCAAGGTCGTTTGCAAAGGCTCGAGATGCTGACGCCTTCACATGATGTTTTTTTTGTTCACTTGCAGCTGGAGCCTGCAATGGCAGGTGTCATGCCTCGGCATCGCGGACCAGGTGAAGGTCACCTGGGTACTGGTGCTTGCAGTGCTTGCAGTGCTTGCAGTGCTTGCAGTGCTTGCAGTGCTTGCTGGTCTTTGTTGCTGCTCGGGTCACGATCTGCAAGGTGTCCTACTCGACAAGTGAGATGTGCTGGCAGTGCCAGCCTGAGCAGCGAAACTCGGGTCAAAGGGTTATCGTAGTTGCCATGTGGCCTAGGCGGCCGGAGTCTCACACAAGCATGAGAGGTTCATTGACGCAGCCGGGAACGTTCTGGCCAGTGCCACCATAGCAAGTGGCGCTGACTCAACGAGGCTGTGCTGTGCTGCCGTTCACCGTTCACCGTTCACCGTTCACCGTTCACCGTTCACCGTTCACCGTTCACCGTTCACCGTTCACCGTTCACCTCTGCGCTTTCCGCCTGCCCAGTCCGTTCGAGTGGCAGCAGCTGCAGCTGGCTGTGGCAAACAGTGATGCACAGGGCCAAGTGGTTTCGGAAATGTTTCAGTGCCATTTGTGACATTTTCAGAATCAGAAGAGGTGTGGTCAGTTGACAGGAACAGCCGGGCAAGCACAACGTGGATGCTGTTGGCACGCCCGGCTCGCTTTCTAAATTCAATACATTTCAGTGCTCAATGCATGAAAAACACGCTCATGTTGCTGCAACAGGAACCTTGATCACAAAGGAGGCGCTTCCTGGCAAGGGGCTCAAGTGGACAAAAAGGTCGAGGGCACTCCAGGTGGCACTCCAGCCCACGACGAGTATCTGTCAAGAGGCCGCCTGATCCACCACCTTGGCCAAGCATTCGGCCCTCTTTGCCGATTCTGTGAGACTGGAAGGTGCACCGGGCTCTTGTGCCATGCCAAATGCCACCATAGCCGTGGCTTACACCATCTCCCATCTGTAAAGGTCCGACCGCATACGGTCTACCTGCTCTCGGACTCGCGAAGACTCTCAACCATGTAGGACGCGGCGATTTAGCCGTGCAGCGGTTTGTTTGGGCGTGTTCACAAGCAACATCAGCCCCTTGCTTGAGAGCTTTGTTGCGTCAGGACTCGCGCGGCAGCGTGCTCAGACTGCTCAGACTTCAAGTCTCCTGCCGGATCAGCAGCTTGAAGAGAGCCGAGGAGAAAGCCCGCTCGGACCGCGATGCGGTCCGCTCGGAGCGCGACGCGCTGTTCGAGTCCAGGTGAGCAGCGACTCATCTTGCATCTCACGGCGGCGCTTTTGGGCTCCGCTACGCCGCTACACGCATGCGTGTGGCTCACTGCTGACTGCGCCAATAGGCTGCTCGAGCTCCAGCAGCGCCGCGCCAATGCTCCACGCATGCTGGGCGACATGGTGTCCTGCATGTCGGATGCTTGGATGCTTGGGAGCAGGAGCGTGCTAGTAGCGTGCTCCCGTGCTCCCGTGCTCGCGTGCTCCCATGGAAGAACTGAAATCAACTGAGGCTTGAGAAGCTGCAAAGCTTCCAGTGCTCGGATGGCCTTCCAGATGTGCTGACGAAGAAGAAGGCCGACCCGTCGGCCGAAGCCGATCAGTCGAATCAAGCAATGTTTTGCCACATCCCCAGCAATCCACAGAGTTCCCTCAAGGCAAGTCGCGGGAAACACTGGATCTTGTTTTGCTGGCATGTCTACTTCATATGTGTCATACGTACGGCAATCAAGCACCAATCGAACACCAAGAGAGGTTTAGGGCAAGAAACGCCAAGAGAGTTTTTGGGGCAAGAGTCGGAGGAGGCGACGGGCGAAGACGCATCCAAAGATCCATGTTTTCAAATGCGCATGTCCAAACCGTCTGCTGGCATGGTGAACGTCCCGAGCGCCTTGAGTTCAAAACGGAAGCCGAAGATTGAACATGGAAGACTCGTTTTGGGGCCATGCTCAAGACGAATATCGAAGATTGGAGATGGATCCCGGAAGAGATTTGGGCCGCACTCAAGACGAAAATCGAAGATTGAGGATTATCGGAAGACTTTTTGGGCCATGCTCAGGAAGAAGATTGAAGATTGGAGATTGAAGATTGAGGAGTCCAAGCAAATTCTTGGGCTACGCCTTCAATTTCTGTCTGTCTTCAGCGTCTTGAAGCTCATGAGCAAGTTTTTGTGGTCTGGCAACATAGCAATCAACAGCGCATGGAACTCCTTGGTTCCAGAAGCCTTGCCACTCCTGCGATCTGGAATTTGAAAATGAAGGACAGCTACTGGGAGACGCTTGCGCGCGAATACGGAGTAAGCGATGTAGCATTCCCGTTGCAGATGCTCCTCCCCCCTCCTCGCCCCCACGCCACGACTCCTCTCATTGTCAACGTGCTCCCTTGAAGGAGATGCTTTACATGTAGGTTCATATCAGCTTCGTAATATCAGCACCTTCTCGTCTATGTGCAGGTCCCTCCGAAACCCATCGCGGATGCCTCTGTGCATCTGAGACGGTTCGGATATGCTCACATTCAGCCTGGCACTTTGTACCAAGGCCCCTTAAGGCCTCAAGGTGTACCATACAGAATTCTTATGCTTTTGAAGCACAGTATTGTTGGGTTCTCTCAAGGAAAAGAATGAAAATCGAAAGCTGTTATCTTTCTGCAAATTCTGCAAAAAGGCCGACCACCGGGGGTGCAAATGCCCCCTCATACATCTTGCTTTGATGTGATCCCCGGCCAGTGACCTCTTTACAAGTATTGCTATTATTGAACGTACTTAACCCTTCGCCCCAGTACAAAGGCTTCTCTGAAAAAACCCGACCACTAAATGGCCGAGAAAATCTCCCTTTCAAGGCCTGCCTACAAAAAACGGTCGCTTGGGATGGAAATGGCATCAGGACCTGGGCATCAGTGTGAAAACATGTTCTTGCATAGTTCAATGTTTGAGATCTGATTTTGCATAGGGAGTGAGCAGTTTTAGAGCCTTCATAGGCATTTCGGGCGTCAAGGGTGGCGAAACGGTCATACCCAGCTCTGATATAAAGGTGTCATGTTACAGCACCCCATAGCAGCCCACGCCATTGCAGCGTGCGAAGGTGCTCCGGATCGGGACCATGTGCTCTGGAACCGATGCGCCGGTGCTGGTGGCAAGGCGCAAACTCTTGCAAAGAAGCAGAGTGCTCCTGTTCTGCGAGCGTTCTCCTCTTGAGTCTGTGGAAGTCTCCTTTCCTCTTGCCGGAAGTTCTCGCTCTTCTTCTTTTGACTTGTAGAGGGCTCTGGAGCGCGCTCTCCGCCCTTGCGGATCGCAGCTGGGCTTCCAGCATGCCCGGCACCCAATGTGAGGGGAGCGGTGACACTGCTTCTCCCGTCTCTGTGCCTTTTTGGGATCCGTTGGGCCGTTGGGCTTTTTGGGATGGCAGGGAAGGGAGGGGGGGGGGGCGGGCAAGCGGGGAAGATCTGAAACCACATTACGAGCAGACGGCAATCAACCAAGGATTTCCGTTCATGCAGGCAGCAGGTCTGATTACTGCGCACAGAGGTCTCACAGTTAATGGTTGCTTAAGGCGCTTTGTGGTGAAAGAAGCACAGAACTAGAAATAGGGAGGAGGCAAGAGGAGATGCATGGGAAGACATGAAAAGAGATTAATCCCGGCATCGCTCGGCGTCGCTCGGTCGTCGCTCGTCGTTCGGTCGTCGCTCGGCGCTCGGCGTCGCTCAGTGAGCATGGCGAACACACGAGAAGCCGAATTCCCAAAGCAGTTGCACTTGACGCCGTTCGACCACAGCCCGGCCTTAAGCTCGAAGGCACAAATACAGTCAGAGAGAGAGAGAGAAAGCGCGCAGAAAGGTTTTGTTTGCTCTGCATCTGTGGTTCGCTCGTACCTGTGGTTCCTGAGGCCTTTTCTGTGGAGTTCGACAGCAAGAAGCAGGTCTTTTGCCCAAGTGCAAGTAGTCTGAGTTTGAGTGGTCACGCGCTGAAGCATCGAGAAGAGGAGTTTCTGAAAGCCAACTTCCCGGAGTGTCCACTGCTCTTCAAAGACTGCGTGTGGCCTCGGCATGTCTTGGATGCCTGATGTTCAGACACAAGCTCAGACGAATTGTATAGGCAGATGGGCCGAAAGCGAGCTTGGGACGTCCTTGGCCCAGCTCTAGAGCACTGGCAACATGCAGGACCACTTTTGAAGGCTTCTCGAACATTGAGAACATTTACTCTCTCGCTCAGTCTCTCTCTCTCTCTCTCTGTCTCTCTCGCCCTCTCTCCCTCTCTCTCGTGCTCGCCGTTGGGTATTCACGGGCATGCAGACTCGGGGGGACAGCACATCAGGTGCTGTCCAGCAAGCCGCAGCCCATCCCAAACGTGGACATCCTGGTTGCTGGCTTCAGCTGCAAGGCCAGTGCCTGGTGGGCCGAAATCCAGCGAAGCATAGCGAGTCTTTTTGCTCTGGGAATGGCTTCGCCTATCTTCGCGTCTTGCGTTTGCGGAGAGGACTTGTCGTATATGAACTCCTACAGGAAGGCGCTCGGGCCTCAAAAATGCTGATCAGGTCATTCACATGGTGGACTTGCTCCTCGCAGCTTACTGAGGTTGCACGAAATGGGCCAGTCCGGGTCAACTTTGCGTGGGGTTCTGGACTACGCGCAGACCACAGCTACTTCGTGGAAGCACTGTGCAGGAGGTGGAGCTTGCAGTCAGAGCCTGTCAGGCAGAGAGACACCGACCCCGACTCATTCTGTTGGAGATTCTCTGATGCAGCTGAGCATGTCTCCATGTAGTCGGTGCGCAATCCTTGCCAGTAAACGGCAAAGCACAAAAACTGGCTGCGCAAGGAACGTGTGGGCCATCGCAAGAGCCAACAGCGTTGGCTTCAAGCAGGCGCCTCCCTCTCTCTCTCTCTCGCTCATTTTCCTCTTTCTTCTTGGGCTGTGGTTTTGTTGAGTCCCTTGTGTTTACTTCTGCTTTTCCTGTCGCTGGCAGGTAGATTTGGTCATGGAGGGCCTGAAGGCCCACATGTGCAATGTGCACAGAAGTGTGCGCAAATGTGTATCACATCCGTGACACCTCCGTCGAACGTATTGGCACATCTGAAGGAACGTGGCTATGCAGCTGGATACCGCCTCCTGAACAGTAGCACGGCTACAAACACTTGCACCACAACCCTGCCTCAAACTCGCAAGCCGAGGCTGCGACTACTTTGTTCCTCAAATTCGGCACAGGATTCCGATGCTGAGAGCGAAGCCACACTGTATGGAGTGAGGCATGACATGATTGTACATCCGTGTGCACCTCAGCTTCTCCAGGATTTGGATGTGGGCCATCCGATTGTCAGAAAAGGCTCCGCAGACCGCGGAGGAAGCCGAAAGCCTTCGCCAAAGTGCTGAAGAGATCAGCCAGATGGTGGGGCCCCCCGTGTGCCCCTCTGCGCGATGCTTTCTGTCACATGGCTCGCTGCGCAGGTGGAGCCAAAGTTTAATGAGATCCTCGTCGCCTTAGAAGAGCCCTGCGCGCTCCACTTTGAGGCGAAGTTCTCGCAACAGAAAGCCAGAGAGAAGCAACAATCAATTCAGACTAGTCCGGGACTGTAGTGCTCATTGTCCTGTCTTGTGTTGATAGAGGATTACATGCTTGACGACGACCATCCAGCAGCGCTGCTCCCAAGAACGCCACTACACACTTTCTGCTCAGGTCTTCGTTGGGAGCCTTGAACCAGTGCTTTGATCTGCTTCGGGACGTTGCACAAGTTGAGGTCCGGGCGCACTTCCAGCTCATGAAGGCCAAGGAGCGAAAGACCGCGCTGCCCTTGGGGCCTTCGCCCTTCGCGGGCGCCGTGGAGGTGTTTTTTCATGCTCACCGTGTGCGTTTAGCCTTTCAGGTGTTGAAGAAGAAGACCGGAGCAAAGCAAGACTGGATTCAAAAGTACGACAACCACCGAGCGGGGCAGCTCGACCAGAATGGCTGCATACGTGAGAAGTGCCCAACGTGACGTGACCTGGTTCTTGCAGGACCCCCTGTCCCAACCCCGTACAGACGTGGTTCTAACGGTTCTAACGGCGCCCTCAGCGCGATGCGCCAGGCACGACTACCAGTACGACCGGCCCTACACGGCGGTTCGGGATGCCGACTTCCTCCAGGTGCCCGGACAGAAATGAAGAGAGAAGGTCAAGCCTTACAAGCTGCATATGACAGAACTCAAAGAGCGAGACAACTTGAGGAGAGAGACCGGGAGACCTCAAGAGAGGGAAGAGAGAACATGAACTCTGAAATGCGGGCGGGGCACCGGCTCAGGTCTTGAACGAGCGCGAGAAGGAGCTCCTGAACCTGAAGTGCCGGTACCTCCCAACGACCTTCTCGAAGCCGATGTGTCATCAGCGTGGTGCGGGGTATATGGCATTTTATATGTGTATTTATTTCAACCAGCAACCAACGACCATCGACCAACAGCCCACGAACACAAACCAACGACTAACCGACCAACGAACCAACGAAACCCACGAACCAACTAACCAACGAACAACGAACAACGGCCAACGGCCGACTACCGACGACGAATGACCACCGACGACCGACGAATGACCAACGACGATGCCAACGACGCCCACAACGCCCACAACGACCCAAACCCCACACCGCCCACAGCGCCCACAACAAAACAAAACAACAACAAACCAACAACAAACCAACAAACCAGCGACCAGCAAGGCCAACAACCAACGACCAACAACAACCAACGACCAACAGCGCCAACAACCAACAACCCACAAGGCACAACGCCAACAACCCACAACCCGCAACCGGCAACCCATACCCCACATTCACGGCGCCAGCACCAGCACCGGCACCACCACCAGCAACCACTAAGCTGTTTAACCTTTTAAATTTGTCAACCTTTTCGCCCTTTCACAGTGATTGAACTTTTGTCATAAGGGCCCATAGCCATTCTACAAGGATGGCCCTTCTGCTTTGATTTGGGGTTCTGCTTCAACTTGTTTGGGCTTTGAATGTTCATGTGCGTACCTGTTCCTTTTTGCGACTGCTTCTCAGTCTCTTTGCTGCAGAACATGTCTTTTCATGAACCACACACAGGCCAGGACTGCTTTGAAACATAGAAGCAAGACCTCTATGGGAAGAGTTCGATATTTGTTAGAGGGTTGACATCATCCTGATTCTGCTGTGGCTTGAAACCCAGCTCCGAGCCACTGCACTCACTACTTGCGTCTCCTCTTGGTGCTCTTGGAGGCTTTGTCAGCCCACTTCCAAACCATGTAGTACGCCTGTGTCTGACTTCGCTTTTTGGCTGTCATCTTGGACACCAACTCAATTGAAGAGTCGAATTGATTCGCATCGATCTGCAGGTTGTAGCTTGCTGAGCACGATCCCCTAAGGTTGTGCAAGCTAGCCATGTTGACAACTGATTGAAAGATGTTCACTATTTACGAGCACATCAACAAACTGCTGGAAACATGCATCTTGTCGCAAAAAAACTTAGGAGCAGAAATTCAGTTGAGAATCTTGTTCTCGTACGTTCCGCTATGCAGCCTGGCCTGAAAGAACGGAAGCGTGGAGTCTTTGGTGATCGTGTGAAAGATGGTCACATTGTCCATGACAGGCCAGCGGTTGGTCAGATGCTCCGGCACCGTGCTAGTGCACGCCAGCAAGCGCCTGGTTTCCCTTTCCCTGGCCACATTCTCCTGACCAGCGTTGTTTCCTTCCTGTGGCGCCTTCTCTTCAGCAGGGCCATTTTCCTTAACTAACTTAACCATTATGAATAGTGATCTCTGCTGGGGGAACAGCAGTCAGTTCAATTTCTACAATTACAAGCAACTGTTACATGCTCAGCTCTCCCCGTCAAATGAACCTAGGAACGTGCGGGCTTCAAGCAAACATCAACACAGATCAGAATTCTTGTCCGAGCAGCAGCATCAGCACTGGCTTGGGCTGCAGGATTTGGATCAGCCACATCTTCTGTCTCTTCCTGCCGAGCAAGGTAGGTTCCCAAGAAAACCACAGTTCACAAGCAGACAGCAAAATTTGTGAAGACCTCCCCGCGATCTTTTTCACGAATTATTCGACACGATGTGTTCCAACCCTACAATCCTTCTCCATGTCTTGCAGCAAGGAAGCTGCAGCGACCCATGCAGGATCCCGGTCTTGCATGGGATCTTCTTCTTCCTGCGACCACACAAAGAATGAAATGGAGCTGAAGGCTGCAGTATACTTGCGTTGGTGGATTTTTCGTTTTTTGGGTTTTCGGAACTATGCTGGTTGTCTTGTTTTCATGCCTTACAATGCTGGGTTTCTATTGGCTTGCCAAATCTCATCCTCTCCTCCAGCTCTTCATCCTCGTCGTCGTCCGGATTTGTCGATGCGTTCTTCTTCTTTCTTTGCTCGTCAAGCTTGTCCAACAGTGCCACAAGCCCGTCAATAGTCTCCTTGCTCACACTATCCGTGATGACTGCCAGACTTAGCAGGGTCCGGATCTTCTGTGTTTTTGTTGCGTTCTTGCGGAGTTTGGAGTTGTACATGTTCAAAATCATGCTCAGATTGTCTGAAGATATCTTTGTGATTTCGTGCGAGCGAACCAAGCTGACCACCACTGGCTCTGCGTTGACTGCTCGGCGGAACAGGACGTTGCAGCCCAGTTTTTGCGCCAGCTGGCCACTGCAAGTGTGCACCGTGTACTGGAAACATCCAACCTTATTTGTTTCCTGTGACTGACACAAAAGAAACTTTCTTGGCATGCACTAGTCTGAACCATACCAGGCCACCTCAGCAAAGTTGAGGAGCAGAGCCTTCACCAACATCCTTGCTTATGAGCTTTTGTGGTCATTCTCAGTCATTTTTCAACAAAGATGAGCAAGCAACATAGATCTGCCAAGTCTCGGGCGGAGGCTCAGACGCAATGCTGGGACAGACTCACCCGGAGACAGCGGGTCATTCAAACGGCAAAGGCTTGAGTTGGCTGGCACGCGTTGCTCATCCATGACCTCTTCTGGGAGCGAGCCACGGAACTCCAGGTGCACTTCTTCCAAGGGCACTGCCTTGCTGATATTGCAAGACAGGATCAAACGAGACCCCTTAATCATAGCTTTCTTGCAACACCAATTTCTTCCTTGATAATGTATTCCAAGTCTTGAAGCTTCTTTTTTGTTTTTTGCTGTGTTCTAAATCCAGCCAGCAATTGTTCAGTTGAGCGTCGTAGCAAACAGCTGGGGTGCTTTGCAAACAGAGATAGAATTTCTGTTGAACTTGAAGCATCATTCCTCTTCTGTAAAGCATTGGCACCCAGAAAGACTTGGCAGCTGTTTCCAGGTCCACATTGTTCCTTACAATTGCGGCATGAGGCCAAAGCATTCACATGCTCTGCATTGCAGGTGTGAAAATATTCCAAGAATCTGTTGTGCGAGCAGGAAGGCCTTCATGTAATTCAAGGACTTCTTGTTGTGGTTGTGGGCAGTGCAGGCAGCGGCGTCCTTGATGATGCTGTCCAAAGAGATATCTCGATCTTGGTTACAAGGAGGATAGTTCAGAATAGAAATCCCTGTTAGCAATGAACAAATCCGTTTCAAAATTTAAGTTGTTGTCACACTGGGCAGTCTACTGGGTCTCACACACATGAGTGGACATCTCAAAGCAAAGCTGCTGTCCATGTTACATGAAGAGCAAGTTGTCTACAGCCCTACTTTGGAAACTGAATGATCAGCTTTGACCCAACGAACACCCAGGCAAGGCTCTCCCATGGCATGACTCGGGGGAGAAGATGCGTGCTTTCAGGCCTCTTACCAGACTGCCCTCGAAATCGCTGTCCTCAAGTCGAACACTGAAGCCCTGGCCCTCCCCATCAGAGAGCTTGTTGTAGCAAGACCTCACTGCCACGGCTGACAGGTTTGCCATTGATCCACAATCTGTTCTTGTCGATCTCTTCACAGCATCTTGTAGGGAATTGAAGACATCCTCCACATTGGCGCTTTGCGTCAGACGAGGAAACCATGCACCTATCACGTCCTTGAGCTCTGTGGTGAGCTTGAAGTTGCCCTTTTCGGCTGTGGACATGATTTCCCTGTAGCATTGGTACCGCACATATGGGCAATGCGCCTGCAGAAGTCGGGAAAGTTCCTTGTGGCGTTCCATTGCGAGCACCAGGGACCATTCTTGTTTCATGTCAAGGAGCACTTTGCAGTGTAACGCGTTCACATCATGTCCCTCATAAGCATCCACCAGCAGGCTGGCAGCATTAGCTGGAGCAGAGAGAAGATGTAAGGAGTAGCTTTGCATTTCTGCCACGCAGCTGAGCGTTGCGTCCAGGAAGTTGCACAGCATATCATACTGCGTTCGATGTCGAGAGAAGCCAATGCCCAGAGCCTTGGTTGGATCACAGTTTGCAAAAAAGTGAGAGGTAAAAGTTTTGTTACTGATACTGAGATGTCAGTGTCACTGCGTGTTTGCACGTGCGTCTGTGTGTGTGTGTGTGTGTGTGTGCGAAAAAAACATTGCGAGCATGTGAACTACAATCCCTTTGTTACTAAGTAAGTCCTCGACAAAAGGCGGACTAGCCGCCGTTAGATTACTTACCATGCGGATTAGCCGCATAAGGATTATGCGGATTAGCCGCTTGTAGTTACTATTGTGAACTTGAGCTGTAGTGGCCACACTAAGCAGTTCCCGACAGGTCCTAATTTGTAGATGTGTCTCTCTGTTTGGGGGGGGGGGGGGGGGTTTTGTGTCTGTGTGTTTATGTATCTCTCTCTGGGTCTCTGGTGTCGGCGGGCTTCATTTTGCTCACCAGCATGCGTCGTGCTGCACACGTCCCGGTTGTTGTCGAGAAAAGTGTGACCATAGCTAGCGTGCAATGCAGGTAAGCCTGCAACTTAATTGCATCTGCGAAGACCACGTCCATGCCACAAAGCCATGAAATGCTCAGGCCTCTCTCTGGGCCAGGCAAGGAAGTCCAGCAGGCACCTAGGCACCTCCAAGTGCACTCGTCCGTCCTTCGAGTATGCCGAAGGATCGAAGGCTTTGTCTCCATGCGCAGCAATTGCGCTCCCACTGTCTCTTGGGGCCGTGCGCCGAAGGAGTGCGTGGCGGGGAGCAGTCCTTGCCACGGGCCTCCTTCTCCCGAGCAACCACATATGCCTCATATCCAGGCTTGGCCTTCACGTTTGCGATGAACCGCTCTCTCTTTGCGATGGCCTGGACATATTGCTGGGTCTTTGACTCGGCCAAATCCATGGCAGCAAGAAGAAGGTAGAGGAGAGCTGACAAAGCGGTCACTGTAGCCTATATGTAGCTGATCCAGTCATGTAAGGCCAAGACATGCAGCACAGGATCACGAATCAATCAGGCTCTTCACTGAATTGAGACAAAGAACTTGCCCACCTTCGCGTCCTGGCTCGTAGTGCACGTCAGGACCAGCATCCAAGATAGACAACCCCCTGGAACCCAGGGCGTCGCCCACCATCAGCACAAGGCGATTCTCCAGTTGAGCTTGGCACCAAAACGTGTGCTTACTGAGCATGTCCAGCTTCGACTTGTGCTTTTGCTTAGATTGGCAGGCACCAAGAGTAAACAACTGACCACTTTCATGCAGCAGTGAGGGCTACAAGTATTGCCACAGAGCAGCCAGCCAAATGCACAGCTCTGTGAAAATTTCGGTCAGCATTTCCATCGCAAAGAATAGCGTCGAGGAATTCTCATCTACAAGAGCCTGCATGATTGCAAAAAATCATGGAGTGAATGCGTGAACTGACAAAATCAACCGAAGGCCATATTAAATTAAGAGGCTTTCACACAGAGGTCGAAAATCTTGTCATATCCCTTGTCCATTGTCTGTCCCGTAGAGGCAAAAGGATTCACACCCTCCTCACAATTGCTGTTGCTGCGTGGAAAATTCATTTGGCAAGAGTTACCACACAGGTTGCCGCACTTGAGATCCTCCAAGCAGCTCCAGAAAAGCAGCAGCAGCGTGGCGCTGTAGAATCGTTTGAAGCCATGGGCAGAGTGAGCCCAGGAACACCAGCGACCGTTTTCGTAGTGGCTGCCGACACTCCTCATATCTAGTTTGCGTTAATCTGTTGAATTTTTTTTTCGAAACAGTATTGCTCCCCCAGGAAAAGGCCTCGTGGCGCTGCTGATGATTTCACAGACTCTGCTGAAGGCCTCCCTGTCGTCGGTGCTTGCACTGATATTGTTCCTGCAAGAGGGTATCATGTGTTGCACTACCTCCAGACATATTCAGTACAGACACATGCACAGAATCTTTCGCTTTTTCGTTGAGTTGCTCTCTCAGAATCGAAGCGGCGAAGATTTCCTGCAGCGTGTCCCCCGGCTGAGCCTTGCAAACGAAAAATTAGCAACAGCAAGCAAACAAGCAAGGCACTAGTTTCTGAGTACCTGGTTGCAAAATGAGGAGCTATATCCAAATAGCGTTCTCCAGCCTGCTTCCAGGATTGTCCCACAGCAGATGTCTTCCAAGGCGTCTTCTTGGCCTTCATGAGCCAGCTTGTCAAGGTGGTCATTCCTGAATTTCTTTTCAATCAACATAGGAAAAATCTGCGTCTCCTACACTCATGGACACAGCCATGCTTGCCAAATTGCGTCGCACTGCTGCGGAGCAATGCATCAGTCTGAGGAAATGTGTCTGAAGCTTGTGCCTTACATGTGACAAGCCACTTATTGGGGGCATTGAAAACATGCAGCATGCAAACTACTTCAGCTGGCATGCAATTCGTCAGGAATAAAGTGTATCTTGAATCCTTCCTTGGCCAGCCATGAGAAAGCTGACCACAGAGGACCTCCCTCATCTGGAGAAAGAACAAGACGGAGGTTGGACCTATCAGCTGGCAATGGAGCATCCCAGGTTGCAGCCCCTGTCTGTGGGTCCCACAAGTAGGGCATGCCACCTTTCCACAACCTTTTCTCACCGATCTGGGCGTTCACCGGCCGAAGAATGTGATCGGACTTCACAAACTCCATTCCAAGAAGTGACAGCGTGTGTAGGATGGAACGGAGCTCTTCCCGGGCAGACAACCGGTGCTGTTTGATGCGGGACAATACTCTTGGCCTGAACTGCTGTGCTTTCTATGCATTATCCCATGGACAGACAAGCAATGGCCACAAGTGAACATGTTAGATAGCCCAGGGGCACTTTCTTGGCAGGGCCCTTCTCCTCTGCGGCTGCAGCGAAGTTGTCAGCCACCCGTTGCGCTTCTGACATCTTCACATCAACAGGAACGGTCGAAGCGGCGATTGCAGACAATCGCAAGAGAGGAAGACAGGCTGAAGCCCTTCCCGCGTACACAATTGGGCACCACACCTCAATTTGTTGCAGAGCAGACCTGCTTACAAACATGCCTGAAACTAGTGTGGCCACGTAACATCTAGCTTCCCTTTGGGCGAGCTGTCGGCCATGAGGAGGATGGATCGAAAAGATTGGCCAGCGATGTCCTCTAAGCACATCTGCAAGCAATCTATGCTCATGACCGTGTCCCCTGTCTTCTTGACAAACAACCCAATCCTGCTGGATGCACGTGGCGCACTTTCGCCAGTACCGGAAAAGAAAATCTGCGGAGAGCCTGCCAAGCGCAAGAAATGCAGCAAAATGAGGCCAACGTACTCAATCAAGGGGCAATTTCAGAATCAGGACACACCATGAATGCTGTCCTGTGTTGGTGCGAGGGCACGATGTCCCCCAGTCCTAGACTTGAAAGGCTCTCGTCATTGGATTGCCCCATGAAGCCAGAGGACTTCCCCAAGAAGCGGTTCAAGCAGGCCATGTTTTTTGGCTTCACATCATTGCGCAAGGACCGACCATCCCTTAACTGTCTTAACTTTTGTTTCGCGTCATACTAGTTAGCCCAACAAAAGAGCAAACACATATGAAGCATGTTGGGTCCAAGTCTCTTCTTGCACGGATGCATTACATCGCTCTGCTCTGCTGACGGCATGGTTTCCAGTAGTTGCGCACCACAGTACAACTCTGCTGCCTGAGAGACCAGGTGCAGCAGCCTCCTCTGCACCCGTGAGGTCTCCACCTGCCCCTGGAAGCATTGCAGTGGCAAGCAATTTACTGATCATCTTTACGTAGAAATGCAGCACTTCAATGAATCTGATTTGCCTGACAAGTTTGTTCCTGGAAGGGCACCCGAAGAATGAAAAAGATGGCGCTGCCAGCAGATACGCCTCCAGCGACATCTCAAGTAATAGAATTCATAGGTTTACTGTCCTGAGACTGACCATTCATCATTTCACAATTCCCCACATGTTCAGTGCACCTGTCTGCAGCTTCTGCGCTGCCGGCGTTAGCTGCTTGCACTTCGCCCATCTGCTCAGACCACTAAGAATCGAACACGAAAAACTCATGAGCAGCAAAACAATTCAATACTCTAGAGAGGCCTTGCACTCCAACCAAAGAAGTCCAGGACCCGGCTCCACTGGGCCAAGTCAACTTGGTGACCGTGGCATTGAAGTTTACCTGAGTCCGCGTGCTAGAGGACATGATGCTCTAGTCTAGAGGAATGGGTCGGTGTCTGTGTGTGTGTGCCAAACAAGGGGCTTGCTTCCAGGCCTGGCAACAGCTGGAGCTGCATATCCGGAGGACAGAAGCTTGTGACAAACAAGTCGATGACTTTCAATGCTGCCCTCTGGTGATCTTTGTTGCACGAACGAATCTGGAGCACAGATGCCACCTGAGAATGGGAGACAGAAATTAAGGAAGCTATTTTTTCATGTCTTGGGATGCTGCACCAATAATTGCAGGACATGTGGCCATAAAGAAGTACCCGGGGAATGTCACGGCATTGAAGTTCAAACGAACCGTCCTGGCTTCGTCCTGCAACCTGGTTCCCTTGTAGTGGACAGGTCTGATGATCTGCTTTTTGTAGTTGACCACCCAAGCATTGGCCAAGTCTTTAGTCACATTGTCTTTCCTAAGTGGCAAGAAGGAATGTCATTATGGGGGGCGGACTTGGCAGCGGAGGCACAGCAAAAAACTGGGGTACATGGTTAATTCATTTATGTGGCTTCCATGCTCCAAGTTTCAACTTGCAAAACCAATTGTGAAATGGTTGAGCTCTGCCCAACAAGGGCCACACTTCGTCGATACGAAGCAACATTTTGAACCCACTGGTCTCGTCCTGGGCTTGCGGGACCTTGCAGTTTCCAAGAGCAACTGCAAAGCAAATGCAAGCTGAAAGGTAGCTTCGCATGTACAGCTGGCCTCGTGAACTTGAAGAACTCCTTGCACCCCATGTCGGGTCTTGACATACTTAGTGGTGCTTGGAGACAGGCTTGCTGTGGAGGTAGAAGGAGAGTCTGGCACTGTGGGCACATCCACCTCTTCGGAAGGAATTTGGTTTTGAAACTGTCTGGGGCGGAGAACAAGGTGAGCTGCTGCTGCAGCTGGTCGGTGTTTGTCCAACAAAGCCTGCAGCATGACAAGCGAAAAGCCCACATCCAGGAGAAGCTCTTGGTGAGGCGAAAAAAATGACATGGCATCACTGCCTCCCAATCTTCAGGTTCCATCACTGGCGTGTTCTCCGTTGGCGGCTTGCCATCCTCTATCTTCTCATCCAGCAAGTCAACGAATGCATCGAAACGGGCTCTTAAGTTCTCCTTCTCCTCTGGTGATTCTGTCCTGGGGTTTATCAACAAAAGTGCTTGGTTTCGGAGTGGAGGCTCCGCGTATTCAAGCAGAACGCTGCATCTGAAGCAGAACGGTGCCACTGCAGTTAGGGACACAAATGCTGCCCAGGGGCTGCTGGACTGTTTTGATCTGCCTCAGCAGCCAGGCCTCCATGGGCCCCGACCTGCAGGACGACGTTTCTGCTTCAGAGCCTCTGGTCTGTTTTTTTTTTTCTCTTTTGTTTTTTTGGTTTTCGCGTTGCGACCACACCGCAGAAGTTTGTCCAGGCAGAACGTTCCAAGCAGCATGCACTAATTTAAGCAATTCCTCGAGACACGTCAGTTTTCAGGCTATCTAAGGCATTCCGCCTTAGTGAGTTCTGCTTGGTCCGTTTTCTGCCGCGCACAACCGAAACAAAAACCAAAAATGAAGTAGAACGTTCACTGTGCAGCACGCAGTGGTTCCAAGCAGAACGCTCCTGTATCCAAGCAAAACGCTGCCCTGCCTGAGCTCGAAGCAGAACGTTCCCCGTGACCAGGACACCTGTGCCAGAACGCAAACAGTAGGATGGAAAGCAAGAGTCAAGGCCCGCAATTTAAAACATACTCACAACTCCAAGACAAGCCTGGAGCCCCCCCTGGCCCCTGGTCCAGTTTCGTAGACTGTCAGCAACCTTGAGCAGCCAAAGACTCCAACAGCTCTCTACCAACAAAAGTCCCCTACTTTTGGCCGAAAGGAAGCTGAGTCCAGGGCCCAATGTCTGGCCCCCCCAAGCCAATGGGTTGTTTGCACAGGCGAAAATCCAAAACACTTTTTTTTTTTGTTGAGAAGAGTCCTGGGAAGCATGAACCTATCATGTGAGGTGCACACTTGAATGAAGCCCGCGCTGCAAGGCAAGTGATATCACTGTCCCCTCTCAGCACTTGCACAAAGAGTCTCCCTGTGCTATTGCTGTGCTGTGTTTCTCGGCCAGTGTGAGACACACATCGGTGCATCCAGGACATAAGGCCAGCCCCTGCTGGCTCATCCTTGAGCTCAAAAGAAACACGTGCGTAAGCCTGTGTTGAGCAGCCTCTGCGTCAATGTACATTGAAAGACTAAACACAGAGACATGCTCAAGGGCTCTGTTGATTTCTACCAGACATACAGAATTATCACGGCCATCAGACCTTCAAGTCACGAAGCTGTCGCGGCCAGTTTCTAAGGGATCGCTTCCCTTTCAAGGTGAGCTTGGACACACTGCTCTTGCTGAGCTCGCCCAGAGCATCAAGAAAATCGCCTTCACAGAGGGGTACACTGACGACATGTGTTTCTTAAGACACAACAATATCCGAAAGCGAACTCGCAGAACTCCCAAATTGCCTTCCTCAGTTGCCACCACCTCCATGGCATCCTCCAAGGTCAAGATACCCTCCTGCGTGAGGATGTCCACATAGTGTGCCAAGTCCCGCCTCCAGAACATACAAACTCAACAGATTTAACCCTATTTCTTCATATTATACCTAATAATTAGACAGCACATGATGATGCAGCAAATGCGTGCAGTCAAAGAACGAGGATCCACCCACTGGCATTGCGTTCACCAGCTCTGCGCTAAGGCTTTGCAGCTTCGTTCGCAAAGCGACTGGCAAAGACTGGAAAGAGCTCTCATACACAGCAGGGACAGGGTCCGTGCTCTGAAGCACCAGAGCAGTCGTCTGGCTGCCGTGCTCTTCCTGTGGTTCCTGCTCTTCAGAGAGCTTTGCCTTCTTCAGACCGAAGCGGCCTTTGAAGACATCTTTGTCCTCATTGTCCTCCGGAATCTGCTCAGGACCCTCGTCCTCGGAAGCCTCTGAGGCTTTCTGGGACCTTTCCTCGTCCTCTGAGGCAGACATGTCCTGGTCCCCATCATCATCATCATCGTCATCATTATCATTCTTCCTATCCTTGTCCTTGCCCTTTGTTGTGGGAGGTGTTCGGAAAAGCTGGCGAGGCTTGTGTGCTGACAGCTCGTCCTCTGCCCCTGGCTTGGGCTTAGTGCTTCGGCTCGTCTTGGTAGCCGCATTTTTCTTGCTGGCTGGGGTGGGGGTGGCTTTCACAGGCGAAGTGGCCTGCGACATAATGTTTCCCAGGTCAACTGCTGCTTCCTGCAGGCCACAAGAAAAGAAGAGAAGCATGAATCAAAGAGAAATGCAGCAACTGAAGAAGCTAATGCAAAGCATTTGTCAGTGCACAGCCCGCTTTTCTCAGGAACAGCATCAATGTGTGCCCTCGGAACTGAATTTCTGAAAACCTAGCTTTGTCCAGCCAAAGCAAAGAGGAGCTGGCCACGCTGGTCTAGCTTCAGTAGTACCACTGGCGGCCACCACGTTGGCGCTTGACGCCATACTCTTCCTTCTCTATCTCCCGCTTGCTCTTGTTCACCCTTGCAGGCAAGAGGGCTGTTGTTTGTATCTCATGCGCTACAACTAAGAAGACGGACTTAAAACGCACAATGCTGACCAAGGGGCGTGGTGTCAGGTTCCGGGACAGCATCCGTGGCTGGCTTCGGCCTTGCTGTTGCCGTCGCCATCTCTGCATCTTTGCTGCCCATGGGCTCGCCCTTGGTCTCCTGGCCCTCGGTCTGCTCCAAATCCACAACAGGCACCTGACTGTGCTGTTGTCCTGCGTGATCTGGCTCTCTGTGAGAAGACGCAGCCTGCAAGTCCTCATTGCATGTGAAGCGAGCAAAGAACTCCAGGCGGCCAGTTTCCAGCATGAAGACCCCAACTCTCTTGGCCATTTTGCGTTTGTGTGCCTGTGGCTGCTCCTGCAAGACGGACGGCTGCTCCACAGGTGTGTTCTTGACCTCATCATGAGGCAGGCGAGGCTCTGCCCGGACCTCTGTGCTCGGGGGCACAAAGGTTGAAGCTGCCAGGTTTGCAGCTGCGCCTGTCTGCGACATGTTTCCTGACGGTGCCTGGCCAACATCTGCCTGCGTAGCCGCAGCCTGTTGGAAGCCCTGCTGCGACCCTGGCGCCGGAGGCGGAAACGACGGAGCAGCCTGGACCTGCGAAGCCGCAGCTTGAGCTGCGTCGTGCACGAGCTTCTGCATGGTCTCCACATAGGCTTGCTGGGCCGCCCTGCCAGCCATCAGCATATGTGAAGAGGAGGCCAGCGAATCCAGCGAAGGCTCCTGCGGAAAGGGCAAATTGAAAGCAGGCGTCATCGATGCCATTGACGGCACTGCAGGCATTGGAGTCATTGCCGGCATCGGAGCCATTTGAGGCATTGGAGAGAAGGGCGCAAAAGGATTGAATGCCATATCCCCTTGGGATGGCGTTCTGGAGTCAAATGCTCCCAGCAACTTGAAACCTAAGCCGAAAAAAGATCTTCCACAAAGCAAGCTTTCAGAAATTGTTGCTGCAGCTTCATGCTAGCACGGCAATGTCCTAATCAAGCAGAGGCGCAGCATGCAGTGAGGCTGGCAATCTAACATGACAAAACTGGGAATCTTGCTTTGCAATTTTATACACAGCAGCCAGGGACAAGTCCACATCCTCTAGTAGTCCTACTTACCCTTGCCGTGGCCCTTGGTGTTCATGTAGCCATCGTCCTTGCCGCCGCCCTTGTAAGAGATGGAGCCCTTGTGACCTTGCTGTTTGTAGACACGATTGCACTCCCAACAGTTGTGGTGGATGTGCCAGTTGCAATCCTCACTGCGTCCACAGGGTCGCATACCGCAATGGTCACACCAGGCCTTGCCGGACTGGTGCCAGCCAGCCGGTGCATTCCGTTGCTGTGCAGCCCACCACTCATCCAGCTCGAGCTCACGTTCCTGCAGCTCTCTTGCACGCTCGTCCAGGGCACGAGAACGATCGTTGAGGCGCTGCTCGCGTCGATCGAGCTCTTGCGTGCGCTGCCTCAGAGCGACGGCTTGCGAGGAATGTTCTTCCTCCAAGAGCACGCTGACTCTCTCCATCATGCGTCTGATTTCTGCAGCATGAGGCGACTCGGCAGCACCAGTGGTCGTCATGGCACAAGTTGTCCTCTGAAGAGAGCGGTCAACGTAGCTTGCCACACCAAATCTTTGGGCCAAGTGCAATGGAAAGAGATAGCGTGGCTTCAGAAAAGCAGCATGGAAATATAGACTGTAACAAGCAAAGTCTGTGCCCTGTTCTCGTGCAGAAGCTACTTTGTCAATGAGCAAACAGCACCCAGGAGTCCTGTCGAAGCTTTGCAAGGAGCTCCTCGTAGGATTCCCCCACTTCGTTTTCCTTCTTCCCTTGCTTCCTGGCGAACAACATAGAAAGAGAAGATAACATGGCAGCCCAAATCCAAAGAAAACACAGTCCTGCGATGGCCAAAAGCCATGCTGCCAAGCAAAGATGCCACTTGCACCATGGACTGGGAATTCGCAATGTTAATATCCGGAAGCTTCTTGCCGACAACTTGGCAGGAGAGTGGTTAGAGATGTTCATGAGCAAGCCACTGCAAAACAAAAGTGCACAAGTACACAGGTGAAAAACTCTAAGCACGACACAATGGCTGACCACTGCAGCCAGCCTCTTCTTCCAGCACAAAGATGCAGCATTCGCCTTGCAGGATTACAGAGCACTTCTCATTCCCACTGTTGCTGGATCTGCCTATGCCAGACCATGACAGCTGAAGCACAGGCTGCCTTCTGCAAGGCTGCATTCTGAGCTGCAGTATCTTTGACCCTCTTGCAGCGTGCAGCTGCTTGCAGGTGAACTGCTTCCTCAAACCAAAACCAGAAAGAAAGCAAACAAAATCACTCACTGCCATTTGTATTCTCTGGCTGAATACTTGGTAGCTACAGTGCAGGCACTTGGCCCCAAGGACATGGGCAAACAAAATGCTAACCTGAATCTATGAAGACGATTCAGGCAAGTAACAGCCTCCCCACCAATTGCCATCAAATCAGAAGCAGCTATGAACTTTGACATGTTGCTGGCTGCAACGGCAATCTGCTTGGAAGAGAGGTCTTCCATGCGGAGCTGCCGGGGGCCACGAAGCAGCTCTTTCTGCGAGGCAGAGAAAATGTTGGCAAGGTCCTGTATATCCTCCATGCCACGACTTTCCTGCGAGCTCTCCCCCTGTGAGGAATGAGAGCCTCAAGTTGAGGGAAGTGCAGAAATTAAAGAAGCACTGGTTGTTCAGCAGGATTCCCTGCTAAGCCCTGTGCGAGCCCTCTTCTTTCTGCGAGAAGAGGAAGAAGGCTTCCTATCATGCTCTTCTGGCGAGAATCCTCCTTTGAAAGAGAGAAAACGAGCCCAAATACAAAAGAGGAAGACAGAATGAACATAGCATGAAGCAACGTTCAATCAACTTGCAGTCCTGTGGACAAAGCTCGACTGAGTCGAGCGTGAGCGCAAGACATGAGAAAATTGCCAGCTTGCTGCTGCTCCTGCGTCGCTCCTGCATCTGGGAGGCTTTTAGCGCTGTTGGTCCTGCAACAGCAGGGACAAGAGAGGAGGAAAACGCCTTGACTACATGCCAGAAGGGCAAGTCTTCTGTATGAACACAAACATGAATGAAGGGAGAAACGTGTCCTGGAAATTCGCCCCCGCATGCTGACACAGGAGCGACAAAGGACGGCAAGCGGGCAGACAAAACTGGACTTGAAGATGATGGCTGCCAAGTGTTAGAAACACATCCCATCCCAGCAAAGGGGCTTCACCACAAGCCAGACCCACCAATATTTGCAAGGCCAAGAAGAGCCGATCAACTAAGGTATGGAAAACAATCTAAACTAAGCGGCTAGTCCGCCGGCAATAACGCCCACTAGGTAGCTTGGGGACCATGAATCAATGAAGGTAGTGGTTGTTCTAGCTTTCTTGTGTAACTAGAGGCGGCTAGTCCGCCGGCGGTCAGCCGCCTTTTGCGTTACTTGCTATGTTTCTTGAAGAATGAAAAAATGTTACAGTGGACTGTGACTTGTTCAAACCTACTGAAAGAAGTGTTAGAAAGACTACTGTTCATCGTTCTAAGCGGATAAGCCGCCGGCGACAGTGACGCCCCAATGCTACGAACCTACAGCCGCGGCTAGTCCGCCAGCTAGCTCCCGCTCTAGCTATTTGGAATGTTGCACACAAAAAGCACAAGCCCATGATATATCCCTGGCACTTTCCACCCAAGCTCACTGAAATGTAGCTGCCAGCAAGCGAATTACTACAGAACCACCACATCAGGTGCATACACTCAATGGGGCGGAGATAATTAAGCCAGTTCCTGACCAGCAAGCCAGGGGTCTTCTAGAAGCCATCTCAGCGATGGACAAAATCATGTAGCCTGGAGTCATGGTGAAGATGAATGGAGGGAACATGGACTGTACAGTCACAGCTTTGGGGTTGCCCAGGGCTTGGGCCTTGGGGGCGTGTCTTTACAAAGCCAAAACCTGGCTTCATGCAAAGCCTGCAACACCCAAGAACGAACACACACATATTGCACTTGCAGTTTCATTCATAATTGGTGTTCGTCTTGCTACCAAGAAGCAGAGGATCAAAGATTATCACATCTCCACATCAGAAGCACTGCTGAAATCATGCTCCTCAGGCTACAGCCAAAAGGTAATGCTACTTCTCGCAGAAAACGCCACAAGCATGAGTCACAACATTGGCATTGGACCCTTGCTTAACAGCAAAGGCAAGCAAGATTCCACAAACTCCCAGCTGTCAGAATCATCAAGTCCATCTTCGGACAAGGAGTCAACCGCATAGGGTGGAGGCATGGCAAGCCGAGGAACCTTCCCAGGAAATACAGGGCTACAGAAAATACTGAGGCCCTATCATTTGTGATAGAATGTCAGCAAGCATGTGCAGTCTTCAACAATGGCTGCAAAGAGGTTCAGTGCAACTCCCATCTTCTAAAACACAACCAGGTCTGAACTGATACAGGCAGAAGCCAGTCTGCAAAGTAGTTTGGCCCGTACAAACTGACAACAAAGCAAACAACCATCCCAAGCCACGTGCCTTGAAGGGAAGTTGCCGTGCCGATTCCAGAAACGGCTCCTTGGGCTCCAACTCATGAACCTGAGGCATGTTCAAGCTCAGGAAGAGGGCTGGAAATACCAATAACCACCAATTGCCATGTGCAAGTGGGGGAATGGAAGCCTCCAGCTCTACTGAGTTAGCAACAGTTGTTCCCGAGGAAAGACCAATGCAATTGTAGACATTGAAATTGACTGACTGTGAATGACTCTTGCTACACAAAAAACCGTAAAGCCAATGTCGATATAATATTTCTCAAACACAAATACAAGTGCATCTGTTGCATTCAATGAAGCCCGCAAGTGTGTAAGCTCCAGGTGATCTGTCACTGTCGCTATAGCACAACACAATTCCACCAGGTAGCCTGCAGAGCTTGCCATGACAAGAGTGAGAGCCTGGCGCCGCTGCGGGCATAGCGTCTAAAAGCACGAGTAGGATCTGGGAGTCGAGAATCGAAGTCCTCAGGTGACTCCTCTGAAAAATTCTCCCAGACCTAAAGAATGCAGCTTCACAATGGCCCTACTGTTTTCTTTATTATTTTATTCAGAAACAAGTGAGCACAATGGTTCTGAAAACAGCTGGGACACCTCATCCAACAGAAGGCTTACAATGTCAGACATGATGTCTTCGACTCTGTCCAACACAATATTGCGTGGAATGTAGAGTCTGGCCAGGATCAGGTTTGCAACCTCAAGCCGAAAATTTACAAGGAAATCTCCAACCCAAAACAAAGATAGGTACATGTGAATTAATGGTTCTCCCATAGACGAGCAAGAGACTGCATAACCAAAGGTACGCGTGTAAGCCGCACTAGCAGACATCTCCGCCCCACCCCTCCACCATTGACCGTGCTCCTCATGGAGCTGGCCAGCTGCACGCTCCAAGAACCTCAGGATATAAACCGCGGGGGCAGGCACTATTCCCAGACAATGTTCCATGACCTAGCCTTCGGCTATTACGAAGAGGGAAGCACAAAGAATAGGTAAATGCATGCCAGAAACAACAACCTCATAGTCATATTCATGGAAAGGGCCACGAGGCCGCGAAGAACAAACAGGTCCGTGCCGCGGAGCTGCAAGGGTTTCCTGAGGTCAAGAAAGGGCACACGAGAAGCTCCAAAACCGACCTACAAAATTAAGGCAAGTAGCGGAGTCGTGAAACCAAAAGAACCCATGAAGATGGAGCCCTTCTGCGAAGAGGTGGCATCCAGGGTCGCCTAAGGAAGCACAAGTTCATTGAACCAGTGCGTCAATACATGTGATGTCATATTTACCATAATAGTGAATACAGAAGGAAAAGGTAGTTTCAAGACAAGCACAGAAGCCACCATGTCCGAGAGATGAAACATCACAGACCCACGGGGTTGCTCAGTAATGTTGAAGACCTTGATGTTGTTGGCCAGCTGCATCAGGTGCGATTCCAGGATCTACCAGGGGAGCTGAGTATTTTCGTATTTGAGTTGATAAGCATTAAGACAGATATGCCAAACAGTGTGGTCCCAAAAGAAAGCCAGTTTTATCCCAGTAACGGCTATCTGGTTGCCCTCATGAACTGAAGTCAGGGACTCGTTGCCCTCGGGATACTCATGGCGTCGCCTGGAATTCAGGAAACAAGTGCTGAGATTTTTATATTCTCCATGCTCAGACCATTCACTTACAATGGACAAGTGGGAATATTGCATCCTAGATGCGTCACTCCAAAGCAGGCAGGTACAAATGAGGAGCATTTGGGAGCACTCCAACGCAGACCGCCCATGCGGACGGAAAGCAGGGCCCCAATACCTTGAATGGAGACACGTACCCCGAAACAACACAAGCCAGAACAACTCAACCACAGTACTGTACTGCATAGGATCATCCAGGGAGCTGCGAACTTTCCCTTCGTAGCACAGCACGTTGTCACACTCATTGATGCTGATGTCCAAAGAGACTGTTTGCAGGCCCATCTAGGATACAGGATCAAGTGTCCAGAAAAAGGCATGCTATTGAACTGAACACTTAAAAACAAGAGTCCAACAACTAGCTGCATAGTTTCACTTCAAGATGCATCTCTGCATGCTGCACTGAGAGCACCTCTGCCAGCATACATCTCCAAGACATCGTTGCATCGAGCAGGGTGATCGGGCTGCATGAAGGCAGCATCCAGAGCAAACGAAAAGTGATCTTCAACGATCAGCTTCATCCATCCAGGAAGCCCGCGAACCACATCACTGTTTGCAGCCATGACCGAAAACCCCGAACCCTGCTGACAAAATCACAAAATGACTGCGAGAGGGTTGAAGTATCAAGACACTCCAAGCAGAACGCAGTATGGATGTGGCACGGTCATTCAAGCAGAATGTATATGGGCTCCTATGATTTTGTGGCCTTTTTTAACCATCAGCCTTTGTACTATATAGCCTTGCCTTACGTGACGTCTCCTCCGGCGTCCAAGGCCTGGATGTGATGAACGAACAGGGCAAGGCCAGGCCCCCCCTTCCCCCCGTGTTCCGCTCCCCCCGCGTTCCGCTGTGAGACTTCGTGGGGCTCCCGGCTTGCGGATGCTTGCGGATGCTCGCGGGCTTTTCAGGACCCACGTTCCATCCCAATGCTGTGGGAGCTGAGCCAGAGTGTCGAGCGTGTGCCAGGCGCGTCGGATGCTATAAGATATAGTCTCCTTGTCTGGATTCAGCTTTGGCCGCGGCAAGGAACAAGGGTTCGACGGGACCGGCAGAACTATGCGACTTGCATTTTGCCAGGCAGCGGGGATCAGGAATGCGAACAGGATAGCTAATGACTCAGAAGACATGCCGCGCGTTCGCGCAAGTGCTTCACGATTCACGACTGACGGCGATTGACCACCCATCGTTTGCGAAGAAGAACGAACGAGCTGGGCAGGAATGTTGTGGCACTCAAGCCGGCGGCGCTGGGTGCTCGGCATTGAGAAGCTGGCGCTGCAGGGCATCTTTGCAGAGGACAGGGCTTTTTCTGCTGGAAGTCGAGTGGTGGCTTGACTTCAACACAGCATGGAGGACTTGAAGGATACGAACTTCCCGCAGAAGTTGCTGGGTGATCTGGCCGGGAATGCGTTCACCACGCCAGAAGCCGAGTTCCCTGAAAAGGTTCTAGCCTCTACTCCTGGGGACATCGTCCCATAGATTCAGGTCCTGCGTGAGTTTCACAAGTCGGTTTTCAGGTCCGTCTGCGCAGCCAACCTGATCGCTCTCTTGACTTGTTCCTCTCTGGCGACCGAGACACGTGAAGTGCTTTCCTGATCAGTGCATGCGATCTGCGCGATCTGCGCGGTCTGCGCGATCTGCACGCTGTCAGACGGGCAGCGATCGTTTTCGAGATCACAGCTCTTGGGGTCGGCGCTGTGCTGGGGTGTTAGACGGTTAGACTGCTGGAGATCCCAACATATGTCATCTCTGAGTCTGGGAGACTCGCAAGTTTCCGCAAAGCACTCTTGTTTTGAGAAAATATTTGGTTTCTTGAGACCTGTCGGACCAGTTTGAATCTCCACCAGTTGTGGGGGGGGAGTCTCCTCTCGACTGTACAGTGACAATCGAGAGCGGGAGTGTGTCGGATGTCGTGCGGGACAGCTTCGTGGCTTCTGTGTGAAATTTGTACAAGTATTGTTGGGTCATCAGGGAAAGGCGCAGGCCAACCGTGATTAGGCCTTGTTAGGGCAGGTCAACGGATTTCACCTTTGATTTCTTTCCCCTTGTTTCCCCGCAACGATCCGCAGATGCCGCGCATCAAAAGCCCGGACTTGCCCAGATGCACCAGACTGGACCTTGTTCTCTGGAAGCTTGAAGCCTGCATTGAAGTATTGAAGCCTGCAAGATCTTCTGCGACTCTCTCTTACAAGCCGCGTCTCTTAGGAAAGAAATGCAATCACATGACTTCTACATGAACCCTAGCCCAGACCTGGAGAACGAGATATCTCAGGCACCGTGCAAGCGCGAGGTTTGCATGCAAAGGCCCGGAAGCCCACAACGCGTGAGCCGGCCCGCATGGCCGCAGCGCTGCGCGTCGCTGCACAGGCCTGAAGCTGGGAGCATTGAGGAGCATCTCGAAGAGCATCTTCGAGAGCTGGGGATGTCCAAGGAAAGGCTGGGTTCCAAGGAGCGCCTGGGCTCCAAGCATCGCCTGGGCTCCAAGGAGGGTGCGCGGAAGCGCATGGGGGAGAGCGAGCCGCAGCGGTTGCCGCGGGACCGCAGTGGTAAGCTCATCATACCACCCACGACCAGCCCTTCGTCGCACCTCTTCTTCCGCTGGTCCGAGCTCCCAGCTGCAGAGGCTCTTCAAACCGAAAGCGAGCCAAAGGAGATAAAGGAGCTGGGAAGCCAGGACAGCCAGGAGCTTCAAGACGAGGAGCTCTGAGTCGCTATCATGACAAGCGCAAGCCATATGGAAACTAAGTTTTGGGTTTATGTTGGGAGGGCATGCAAAAAAACCATTCCTGAGACGAGGCCCACTGTACACAATTCTGATTCTGGGCAGGTCCGAGACCCTAACGCTGTACATGCAACATACTTACAGCTGTTCTTCAGGCTGCCGGGGACATGTAAGGTGAAGGCGAGTGCATGGTGAGTGTCATTTTCCCGGACACCGGTATCATTATTGAGCATACTAAGCTCGGGCTCTGCTGCATAAAGTCGAGGTCCTTACTCGTCCTGCATGAAGACGCCTCAGCACCGTAGTTGCTTAGAGCGCTGCTTGTCTCTAGGAGTTGAGATGGTTTCCGTCTTTGGGCGCACAGGCCTCCTCAAGTTCCTGATGAATCCAATGATAACGTGAGCCCCCAAGGATGTAGATGTGCACCTCCCAATATTCAGCTTCATCCGCAAGCTCGTGCCAGTTCCGCCCTCCCCCCCCCCCCGGCATTGAATTCGAATCGGAGAGCGTCGGAGAGCGTCGGAGAGCGTCGGAGATCGGATCTGTCAAAATTCTGACTGTCGGGAGGAGCCCCCTGAGCTGCTCTGCGAGATCCCGGTGGCCCAGAATCACGTGATACGGCTGCTGCGGCAGCTTCCCCTAAGCTCCTCATTCTCGGATTGGGGTCCCAGTGTTGCTGTGTGTGACCAGGTCATCGAAGGTCATCGGAGTTGGCTTAGGGCCGGCTGCCGCGTTGTTGAGCTGGGCTGCGGCGTGGGGCTTCCGAGCCTCGTTTGTGCAGCTCTGGGTGCCCGTGTGGTGGCCACTGACCTGCCCACAGCTATCACGGACATGGAGACCAACAGCGCTGTGAATGGCTGGCCCCAGGCCATCTGGCAGGTGGTGGGTGGTGGCTCTGAGGGCATCCCCGTCACCAGGGAGCGCGGCGGGAAGATCGAGAAGGAGCGCTTGTCTCAGGATGCTCTGGTCGAAGAGGTGGAGCTCAGGACGGAGTTGAACTTGATGAGGTTCCGCCGCTTGACGGGCTCGGGTCCCACAGAGGGCTGGGTGCAACTGAATCGCCCCTATGGCAACCGACCTCTGCTTGTGAAGACAGAGCTGCGCCCCCCGGCGCAGCGATCCCTTGCTGGGGATTTTGGCCGTGGCACGATCATTGTCGTTCCGCTGCGGTGGGATGCTCAGGAGGCCCTGAATTTGATGAGGAGGCTGGATGACTTGGAGTCCGCTGCACTCGACCTCTCAGGGAACGACCGGGCTCTGAAGCCTGCACATACCATGCCGCCAACTCGACAGGAGCGGCTGGTTCCGAACCAAGTCATTCGCCCGCAAGGATTCCCTAGCCTTGCGGACATCGTGCTCTGCTCTGACTGTGTCTGTGAGCCAGCCTACGGCGAAAGCTGGGAAGAGCTTGTGGAGACGATTGAAAGCATCCTGGCTCCAGATGGCTACGCGATAATATCTCTGAGGCGCCGCAGCTATGATGGGATCGAGCGCTTTGTGCAGCGCCTGGCCCGTAATTTGCGTTTCCAGCGCTTTCGGCATCGGCGATCTACCGCAGAGAGCGCCGACGGCATCGACTTGATCTGCGCCACGTGGCCCGGAAAGCGGGAGCAGTTCGAAGACTCCGTAGACTCTCCCCGAAACCCACGGGAGACAGAGTTCGCAAACATGTGCATGCAGGGTATGGTTCTCGAGGGCTGAAACTGGGCAAAAACCGTAGACTGTAGTGCTTTGCATGGCGCTGTGGAGCCCCTGCCAAAGGCATGGCGGTTCTTGGCCAATTGGTGTGTCGTTTCTGAGTCGGCGGATGTAATTACGGATGTCGGCACATTGGCACTTCGACGCTGAGCGCTGAGAAGAACCACGGGGCGCTCTTGGAGAGAAGAAAGCGGGGGGAAGAGGGGTGCGGGGGGGGGGGGGGGGGGGGGGGGGGGGGGGGGGGCGGAGGCTCTCGGGTCTCTCGGGCCTCGGATGGGCTCTCGGACTCGGATGGGCTTTTAAGTCACTTGTAGATACTTTTTGCGACTCGCCATTGCTGGTGCGCCTTCTCGCTCGAAGAGCGGACTTGCGCTTCCTACGAATTATAAGCCTCGGCCATTGGTTCGTCGTCGCCTGGCTTGGTGGTTGTGTGTGTGTGTGTGTCATTGCCATGTCATTGCAATGTGTGGCTCAGAGCACATATAGTTCGTGTCGTACCGGCGGCATTTTGAGTGGGCTTGCAAAGGCTTGAAAGGCGGGACTGCGCGGAGACTGGAGATAGCAGTGGCATGGGGGGGGAGTTTGAGTTTGCAGGATGGGCCTCTTGAGCATCTTGAAGAAGATGAAGAAGGATGAGAAGGAGGCGCAACAATACGAAGCAGTCGAGGAACCACTGCGGAACCCAAGCGTGCAGTTACGCATCTTGATGCTGGGCCTGGACAACGCGGGCAAAACCACCATCTTGAAGACCTTGCCGGGGCCTTATCCATGCACAATGCAGAAATGAATATGACATGTATGACATGTTTGCCGAAGCTCTGACGAAGGTCAACATCTGGCGAAATATATATTGGAAAACAGCGTTTTAAGTCTGACGTCGCCCTCAACTGCTCACCTGAAACCACAGCCTGAACCTTACCCTCAACCCTTCCTCAGTGCTCAACCCTGAAGCTGAGACTCACATCCGTAGGCGCAAAGTAAACTCCAAGACTGTAGGGTTCCACCCGGCAGTAAATTCCGCGAGAGGTAAGATAGATTTCCGGGACAGCAATTGGGATCAGTAGAGGCGTCTTTCTCTCACCTTGTCATGTAATCTATGTCCCGAGCCGAACTCGGCAAATTGTGCCCTGTGCGCCCGAGGTCGCACGAAGATATCAGCCACATCATGCCCACCCAGGCCGGACAGTCACTGCGCTGCTGCTTTTTCTCATTTGTAGTCTTAGTTGCCCTTGTTGCGGCTGCTAAAAATCACTCAGGGCTTCAACATCAAGAGCCTGGTGCAAGACCGCCCCGGGCACAGAACGCTTGCGCTGACGGCTCACCAGCGCAACGTGTAGTAACCGAGATTTCAAGCTGAATGTCTGGGACATTGGTGGCCAGAAGACTATTCGCCCGTGGGCCTCGCTCTTTGTGATTTCCTGTTTCGCTCCTCTCTGTGCTTGATAGTTTGGAGGATTTGGACTTGGGGACCTGACCTGCAGCGCGAATTCTCAGTCATACAGGTACTGGAGCAACTACTTCGAGTCCTCAGATGCGCTGATCTACGTGATTGACAGCGCGCATCTTGTGATTTCTGCCTTCTGCAAGCTCAGATCAAGAGAATCGAGCACTCACGTAGATGATGGACAGGGTATGACAGTGGCAGAAATTTGCATCAACCTACGGAGGTGCAATCGCTAGCAAGTGTTATCCTGAGCTTTCACCCCGAGGTTCCGACAGGAGACGGCTTGAAGAGAGCGGACAGGCCATCTGGATGGGACCAATGTCCTTACTTGCATATGGCTGTTTCTTCTGCAGGAGCTGCGCGAGCTTCTTGCTGAAGACAAGTTCTCGTCTAAGCGAGTGACTTTCTGCACGTCTTCAGCGGTTGTCCGCAACAGGATCAGCGCAGGAATGGTGGTCAGGTTGTGCGGGGTCGTCTTGGTTCCCGGCAGCTCCACTTAACTCTCCGGCCAATGAGGCTTGGAGGAATTCCCTTGCTGGTGTTTGCCAACAAGCAGGATCTTCTTCAGGCGTGCAAAGCCGAACTCCCTAACCCTCTCTCTCCACCCTCCGTCTTCCCTTCCCTCCATCTTCCTCCCGGCACTTGCACCGTCTCTTACGCTTCCCCACACCTCTCATTGGGATCAAGGAAAGCTTTGTAGAAGAGACTCCCTTTCAGTGAGAGCAACAAGAAAGGCGACTCCAGCTGATGAGATCGCAGCGGCGCTGGAGTTGGTCCATTGGATATGCATTGTGTGTCAAGCATTTGTGTGCAAGCATGGTGTGCAAACATTGTGTCCAGAACAACCTGCCTCACTTGGACATCTCACAGGCAACCATCTCCGATCGTACTTGGACGATCCAGGCGGTGTTGATTTCTCCCCCCCTTCTCGCGTCATGACGAGCTCCTTAAGAAAGTCCTTGCGCGATGTCGGGAATTGAGATCCCTGGAGGCATGCAGTGCAAAGGATGGAACGGGGTTGGATGACGGCATGCAGTGGCTGATCGGCAGCATCAATGACAAGGATGACGCGCCCCTTTTTGCGATGCTTTTTGCTCAAGTTCCCACACACGGAAAATGGCTTAGCTGCTTTTTTGGCCTCTGGCCAGGCGGCCTGAGAGAGCCCTCTGAGCGGAGTCTAGGACGCTAGGAGCCCACTGAGCCCACATTGCGCTTGACGGCCTCATTTTGAGAGCAGCTGCTCGCAAGCGTTTCACTGCATGTGCAGATTGCAGCTTCGTTTGCTGTCAGCTGAACAGCCGAGAGCGGAAGTCACCTAGATTCAACTGGCATCGATGACTATTGGACACATCGCACAACACTACAATTATTATGGCTGAGCATAGTTTGAGAGAACAACGCAGGAACTCTATGATGGGTCATAGGAATGTCCTCAGTGCCTTGGACGGCTGATGAAGCACTACTGACGATCACAGTGATCACACGTGAGAGCACCAGATTGCTTTGAAGCGACCTTTCTCACACGAATCGCACCCCTTTGACGGACTTTGAGATGGACTTTGTTTGACGCTTTGTTTGACGCCTTGAGACAGACACAAAAAGGAAAGAGCCCGTTGTGAGCTCTGGAGATGTGCACTGTTGGGGCTCACCAGGGTCATCATTTTAAGCGAAAGAGCTTACCTTCAGCATCCTTCAGCTTTCTTGTTGGGAGGAGGTCGTTTGGTAGGAGTTGGCAAGAAGTTTCAGAACTTGTCCATGATGGCGGTCAGCCACATCATGCAACCTTGCGTCGTCAGCTGTGTCCAAAGTAGCAGCGCTGATGTTCGCTGGCGGAGTAGTGGGCGCGGCAGTGAAAAGCCAGGCCAAACATTTTCTGCAACAAAATAGGGTGCAGGGCTTTCACGGGTTAGGCTTCAGGGATGGGGGTTGAGGGATGCTGAGGGTTTTGAGTTCGGAGGTTCAATGCCTGAGCATTCGGCCGCCCTTAACAACAAGCGCAGCTATTATGCAGTGGTTAGAGTAACAAGGATAGTTGTTGTCATTGCTATCATCGTTATTATGAATTTTCTTATTCAAAGACTTAGCGGCTTGTGTGGGAAGGTAGCAAAGCACGAGAGCAACTTATCAGTCCGAGGACCCTGTCATATATCCTGTTATACTGTAACGAGTGCACACTCCACACATTAATTACACAAACCAGAACAGGTTGCCACGATTACCGCAGTATTATGCCTCGTCACTGGATAAGGTCGAGGCATGGTATCTTCTGTAGCCGCGTGAACAATACCTCCAGTGCTGTGTGTCTGAAATCGCTGGTGACAGACCGTGGCAGTCTGGAGCATTGCATCGCAGTCCCAAACTAGCTAGTTAAGCAAAGCGAGTGTTTGAGGTTCAAGCGGCAGCATTTCCTAAGAGCTCGGATTGCGGATACGCATTTCGACAACAGTCACCACCAGGACAGCACGTCTATCTTCGAGGGCAATTCTTGGACACGCCAGGGCTGAAGCCTTGAAAAGCGATGTTGCTCTACAGCATGATGCCACCCATGCCGATGTACGCATGGGTGAATACGTGGGGCATGAAGGCACTAGAATGAAGTGGGATGACGTGGGATAAAGTGGGGATTCCCAACAGCCTCCAACGCGCGCGCGCACGCCAGGGCAAGGGCAAAGTCAAAGGCAAGCTTCTGAAAGTGGACGACTCCTTGAAGGCCCCTGGGATCAGAGATTGTCTTAGCAGTTTAGGTTTTAGGTGCGGCCTGTTCAAAAGCCTTTCTTGGGATCAATGGGATGTGTCGGAGCTGGGTGTCACATGTTCACTCCACTGTAATGGGTCGAGATCAACATGGCTCTGCCATCAGCTCCTGTCAGGTGTGGCTCGGCAACGTTCCAGAGAGCATCCGCTGGAAGGAGCTCCGGGAACACATTGACCAGGCGGACGATCCAGACCGACTGGAGCAGAAGGCTTCAGGCCCACTTTCTACGATACTGCTCAAGAGACCCCGAGCCGGGCCTGCAATCCCCCTCCACCAGGTACGAAAGCACCCCAAGATAGCGGCTGCCATGCTAAAGCAACTATATACCTATAAGTCTATAAGGCCTCTGCATTTTGTAAGAGGCAAATAAAGGCTTGCGAAAGGCTTACGCGAAAGGCTCACGCGACAGGCTTACGCGAAAGGCTTACGCGAGGCTTACGGCTTCAGAGGTTTGAGGGCTCCAAGCCTCTAAGCTAGCCTCTGTGCAGCACGTGAAGAGCAAGTGGGTCGAGACCTTCCATGGCAAGGCAGTGCTTCCGTGCCGTGCGGGCTTCTAGGGTTTGTTAGGTCTCATGAGGTTTGTGGCGCTTTTCTTTTCGGGTTTAGGGAATGATTTTTTCCGGCATGCTCAGGGAATGCAAATCAACCAGGCCAACATGATCCAATGCTAACGAGATCCGACTCCAATCTAACATGTGCCCTGGTGCATATCGGAGTCCCCGAATGTACCTCATATCGCACCTGCTGACTGCAATCTCCGCGGAAGTACCTCGGCAATTTACAGAACTACATTCCTGGGCACGGCTGCAGACATCAGCACAAGTCCTTTCGCCACATGAGTTGGGCCCCAGCCCTGGCAAGACCTGCAGGCATACCCCAACACTCAACGCATCTCTACCCTCTAAATACAGTACTCTTCAACAGCACTGAGTACGCTTCAAGGCTCGCTTGTACTTGTTGACATATGGCGATACATGGCGTCATGTGCCGCCTGCCACAGAACGATCCACTGGACATGACACATGTCACGTGGCTCAGGGCAAAGGAACTGCAGCCATCGTGTTTGCCTTGGCCTCGGAGTGAGGAAGCAGCTCCTCCTAAGCTGAAGTCAAGCTGACATGTGTGCACACATGGGGGGACATGGGGTTCAGGGGCAAGGCAGTGAATCGCACAAGATCGCACAATAGAACAGTGCACAGCTAGAAGCTCCCTTTTGCAGTAGAAGTAGGTCTTGTCAGTTTGATTCGTTTGACTCTGTGTGTTTCTGTCGGCCTCAGGCCAGCGCTGACGAGGCCTCCCGCGCTATCCACCTCCTGAACAGGACAGCGCCCTTGTACAGGCTGCGCGGACTTTCCCAAGCAAACTCGGATGTCATACCCAGTAGTAAACACGAGAACCTCTCGCGATGATCGGACACACCGATAGTTGCAAGTTGAAGCCAGGATAAATCATCCATGCTCTCAATTCTGCATTCCGATCCATGGATTACGTAGCAATTCTCGACGCGGCATGTTCTGTTTAGACTGGAAGTGCCGATGCAGGAGCACTATTCGTGGACACTCCTTGGTGGCGGACAGCAGCGGCCTGAACAATTTGGGATCGGGGATTTGCGGTATTGCGGTAGCTAGTCGGGTGGTCCTTCTGTTCCTGCACTGTGCCTTCTCGATCCTGAAGCTGTGGCTTCAATAAGACCCTCAAGTCCTTCAAACAAATCCCGGTCGCAAGCAAGTCGCTAAACTCAACACCAACACTCCAAAAGCCCTCCCCACCCTGACCCCACACAGTACCATACAGTGCCCTAGATCTCCCAGGGTGGGTGCCCAGGGCGAAGGAGTGAGCCGGGGCGAAATCGAAATGTCACATCAGGGCTGGTTCGAGGCTTCGGGTGTTTCTGTCTTCGACTGCAGTGGGTTTCTTGAGGGTTTTGGGCTTAGTCTGCCTCTTAAGGAGGACGAGGCTCGGTACATAGGGGCAGCTCTGATGGCCTCTGTGATCGCTGTCCACCTGGTTTCAGCTTCGCGCAATCACACCTTGAGGACCTCATCCACGAGCATGTCCTGTACAACCTCCACAAGAATGCCGACGTGTCCAAGCCCTTTCTGGAACGGAGCGTCGGTGACGGGTTGATATCGGCTCCGAGCGCATTCGGGTTTCTCCCGAGGTCGCAGAAGGTGCAGCAGGTCACGCAAGGGGTGTACCTCCTGGGTCATGAGGCACACGCAAAGAATCGTGGCCAGTGGCGGTAAAGTCGGTAGGTGATGACGGCTCACTGTCCATCTGGCAGAAAGGTGAACATCGACTGGAGGCACTCCCGCGAACCTGGGAAGCCTGGGCCGCGGCCGTAGCCGTAGTGGCCGATAAAGTCGTGGTCTTGAGATGGCTGAGCGAACTTGCCCGAGGCATCCAGCTGGCGAGACGCCAGAGCCATGCCGAAGCCTCAGACCCACAGCGCCTCTGTGACGCCCGCCATCGACATGCTGTTGCGATGCTGCAATGAACGTTTGGCCAAGACACCTCCATATACCCCGCATCTTAAGCCTGCGGTGTTTGCGGGGATAGATGTGGCTCAAATGGTCGTTGCGTTAGTCAGTGTAGAACCGGAACCGCGAGACTCAAACAGGCAGAATGAAGAGTACCAGAAAACATCTACATCCAACAAGTAGAGGCATACGAAGTGTGAGTCGCGGCGGATCCGGAAACGGCGGATGCGACGGCATGGGAGACAACGCCGCCCAATCTGGAGCTGCCTTGGGCATTGTGGGCCATTTATCTGAATCTGCTTCCTTTCTGGCCTCGCATTTGCCTCAGCCCCATCCAACACTGCAAAGCAGAGCTCAAACTGTGGGCTTTGATGTGGCCTCGGCGCAGTCATGCAAGATGGGCGTTTGGACGTTGATGCAGCCGCTTTGCGTACAATGCTTGTCCAAGTAGCAGAAGGAAAGCTCGGTACACCTAGCGCGTACTTGGCAACGTTTGCTGCTCTTCTACGGTTGCCGTTGCTAGGTTAATGTTTGCATCTCTTCTCCTGCAGAGGCGCTTGCAGACTTCCGACCAGCCTGGTGGCGTGCATTTTGAATCGGTGCGAGTTGAAGGTGGGTGGCAATCGTCGTTGAGGTGTCATTGTGTTGATCGAAGTGGAGCTCCATATGCATGGAGCGGCAAAGAGTTCAAGAGCGAGGTGACAAGCAAGAAAAAGGAGGCGGAAGAGGGTGCGGCTAGCAGTTTCTTCAAAGACCCTGATGTCCAAAGGACAGCTGCTAACCTCCCCCCTGCCAAACGACACGTGGACGCCTTGGAGTCGTGGCAAATCAAGCGCAATCTCCGGCCGAAGCACAATTAGCTCATGAGGACTCTAGTCCAGTCTTTCACTTGTGGTTGTGGGCTCGCGTCCAAACTGCAAGCGTAGCGAAGGGAGGCACTTCACTCTTCACATGATGAAGCGTGCAATTGGTGAAAAAGTTGAGCTGCCTGGGCATTCTTTGAAACTGTTACTGCAGCCTGAGGCCATAAGACTCTTGCGCGAGCCTCAGGGGCGTCACCTCAGAGTCTTCGCAGACTCTTTGGATCGCTCACCAGTAATCGGTTTCAAAGTGTGGGACTTGAAGGGATCTACCAGGGACGTGTCGTCCTAAACCATGCGGAAAAGACAGCCTCCCGCACCTCTGCCCAAACCCGAACTTGTCTCATTTTTCTCGTGGCTGAGTGGCAAGGCTTTGGTCCAGCGGAAGCAGATCGGGAAGGTCCCTGCGCGGACCAGCCCCTGCCCAAGGCGCGCGTCCGGCAGACCATTGACATGTACTGAGGGTTTTGTGTGCTGTTCTGGATTGCTGTTCGGCGCCAGCTCGCCGATTCATTATGTGATTGAAACTAGATTGGTCACGTAAGTTGAGCAAAATGATGGACAAGGCACAACCTTGAGGTTAGACAACTTTTTGTATAAGAACAAGTGATGTGATTTACATAGTATCTGTTGACAAGGTGGCTACTTTCGGCACTTCTGCCATGCCCAGGCCCATTGGTGCAAGCACTCAAAAGCATTGCGGCTCTATTCGAAGTTGCTGCTTGACCTTGTTTCGCGTGAGCGTCTTAGGTTCGCCCATTCACCATCCGTGGGAACCTGGCTGGCATCCCAAACCAACAAGGCCCATATGGAGTTTTCACCTTTGTGGGGCGGTGCATGGCTTTAAGATGTTGCTGGCCAGGCGTCGTGCCTACGCGTGCAGAAACCAAACATGAACCCTGCCGCGATTCGACAAGCAGAATCTGTGAAGGTGGTGCATGGCTAGTTTGGCCATTGAACTGCTGCTTTGAAGCCCCAAGCAGAGCACCGCGAGGGCTCAAACTGCAAGGTCCATGCCGCGGAGCCGCAGGGCCTCTCTACGCAGGCTTTGTGCCGCCCACTGCACGAGTTGTTGCCTAGGCATCGTCGACAGAGGAATCACAAAAATGCGTTTTAAAAGCAGCAATGGTGATCGTAGTGTTGATAAACATAATTAGTGATGGTTTTTTCATCACTAGCCTTTAGTGTTTAGCCATGAAGCGCGACATGGCGGCATTTAGGGCAGCACGAGGGCTGCACTCCTTGCAACCAGTTCGGAACCTTCTTCCTCTGCATAGGATGTCTAGCTTAAATGGGTTGTAGGAGTTTGGGCGTGATCGTGTTTTTCAGGAAGGATTCAAAGTTCAGGGGTTTCGTTCTGACAGGGCGAGGAGGCGCGCGACATCCGGGAGATCGAAGACGTGTTCGGAGCGAATCTGCAGGACTTGGGGAGTTGAGTGGGACACGGGCCGAAACCAACAGGGGGTTATGGCGGTTAGGGGAGCCGGTTTGGGGAAGTTGGGGGTTTTGCCTCGTAGAGGCTGCGGAAACCACCAAGTGCGGCACGCCTGTCATTGCCGAGGCGAGAGGGCAATGCAAGATCCAATGTAGTGAGAGGTTTAGGGTCTAGGGTCTAGGGTCTAGGGTTTAGGGTTTAGGGTTTAGGGTTAGGGTTTAGGTTGGGGTTTAGGGTTTAGGGTTCAGCCCTGAACCATAAACCGGAGACCCTATGCCGCAGCATTTTTGCCCTACATCTGCAAGTGCTCCAGCAGAGGCCTGACGGCATTGGGGAGAAGGGGAGGGGGAGGAGTGGTTCGATGTTGCGCCTGGAGGCGTAGACCCAAACCCACAACCCTAAGTTGACAAACCTGTTGCGCTGCTGCACCTCTGCAAAGGCCGCCTTCTCGGCGGCTGCCAGGCCCCGGCCGCGGCCGGCTGCCATCTTCACCGTCCGACTCCTCAGTGTGGGTTTAGGGCACTGCAGTTTTTCTGGACCCCATAAGAAATCCAAAAAAGGGCAAAAAGGTTGCCTGCCCTCCCAAGAAGTTCCTGATCCCCCACATCCCTGTGGCCCCAGCGTTTCCCAGATACTATAATCTTACGCACGGGTTTGCGCAAAGCAGTGCTTTGCTGCAGGTTCCTAAAGTCTCGTGCAGGGATTGATGACGGCTGTGACGCCTCGGGCTCGAGCGAGGCAGTTCCCAAGTTCCAAAGCAATGCAGCGCAACGCACTCTTCATAATCCACACGTGTGGGTGAAAGCTTGAGTGTTGCTGGGCCAAAGAGCCTGGAAAACCATGCGTGGTTTTCGTGTGAACACGTGTTTCGCCTAAGCCAAATTTTACTCTACGCAAACTTGTGGAAACGACATTCAAAAAGTGGTTCTTCGCGGCGCGCGTTTTGCTTGGGAAATGCCGAGATGTAAACTGGTGTGCTACATTCGCGTCGTTTTCAGAGAGGTGCGGCTCTGGGTGCAGGCGGGTTTGTGGGCTGTCAAGGTGCCAGGTTTTCTGGCTGGCGCGACGTTTTCTGGAGGGCGTGGGTTCCTGTGGGTTCTAGGGCAATTGCAAAATTTTCGGATGTGCACTATGTATTGCGCTTCAAAGGCATGGGTTTCAGGTTCGTGGTTTTGGCTTGGGTAGGTTCAAACCCGGGATCCTTAACCCTAAAAAGGAGAATCCTAAACCCTCGCGGCCATTCGGAGCGGGCCCGATGTGGTTAAGTGGCAACGCACTGTTTTCCAGTGCTTCAACCTATCGAAGCATCAGGCTCCTTTGGAGGAACGTTCCACCCCCCCACATGTTTCAGCTGAGGACGGCGAGTCGGTGCGGCAAGGGCGGCCCTACAAGGCATCCCTGGCATGGCCTGCGTTGCCCGCTTTCCCGTGTTCACGCTTTCCCGTGTTCACGGCTCGTTGGTTACGAGACACCCCCCGGCTTAGCGTCGATATTCGGGGGGGGACTCCCAAAATGGAGAAAGAAACATCATCTTCTGGGTTTGGGGTGGGGGGTGTGGGGGGTGTGGGGGGGGGGGTGGGGGGAGAAATTAGAAGATCTCCAGTATTTACAGGGGGTGAAATATTAGAAGAAATTCTCAGAAGCATGCCATGTACATATGGTTTTCATGATGCGTTAGTTTTTTGCCAGTCAAGTAAGCAGGGGGTGCACACGGATGCTCAAAAGCTAAAGGCCACACCTTGAGACGTGAAGCACGGATATCCCATGCCAAAACAACTTGTAAAGCGACGGGAGCACCTGAAAGGCTGGGGGAACTCTCAAGAATCACCGAGCTGCGTGGCTCGGGCCGCGAGTCCCCCCCCTGTAATCCTGGCTTTGCCTGGATGCCTTCCATTGCTTCGCGCCTGTACGCGGGGTACTTGTCTGGGTCCCTCGAATGGTCGGTCGCAGCCCATCAGGGCTTATCCATCCAGGCAGCAAAATATCGATAAAAGGCTGGGGGAACTCTCAAGAAACACCGACCTGCGCGCCTGGGGCCGCGAGTCCCCCCCCCCCCCCTTATCCTGGGTTTGTTTGGTAGGCCTTCCAGTGCTTCGCGACTTTCTGAGGTGTAGTCAGAGCTTATCCAAGCCCATCCAGGCCCCGAAAAATGGATAAAACGTTGAATGTCAAGAAACACCGAGCTGCGCGCCTCGGCCCACAAGTCCCCCCCTCTGGTAGGCAGTGCTTCGAGGGGCTCCCCCGAAAATCGATAAAAGGCTGGGGGTACTCTCAAGAAATACCGAGCTGCGTGCCTCGGGTCGCGAGTCCCCCACCCCTACTTCGGATGGGCATGCAACACACGGAGAGGTTTTCTGCTTCTGCAGTCAGTGGCTTTCACACAACAAGGGTTTACGTCGGTGCGCCTGGCAATCGGACGGCAACACGGGTGGCCTTTGCCATGGGTATTAAGTCACCGAGACAGAAGCACCGGCCGTACCCCAAGGCCGCAAAGGAGGTCTCTAGCAGGTCAAAGATCTGCAGCGACAGCCCTCAACGTTTCAGGAGTTCAGCTTTTCTGAGCTACAGTTGTGACCCTTGCAAGCATCCCCAACCCCCCCCCCCCCAAGGAGAGAGTACACCCCCCCAACCAAGACATTTGTGCTAGCCACCAGCATTCTCCCCGGGGCACTGGGATCTCGCTGATGCCAGGCCCTCCTCTCCAAATCGCACTCCTTCACACCCGAGCCGCGCGCTCGGGTGGTGCCGTCTTCTTTCGGTGGAGGGTCTTAGCACGTGGGTCCAGGTAATCAGACCCCAACTTTTACGAGCCGTCGCCTTCGGTAGCCTTCGTAGAGCGCTTCTGGCCTTGCAGTTGTTTGGGTGCACCTGAGGGCCGTGTGGCAACGCTGGTACCGCAAGCTGCGCCGGGCCGTGGACTGAGGGTTGCGTCAAGATGCTCGATTTGGGGCCCGCGGGGGCTGAAGGCATGTCAACGCGAGTATGATTTGATTTGCTGGCGCTCGTTTTGATCCAAGATCTCAGTGTGTAGTACAAACATGATTGCAGGCTAGATTGCTGAACCTGAAGAGCAGAATGACGGGATACTCCTGCACAAGGAGTGATAGAGGCGATAGAGAATGAATTGCACTTGTGGGGATGAGGTTTATGGAAACGGGATCGGGCTTGTGCTTGGAGGTAGTGTGCATGTAGTGCAGCGTATGCTGCCGCATGAACTATTCAGTTCCAGATGACACGCCGTTTTCTGTTCAGAAAGCCTCCATCAACAACAAAGCCCCAAGTACCAGCCAAAATTTCCTTCGTCGCGACCATCGCCAGAAACAGGTTTTACCCTACACAGATCTTTGTAATACATCAGAAGGCCGTGTGAACATCCCAGAAAGCCACATACTGCAAGATCCTGAGCATGAAATGCATGAACAAGGACAAACACAAAATCCCAAATACACGCACCAAAGCCAAGCACAAGAAAAGGCGCAAAAATCGCAACATCATCAAATGCAGCACCAGGACATCACAACAGACACGCGCAGATTCTTGACAAAGGGGCCTGTGCTGTGTGACCATGCCTCACAACTCAATCTTGTGTCTCTTATGTAAAACAGAGCCGCAGGCGCAGATGCGCGCCAAAAGAAGCCCTCATAACGTATCCTTAGCTGCTAGAGAGACTGCACCAAAGCCCCTGAAGCCCCTTGAACCTCAACCTAGATCCGAATCCTTGCGCCTGAACTGGGGGGCCCCAAGCCTCCAAGGCCAAAGAGATCGCAGCGGTGGACAAGGCCTAGCGCTGAAATCTGATGGTTCCATACTGACATCTTGCTAGAAAAGCAGGTGTTCAGGTCCGAATCCTTAAAACGCCCTAAACTCTTAAAGCCCTTAAACCCCTTAAAACTTAAGACCTCCTTTAAAGCCACCTGCAAACCGTAAAAAATCAACAACGCCATTCACGCACCAAAACTCCCTTGAAACCCTAGCTAAGATCACTTAAAACAACAAAAAACCCAAGCGGGTAGGTTAAGTCGTATCTTCTTGTGCAAAGTCGTATCTCGGGCGCGTGCGCACAGATTGGTCAGAACCCACTTGCGCCCCCAAGCAGAAATCTCATTCACGCTGACAAACATGTGCTCCCCTCCTAGGCGTGCGGTGACAAGTGCGTATTTTGCATGTGTGTCGAGAACATGCGCGTGCGGCGCGTGCACATTGGGGGAAAGGCTTCAACATATGTCTCTGTGATGCGACTTTGCGCGTGGTGATGTGACTTCGCAGCCGCGTGTCACTGGGGAGATGTGACTTCACACCCAAAGATGGGCCCCTTGTAACACACCACAACCACTAGCCCCTAAGCGCACGAAAACCCTTGAGAGGACGTGAAGCGCAGCCGCCAGTCCGAGATCAAACATGGCCGCGTTGCTTCTCGGATGTGTTTTTTTTTTGGGACCCTTGCCAGCGGTAGATACAGTAGCAGAGACCGACTTCCCAGAGCCTTTAGTTTCAGACCTGTGTTTTGTCGTAGGCCGCTAGCTCAAGCAAATCCCCCCAAGGCCATGCTGGCGACGATGGACTACATCGCCCCGCCCTAAGACCGTCCATCCAATCGCAAACATGCTGATTGGACTCCTCGGAGAATCCTTCGGTAACCTTCATAAGACCAAAGCTCTGAAGCTGGCTACCCTACAGCTTACACCAGCCACCAAACGTATAGGATCAGCAAGCTCGTGGGCTGCCGACGCTGCTCGCTACCTGGCGAAATTTGAGACATTCAAAGCCGCAAACCCTTGCAACTGTCATCAGCCGTAAACCCTGAACCCCCCGAAACCCCAAAGAAGCCCGAACCGGGAAAGCCAAGAGCTCCTCCATCAACTTGGTCCTTTATCACCGGCCGGTTGAAAACGTTGCCTCTTCAAAGCTGCATCTCTAAGCACCAACACTAAACCCCAAAATCAGTAGGGCTCATGATATTCATCAGTCTTTGAAGCACACGTTCGCCTTTTGCATATATATATATATACACCCTATACCCAGAAGTCGCGCAGGGCAACGCGCGGGGCAACTGGAAAAAGCAGGCGCACGCTCGGGACAGACAGAGTGGGTTTGATGGATCCCCCCTAGCCTAAACCCTACAGACGAAATAGAAGCGCACAAGCTCCTCTTGATTTTTTAAGGTTGCGATCCTTTCTAAAGCTAACTTATTGGTCCTTCCTTGGGAATGGGGGGACTAGGTACCTTGTAGGCCCCCTAGAAATACCCTTTAAGACTCTAAGGGATCAAGAAGGGTACCTTATACCTGCTGTTGGGTCGACGGGGGTTTTGCGGGGGTTTAAAGTGTTGTTGAGCTTCCGGTTCCCTTTCCTGAAGTTGACTGACGAAGGTGCTGGGCTCACAAACACCCCCCTCCTCGCAGGGCCCTTTCGTCGATCCCGTTTAGAGTTGTGCCATGCAGAAGACTCTCAAACCCCAATGCTTCCGATGCTTGCACCTGCGCAGGTTGTGAGCTCGCAGCCGGCACCAGGAACCAAATCCAGTACCTCCTGGCCTGCCGCCCGCGTCGGGATCGTGGTGGCCACACTTCTCTCAGGGTCCGCGCGCGCCGTCAAGAAGGCACGCAAGGTGCCAGGCTTATGATGGTCTTGCAACAGTAGCATTGTATCCTGTTGTTGAGGACTGCAAGCAATGCCTGCAAGGTTCCATGCAAGGATGCAGTCTCAGAGTATGCTTGCCAGAAGAATGTTTACGCAGACTTGGAGTTTGTCAATGACGTTGGCTACCTTCCAGATGGAACCTCGCCAAATACGGTGAACCGTCCGGAGTCCAGCGCTGCGGACCGTCGCATTGCTGGATTTCCGTTGCCCCGAACAAGCTTCGTGAATTCGGTCCCATTGAACGGTTCCACTGCTCGCGCCACCATGCCGGCTCCAACACACCCTCCACCAGCTGCGCCAGCTGGACCAGCGTTTGTGGGTTCCAGTGCTCGCGCCACCATGCCGGCTCCAACACACCCTCCACCAGCTGCGCCAGCTGGACCAGCGTTTGTGGGTTCCAGTGCTCGCGCCACCATGCCGGCTCCAACACACCCTCCACCAGCTGCGCCAGCTGGACCAGCGTTTGTGGGTTCCAGTGCTCGCGCCACCATGCCGGCTCCAACACACCCTCCACCAGCTGCGCCAGCTGGACCAGCGTTTGTGGGTTCCAGTGCTCGCACCACCATGCCGGCTCCAACACACCCTCCACCAGCTGCGCCAGCTGGACCCGCGTTTGTGGGTTCCAGTGCTCGCGCCACCATGCCGGCTCCAACACACCCTCCACCAGCTGCGCCAGCTGGACCAGCGTTTGTGGGTTCCAGTGCTCGCGCCACCATGCCGGCTCCAACACACCCTCCACCAGCTGCGCCAGCTGGACCAGCGTTTGTGGGTTCCAGTGCTCGCGCCACCATGCCGGCTCCAACACACCCTCCACCAGCTGCGCCAGCTGGACCAGCGTTTGTGGGTTCCAGTGCTCGCGCCGCCATGCCGGCTCCAACACACCCTCCACCAGCTGCGCCAGCTGGACCCACCATTGCCACGCATGGAAGGTCCGAGTACAGCTTCCAGAAGGATCTCTGCGCTGGGTTTGAGTTCACGCCTTCTTCGGCTTGCAGAAGGACGCCCGCCCTGTCATCCCTGTTCAGGGTGCTGCAAGATGGTCTGAAATAGAGTCTGGCTTCTGTGTGGGATCGCCTGCAGTTGCTTTCAGCACGAACTCTGAATCACCGAAGCCGTCCCCGGAAGCCGTCCCGTAGAGGTCCGCGCCTGTCTGTAGGATGCCTATGCCGACCTGGACTACAGCAACTGGGATGCCTTGGTTACGCTCCGCCCAATCGTGAGTAGGCTTTCTAGAGGAGTGCCTGAATGCACAAGCTCGCAAGAGATTGAGGCAACGACGCGGGCTACCTGCCTGATGGAACGCTGTTTCAACTGCGCCGGCGATGCCGTCCATGCAGAGACCGTTCAGCCTGATCGTCTCTCGTCAGAGAGCTGTGTATAAGAACAAAGAGTTGAAACGTAAGAATGAGAACTGCTTAACGTCAATCATTCATAATGCAGCGATGTGGGTGGGTTGACAGGACCCTTCCATCTGAGCTGATGGGGTCATGGTAGCGTTTTGGGGCTTGGAGAAACAACCTCAGCCCTCGTTTGGCACTACGACTTAGACGACATGCCGAGCTTGGTAACTTGCAGGCAAGTGATCACCACCTTCACGGAGATGTTCGAGGCCCTCATCGAGTGAACATGTTTGAGTGCGTGCTGCCCCGAAGACCTGCGCCTTTCAACAGGGGGTGCGAGCACACATCCCAGTATCCATACCGATGTCGACTTACAGGCATGGCCCACACCACTCAAAACCCTGCGAGAGCAGCATATTGAAGACTTGCGGCTCGCTCTCGATTTCGCTCTCTCACTCTCTAGCGACTCTCTAGCCTCCGGGTTTGGCCGAGGGTTTTTGTGTAGGGCCCTGCTTGGGAGCGGACTTGAACGACTCGCAAACCCGCAAGGACACGACTTGCCGAAGCAGCTGCGCTCCATCCCGCAACTCGCCTCGGAGACAGTGCGGAGCTTGACAGGCAAAGGGGCTGCAACCGGTAGGGCATTGCCAATATGGTTGCCAACATTACTCGCGTGTTGAGGAGCGTCGTATCACTCCATGAGAGCATCGTATCTCACTTCAGCCTTCAAAGTTCTCTGATGCTCCGCGCCCCCAAAAGGCCAAAGCTTGGCCAAAAGCCGTGCAGCTAGACCGAAGCAGAGCATTTGTTGAGAGCGTGTGAGTTCGGCTTTGTACACTGCAACCCCGCGGCTTGGGATAAGGCTTTTGGAGGATCTTGTGTTTCGGAGTCCCAGACATTGCGGCTGTTTTAGCTGCCATGCCTTTTGAGAGATGCCGGTGGTCGCCCCCGATAGCGCCTCTAGGCCTCTAGGCTTGGCGTAGGGCCGAGATCATCCGGAAGGCTCGAGAGAAAAGAGAAAACTGCTAAGGTCAAGTGGCGATACTCAAGCTCTGAGCGCCGGCCTTGAAGTGCGCCTGGCAGCTGAATGCAGGGCAAGAAAATGCTTTGTGCAAATTTTATGCCGGGGTTGCCGAAAGTGAAGACGACGAAATGTGAAATGCATCCCCCATGTCAGCTCTTCAAAATGATATCCAATCCTATTCGCCCTGAGTGGTTAGGTGGGACAGATCAGAAAAGGGGTTCTGATACTCCACGCAACCCCTAAGCCCTTTCCTCCCCCTTCACCCTAAAGCGCATCGTTGGCATCGGCTCGAGTGTATGTTGCGGAACAAACACGGATTCAGAAACTACCCCCGATTCAGAAATTACGATTCAGAAACTACTTGGTCCGGTTCAGAACGTGCGGTTCAGCAACTATTCTCTCGGATTCAGAAACTATTTCGAACCGATTCAGAAACTGTTTGCTCAGATTATTTCTAAATCCCCCCCCCCCCCTCATTTATACCCACACTTCGACGTTCAACTCTACTCTCAATTATGTTAAATCTCACTCCCCCCCTCATTTGTACTCACACCTCTCAACTATGTTAAATCTCACCCCCATTCATTTGTACTCGCACCTCGACTTTCAACTCTTCTCTCAGAGTTATTTTGAAATCCCACCCCCCCCTCATTTGTACTCAGACTTCAACATTCAACTCTACTGTCAAATATATTAAATCTCACCCCCCCTCATTTCTCCTCTCACCTCACTCATTTCTCCGCGCACTTCGAGTTTCAATTCTTCTCTCCGGTTTATTTTAAATCACACCCCCCCTCATTTGTTCCCACACCTCGACCTTCAACTCTTCTCTCAGAGATATTTCTAAATCCCACCCCCCCTCATTTGTACTCACACTTCGACATTCAACTCTACTCTCAATTATGTTAAATCTCACCCCCACTCATTTGTACTCACACCTCGACTTTCAACTCTTCTCTCAGATCTACTCTCAACTATCCTCAATCTCACCCCCGTCATTTCTCCTCTCACCTCACTCATTTCTCCACACTTCGAGTTTCAATTCTTCTCTCCGGATTTGTTCAAATCACACCCCCCTCATTTGTTCCCACCCCTTCGACTTTCAACTCTTCTCTCAGAGATATTTCTAAATCCCACCCCCTCTCATTTGTACTCACACTTCGACATTCAACTCTACTCTCAATTATATTAAATCTCACCCCCCTCATTTCACCTCTCACCTCATTCATTTCTCCCCACACTTCGAGTTTCAATTCTTCTCTGCGGGTTATTTTCAATCACACCCCCTTCATTTGTCCTCACACCTCTCATTTGTACTCACACCTCTACTTTCAACTCTTCTGTCAGAGATAGGTATTTCTAAATCCCACCCCGCCTCATTTGTACTCACACTTCGATATTCAATTCTACTCTCAATTATATTAAATCTCACCCCCCTCATTTCTCCTCTCACCTCACTCATTTCTCCCCACGCTTCGAGTTTCAGTTCTTTTCTGCGGATTATTTTAAATCACACCTCCCTCATTTGTCCTCACACCTCGTCCTTCAACTCTTCTCTCAGAGATATTTCTAAATCCCACCCCCCCTCATTTGTACTCACACTTCGACATTCAACTCTACTCTCAATTATGTTAAATCTCACCCCCCCTCATTTCTCCTCTCACCTCACTCATTTCTCCCCACACTTCGAGTTTCAATTCTTTTCTGCGGACTTTTTTAAATCACACCTCCCTCATGTGTCCTCATACCTCGACCTTCAACTCTTCTCTCAGAGATATTTGAAAAAACCCACCCCCCCTCATGTGTACTCACACTTCGACTTTCAACTCTACTCTCAATTATAATAAATCTCACCCCCCTCATTTCTCTTCTCACCTCACTCATTTCTCCCCACACTTCGAGCTCTCCGGATTATTTTACATCACACCTCCCTCATTTGTCCTCACACCTCGACCTTCAACTCTTCTCTCAGAGATATTTCTAAATCCCACCCCCCCTCATTTGTACTCACACTTCGACATTCAACTCTACTCTCAATTATGTATAATCTCACCCCCACTCATTTGTACTCACACCTCGACTTTCAACTCTTCTCTCAGTGATATTTTTAAATCCCACCCCCCCTCACTTGTACTCACACTTCGACATTCAACTCTACTCTGAATTATGTTAAATCTCACCCGCCTCACAGTTCTCCTCTCACCTCACTCATTTCTCGCCACACTTCGAGTTTCTATTCTTCTCTCTGGATTATCTTAAATCACACCACCCTCATTTGTGCACAGACTTCGACTTTCAATTCTTCTCTCGCAGATGTTTTTTAAATCCCACCCCCCCTCATGTGTACTCACACTTCGACATTCAACTCTACTCTGAATTATGTTAAATCTCACCCCCCTCATTTCTCCTCTCACCTCACTCATTTCTCCACACTTCAAGTTTCAATTCTTCTCTCCGGTTTATTTTAAATCACACCCGCCTCATTTGTCCTCACACCTCGACCTTCAACTCTTCTCTCAGAGATATTTCTAAATCCCACCCCCCCTCATTTGTACTTACACTTCGACATTCAACTCTACTCTCAATTATGTTAAATCTCACCCCCACTCATTTGTACTCACACCTCGACTTTCAACTCTTCTCTCAGAGATATTTCAAAATCCCACCCCCCCTCACTTGTACTCACACTTCGACATTCAACTCTACTCTCAATTATGTTAAATCTCACCCGCCTCATTTCTCCTCTCACCTCACTCATTTCTCCCCACACTTCGAGTTTCAATTCTTCTCTCCGGTTTATTTTAAATCACACCTCCCTCATTTGTCCTCATACCTCGACCTTCAACTCTTCTCTCAGAGATATTTGAAAAAATCCCACCCCCCCCCTCATGTGTACTCACACTTCGACATTCAACTCTACTCTCAATTATATAAAATCTCACTCCACTCATTTGTACTCACACCTCGACTTTCAACTCTTCTCTCAGAGATATTTCTAAATCCCACCCCCCCTCATTTGTACTCACACTTCGACATTCAACTCTACTCTCAATTATATTAAATCTCACCCCCCCCCCTCATTTGTACTCACACCTCTCAACTATATTAAATCTCACCCCCACTCATTTTTACTCACACCTCGACTTTCAACTCTTCTCTCAGAGATATTTTGAAATCCTGCTCCCCCTCATTTGTACTCAGACTTCAACATTCAACTCTACTCTCAATTATGTTAAATCTCACCCCCCTCATTTCTCCTCTCACCTCACTCATTTCTCCCCACGCTTCGAGTTTCAGTTCTTTTCTGCGGATTATTTTAAATCACACCTCCCTCATTTGTCCTCACACCTCGACCTTCAACTCTTCTCTCAGACATATTTCTAAATCCCACCCCCCCTCATTTGTACTCACACTTCGACATTCAACTCTACTCTCAATTATGTTAAATCTCACCCCCCCCTCATTTCTCCTCTCACCTCATTCATTTCTCCCCACACTTCGAGTTTCAATTCTTTTCTGCAGATTTTTTTAAATCACACCTCCCTCATTTGTCCTCACACCTCGACCTTCAACTCTTCTCTCAGAGATATTTCTAAATCCCACCCCCCCTCATGTGTACTCACACTTCGACATTCAACTCTACTCTCAATTATGTTAAATCTCACCCCCCTCATTTCTCCTCTCACCTCACTCATTTCTCCCCACACTTCGAGTTTCAATTCTTTTCTGCGGGTTTTTTAAATCGCACCTCCCTCATTTGTCTTCATACCTCGACCTTCAACTCTTCTCTCAGAGATATTTCTGAATCCCACCCCCCCTCATTTGTACTCACACTTCGACATTCAACTCTACTCTCAATTATGTTAAATCTCACCCCCCACTCATTTGTACTCACACCTCGACTTTCAACTCTTCTCTCAGAGATGTTTTTTGAAATCCCACCCCCCTTCATTTGTACTCACACTTCGACATTCAACTCTACTCTGAATTATGTTAAATCTCACCCCCCCCTCATTTGTACTCACACTTCGACATTCAACTCTTCTCTCAGAGGTCTTGTTAAATCCCACCCCCCCTCCTTTGTACTCACACTTCGACATTCAACTCTACTGTCAATTATGTTAAATCTCACCCCCCCTCATTTGTACTCACACTTCGACATTCAACTCTTCTCTCAGAGGTCTTGTTCAATCCCACCCCCCCCCCTCCTTTGTACTCACACTGCGACATTCAACTCTACTCTCAATTATGCTAACTCTCGCCCCGACTCATTTGTACTCACACCTCTCAACTATGTTAAATCTCACCCCCACTCATTTGTACTCACACCTCGACTTTCAACTCTTCTCTCAGAGATATTTGGAAGTCCCACCCCCCCTCATTTGTACTCACACTTCAACATTCAACTCTACTGTCAAATATGTTAAATCTCACCCCCCTCATTTCTCCTCTCACCTCACTCATTTCTCCCCACACTTCGAGTTTCTATTCTTCTCTCCGGTTTATTTTAAATCACACCCCCTCATTTGTCCTCACACCTCTCATTTGTACTCACACCTCTACTTTCAACTCTTCTGTCAGAGATATTTCTAAATCCCACCCCCCCTCATTTGTACTCACACTTCGACATTCAACTCTACTCTCAATTATGTTAAATCTCACCCCCCTCATTTCTCCTCTCACCTCACTCATTTCTCCCCACGCTTCGAATTTCAGTTCTTTTCTGCGGATTATTTTAAATCACACCTCCCTCATTTGTCCTCACACCTCGACCTTCAACTCTTCTCTCAGACATATTTCTAAATCCCACCCCCCCTCATTTGTACTCACACTTCGACATTCAACTCTACTCTCAATTATATTAAATCTCACCCCCCCCCCTCATTTCTCCTCTCACCTCATTCATTTCTCCCCACACTTCGAGTTTCAATTCTTTTCTGCGGGTTTTTTTAAATCGCACCTCCCTCATTTGTCCTCATACCTCGACCTTCAACTCTTCTCTCAGAGATATTTCTGAATCCCACCCCCCCTCATTTGTACTCACACTTCGACATTCAACTCTACTGTCAATTATGTTAAATCTCACCCCCCCTCATTTGTACTCACACTTCGACATTCAACTCTTCTCTCAGAGGTCTTGTTCAATCCCACCCCCCCCCCTCCTTTGTACTCACACTGCGACATTCAACTCTACTCTCAATTATGCTAACTCTCGCCCCGACTCATTTGTACTCACACCTCTCAACTATGTTAAATCTCACCCCCACTCATTTGTACTCACACCTCGACTTTCAACTCTTCTCTCAGAGATATTTGGAAGTCCCACCCCCCCTCATTTGTACTCACACTTCAACATTCAACTCTACTGTCAAATATGTTAAATCTCACCCCCCTCATTTCTCCTCTCACCTCACTCATTTCTCCCCACACTTCGAGTTTCTATTCTTCTCTCCGGTTTATTTTAAATCACACCCCCTTCATTTGTCCTCACACCTCTCATTTGTACTCACACCTCTACTTTCAACTCTTCTGTCAGAGATATTTCTAAATCCCACCCCCCCTCATTTGTACTCACACTTCGACATTCAACTCTACTCTCAATTATGTTAAATCTCACCCCCCTCATTTCTCCTCTCACCTCACTCATTTCTCCCCACGCTTCGAGTTTCAGTTCTTTTCTGCGGATTATTTTAAATCACACCTCCCTCATTTGTCCTCACACCTCGACCTTCAACTCTTCTCTCAGAGATATTTCTAAATCCCACCCCCCCTCATGTGTACTCACACTTCGACATTCAACTCTACTCTCAATTATGTTAAATCTCACCCCCCTCATTTCTCCTCTCACCTCACTCATTTCTCCCCACACTTCGAGTTTCAATTCTTTTCTGCGGGTTTTTTAAATCGCACCTCCCTCATTTGTCTTCATACCTCGACCTTCAACTCTTCTCTCAGAGATATTTCTGAATCCCACCCCCCCTCATTTGTACTCACACTTCGACATTCAACTCTACTCTCAATTATGTTAAATCTCACCCCCCACTCATTTGTACTCACACCTCGACTTTCAACTCTTCTCTCAGAGATGTTTTTTGAAATCCCACCCCCCTTCATTTGTACTCACACTTCGACATTCAACTCTACTCTGAATTATGTTAAATCTCACCCCCCCCTCATTTGTACTCACACTTCGACATTCAACTCTTCTCTCAGAGGTCTTGTTAAATCCCACCCCCCCTCCTTTGTACTCACACTTCGACATTCAACTCTACTGTCAATTATGTTAAATCTCACCCCCCCTCATTTGTACTCACACTTCGACATTCAACTCTTCTCTCAGAGGTCTTGTTCAATCCCCCCCCCCCCCCTCCTTTGTACTCACACTGCGACATTCAACTCTACTCTCAATTATGCTAACTCTCGCCCCGACTCATTTGTACTCACACCTCTCAACTATGTTAAATCTCACCCCCACTCATTTGTACTCACACCTCGACTTTCAACTCTTCTCTCAGAGATATTTGGAAGTCCCACCCCCCCTCATTTGTACTCACACTTCAACATTCAACTCTACTGTCAAATATGTTAAATCTCACCCCCCTCATTTCTCCTCTCACCTCACTCATTTCTCCCCACACTTCGAGTTTCTATTCTTCTCTCCGGTTTATTTTAAATCACACCCCCCTCATTTGTCCTCACACCTCGACCTTCAACTCTTCTCTCAGAGATATTTCTAAATCCCACCCCCCCTCATTTGTACTCCCACTTCGACATTCAACTCTACTCTCAATTATGTTAAATCTCACCCCCCACTCATTTGTACTCACACCTTGACTTTCAACTCTTCTCTCAGAGATATTTCTAAATCCCACCTCCCCTCATTTGTACTCCCACTTCGACATTCAACTCTACTCTGAATTATGTTAAATCTCACCCCCCCCCCCCTCATTTTGTACTCACGCTTCGACATTCAACTCTTCTCTCAGAGATGTTTTTTTGAAATCCCACCCCCCCTCATTTGTACTCCCACTTCGACATTCAACTCTACTCTCAATTATGTTAAATCTCACCCCCCACTCATTTGTACTCACACCTTGACTTTCAACTCTTCTCTCAGAGATATTTCTAAATCCCACCTCCCCTCATTTGTACTCCCACTTCGACATTCAACTCTACTCTGAATTATGTTAAATCTCACCCCCCCCCCCCTCATTTTGTACTCACGCTTCGACATTCAACTCTTCTCTCAGAGATGTTTTTTTGAAATCCCACCCCCCCTCATTTGTACTCACACTTCGACATTCAACTCTATTCTGAATTATGTTAAATCTCACCCCCCCCTCATTTGTACTCACACCTCGACTTTCAACTCTTCTCTCAGAGATGTTTTTTGAAATCCCGCTCCCCCTCATTTGTACTCACACTTCAACGTTCAACTCTACTGTCAAATAGGTTCAATCTCACCCCCCCCCCCCCTCATTTCTCCTCATGCTGTCCTGCAGGGTTGTGGGTTTCGGGGTTTGGGGATTAGGGGTCCCCAATCCGTGCTTCCAGTTTCCCAGTTTCCGAATCCGCGCGTTCAGTTTCTGAATCCTTTTTTTTGGTTTCCGAATCCGCGCTTTCAGTTTCCGAATCCTTTTTTCGATTTCTGAATCCGCGCTTCCAGTTTCCGAATATGTGTTTTTCTAGTTTCCGAATCCGCGCTTCCAGTTTCCGAATATGCGTTTTCCAGTTTCCGAATCCGCGCTTCAAGTTTCCGAATCCTGGTTTCCGAATTCGCGCTCGGCAGTTTTCGAATCCGCGTGTTTAGTTTCCGGAATCCGCGCTTGCAGTTTCCGAATCCGCGTTTTTCAATTTCCGAATCCGCGTTTTTAGTTTCCGATTCCGTGTTTTTAGTTTCCGAATCTGCGCTTTTAGTTTCCGAATCCGCGCGCGACCTATGTTACGTATCGATCGAAACCTCCGTGCTTTTGCCGGCATGGGAGGGGTTCATATGTGCACGTGGCGCGCGAGGCTCATATGTGCACATGGTTGGTCTCATATATGCACGTGGTCTGGTGTTCATAGGTGCACGTCCTTTGCGCTTGGGTTAACTTGAAACTATGTGTTTTCGCCGGTGGGCCAATTTGAAACTATCATTGCACGGGAGGGGCTTTCTTTGGCCCAAATTACATCATGGTTCGCCCGTGGGGTTTTTGGGGAAGGGATTCTTGGACCAACTTGTAACTATGACTTCGCCGGCAGGGTCTTCTTGGACCCAACTTGGACAACTTGAAACCATGATTTCGCTGGCGGGGCTTTTTTGGGCCCAACTTGAATAATTTGCAACTGTGCATTTATCGGTGGGGAACTTATAATTTCGCCGGTGGGATCTTCATATGGCGGTCGTCCACTCTACTTGTGCGTATGATACCGTGCGCTAGAGACGACAATTAGAGAAATCTCCCCGAATTACAATCTAATTTTGAAAGCATTTGGCAATAGATAATATATTCAACTTTCTATTTCGTTGGATTTGTGAATATATATTATAAGAATCTTCTATTCTTAAAAATGATATTTATACTATTTAGGGATATATTGAAGGGAATCTCCCTATTAAAACATTATAATATAATTTCAGAATATACGACCACCTTGAATTTCTTTGTTAAGATTTGAATAATTATAATAGGGCCACAATACTTACGAATATTATGAAGAGAATTTCTTTAGCAAGATATTATATTAAAATCATAGAATCTATTGATATATGTAACGATATATATCTTTATCAAGATACTTCAATAGGATCAGAGAATCTATGCCGACCTTGAAAGGAATATCTAGTCTAACCGATATTCTTCTTCGTTCTACACCCCAGATTCGTTCATCTTCTTGGAAGAAGTTTCCGAGCTTGGCTTTGGACTTTGCTATCGTTTCTCTATTTACGGTTGGAGTGTAAGTATCCCTCATCATGCAACCTCTCGACACGCAGATCGTAAGCGTATTTCGAATGGTATTGCTGAGAAATGCGCTACGCAGTCCATAGGCTTCGAACCCATGATTTGGGAGTCTACGGGGGGTCTGTTGAAGGAGAGTGAGGATTTGTTGTTGTCTTTGTGCCGCGCCGCGGACGAGAGGTTGGGGTTACGGAGCGGTATATCCAAAGACAAATTCTGTGGTATCTCTTTGATATTTGCAACGTGGCTTTCGTTTGGCATGCGCGTAACAACGCGACTATATGGCGCACATTGCGGCCCACGCTGCTGGCGGGAGCTATCGGGGCTGAGCTGTCGCTTGCCAGGTAGACGGTAGGAGATTTGTTCTGTAATTTATGATCGGGCTGTAGAGCCTCGTCGTTGTCTTCGGTCTTGGATTTACTCCGCGCATTCTCTTAATTCGGGGTGGTGGTGGGTTTGCTTTTTCTGAGAGTCTATGGAGCAATGACACCGAATTTCTTCTTCGAGGCTCTATGTTCTCTGTGTACGATATTTCACTCTCATTTGTATTGGTTAGGATGCCGGGGGCTTTGGGATACGTAAATCGTTCAAATTTTGTCTCACATGATCTCTTGTGTATATCGGTCCTTCATCATGAACTTTCTGACCTTTGTTTCAAGTGCTTAATTTTCAAGCACTTGCTTTTGGGAGCAGAAGCCTCCTGACATTTGCGAATCGAGATAGATCTTTCTTAATTGGTATTTTTGGGAGCAGAAGTCTTTTGCGTCGTCTTAAGGAATATCTTGGGCGCAGAAGTCGCTTGGGGATCAGGATCGTATCCTCCGACTTCTATGAAGGAATATCTTTGTCAAATTGAACGACAGAACCCATGGATATCTTGAAAGGAACTTCTTTATTAGGATTTTACAATAAACCAAAATTCACCCATATGTTGAAGGCAATATCCTTCTCAATAGAATAATAGAATTAATGGATATCTTGAAGGAAATTTCTCTATTAAGATACTACACCAGAATTTATCGTTTCGGAGGCCTCGTTATAAGCTTCGCCGAAGCTCTATACAGGCGCCCGACATTGAACGAAACCTATTCGTAGCCTAAAATAAACCATACGAGAATCTTATGTTCCCAGAAGCACGAATTAAATATCGTCCAACATAAATATAAACGATAAGATCATTTCGTCATCCCGAGATTCCCAATCGTGCATTGAAAACCCGCCGCCACCCCTAATTCCTCAGGAATCTCGAGAAAACGAAATCCCATAACCAGCACGCACACACACGAACCGGACGAAAACTCTTACAAAAGGAAGACTTATACAACCCAAAACATTACGAATAACGACCTTGACGTCTAAATCGGCAATTCGAGAATATCTCGAATGAATTCCCGCCGCGGTGCTACGATCATTCTCTTCCTTTTCGTCGTTGTTTAGGGGTCGGCACCAACTACACGTGGGATCGAATCTGGCGTATCAAATACCACGAGGCTGCTCAAGGAATGAAGCACAAGTCTCACAGCATTTTCTCCTGAAGGAAACGACTAATAGCCCATTTATGCAAGATATGAGAGAGTCCCCTCCGAATATCAATCGAACATCGAATTTTCAAATCTTGTTTTGTTGCTCCTCAAGGAGAATTTATAGTTCGATCATATTCCTGGCATATATTCTTCAAGAGTCCACGCGCGCCCATCTCGCAACCACCACTTATTATAAAAATAATCGGCTCAAAATCCATGTTGAGAGCCTGGCAGGCCGTCTCCGGATTACGATCCCGACGCTTGCGCTCGACATATGCCGTAGCGACCCCACCCGAACCCGATATCTTGAAGATAATTTCTTTACCAAGAGATCGTAATTGAATCTCAGAATCCACGGATATCTTGAAATAGATTTCCTTATCAAACGATTATAATGGATCCATAGAGCTCACGGATATCCTGAAGCAAGTTTCCTTATCAAGATATCAGAATATAACCACGGAAAGCATATTCTCCTTGAAATGAATTTTTTTATCAGGATATTATAATAGAGATATATTTCTCGCGCGCACCTTGAAGGGAACTTAATATAAGATGATTCAATAGAAATATAGAGCCCACAGATATCTTGAAAGAAATTTCCTTCTCAAGATATTTCATCATAATCATTGAAAGAAATTATTTCCTTATCAAGATATGATGATAGAATCGTAGGGCCCACGGACACCTTGAAGGGAATTTGCTTATCAAGATATCTCATAAGATCCATAGAGCCTATGATCCATTTGAAGGGAATTTACTTCTCAAGAAAATCTCAATAGATCCTCATATGGACTCTATGGATCTATTAAGATATCCTGATAAGGATAGTTTCTTCAAGATATCCGTGGGCTCTGGGAATCTATTGAGATATCCTTGGGCTCTGTGCATGCATCTATTGAGACATCTTGAGAAGGATATTTCCTTTCAGATATCCGTGGATTCTATCAATCTATTGAGGCATCTTGAAAAGGAAATTCCCTTCAAGGTGTCCATGGGTTCTATGGATCTATTGAGGCATCTTGAGAAGCAAATTCCCTTCAAGATGACCGTGGACTCTATGGATCTATTGACGCATCTTGAGAAATAAATTCCCTTCAAGATATCCATGGATTCTATGGATCTATTGAGGCATCTGAGAAGGAAGTTCCCTAGAAATTATCCATGGATTCTGAGATCTATTGAGATCCCTTCCAGGTATTCGTGGATTCTATTCATCTATTGAGAAATCTTGAAAAAGAAATTTCCGTCAAGACGTCTATGGATTCTATGGATTTATTGAGGTATGATCTATTGAGGTTCCTTGAGAAGGAAATTTCCTTCATGACGTCCATGGGATCTGGATCTATTGAGGCATCTTGAAAAGAATATAATCGTGAGATGAATTCGAATGACATCGTAATCTTGAGAAAGAAATTCTCTTCAAGGCACCCATGGGATCTATGGATCTATTGAGACATCTTGAGAAGAAAATTTCCTTCAAGATATCCCTTCATTCTATGGATCTATTGAGGCATCTTGAGAAGGAAATTGCCTTCAAGGTGTCCATGGACTCTGAGGCATCTTGAGAAGCAAATTCCTTTCAAGGAGGCCGTGGAATCTACGGATCTATTGAGGCATCTTGAGAAGGAAATTGACTTCGAAATATCCTTGGGCTCTGCGGATCTATTGAGGCATCTTGAGAAGGAAATTCTCTTCAAGGTAGCCATGGGTTGGGGATCTATTGAAGTATCTTGAGAAGGAAACTCCCTTCAAGATATCCATGAACATTGGGGATCTTTTGATTTATCTTGAAAAGCAAATTTCCTTCAAGGTATCCATGGGCTCTATGCTTCTATTGAGGCATCTTGATAAGGAAAATTCTTTCAAGATATCCATGGATTCTATGGATCTATTGAGGCGTCTTGAGAAGGAAATTCCCTTCAAGATGACCGTGGACTCTATGGATCTATTGAGGCATCTTGAAAAAGGAAATTCCCTTAAAGATATCTATGGATTCTACGGATCTATTGAGGCATCTTGAGAAGGACATTCCCTTCAAGATGACCGTAGGCTCTGCGAATCTATTGAGGCATCTTGAGAAGGAAATTCCCTTCAAGGTGACCATGGACTCTATGGATCTATTGAGGCATCTTGAAAAAGAAATTCACTTCAAGGCATCCATGATTTCTATGGATCTCTGGGGATCTATGGAGGCATCTTGAGAAGGAAATTCCCTTCAAATAATCCATGATCTCTGAGGATCTATTGAGGGATCTTGAGAAGGAAATTTCCTTCAAATGGATCATGGAATCTATGGATCTATTGAGGCATCTTCAGAAGGAACTTCTCTTCAAGGTATCCATGGGCTCTGTGGATCTATTGAGGTATCTTGAGAAGAAATTTCCTTCAAGATGGCCATGGATTATGCGAATTTATTGAGATATCTTAATAAGGAAATTCCCTTCAAAATATCCATGGACTCTATAAATCTATTGAGGCATCTTGAGAAGTAAATTTCCTTCAAGGTAGCCGTGGGCTCTACGGATCTATTGAGATATCTGGGGAGGAAATTGACTTCAAGGAATCCATGGGCTCTATTGATCTATTGAGGCATCTTGAGAAGTAAATTCCCTTCAAGGTATCCATGGGCTCTCTGGATCTATCGAGGAATTTTGAGAAGGAAACTCCCTTCAAGGTGCTCGTGGGTTTTTTGCTTCTATTACGTCATCTTGAGAAGGAAACTCCCAAGGTGCTCGTGGGCTCTTCATTTCTATTATGTCATCTTGAGAAGGAAATTGCCTTCAAGGTATCCATGAGCTCTATGGATCTATTCAGATATCTTGAGAAGCAAATTCCCTTCAAGGCGTCCATGGGATCTGGATCTATTGAGATATCTTGAGAAGAAAATTCTCTTCAAGATATCCATGGACTCTATGGATCTATTGAGGCATCTTGAGAAGTAAATTCCCTTCAAGGTGCTCGTGGTTTCTATGGATCTATTGAGGTATCTTGAGAAGGAAATTCTCTTCAAGGTATCCGTGGGCTCTGGGGATCTATTGAGGCATCTTGAGAAGGAAATTCTCTTCAAGATGTCCCTGGGCTCTGAGGATCTATTGAGAGATCTTGAGAAGAAATTCCCTTCAAGATATCCGTGGGCTCTGAGGATCTATTGAGATATCTTGAGAAGGATATTCCCTTCAAGATGGCCATGGGCTCTGAGGATCTATATTGAGGTATCTTGATAAGGAAGCCCCCTTCAAGGGGACCATGGATTCAATGGATCTATTGAGGCATCTTGAGAAGCAAATTCCCTTCAAGACGTCCATGGGCTCTGTGGATCTATTGAGGCATCTTGAGAAGGAATTTTCTTTCAAGGAGGTTGTGGACTCTGAGGATCTATTGATGTATCTTGAGAAGTAATTTTCCTTTGAAGAAGAATATGGATTGTGGGAATCTATTGACGTATCTTGAGATGTAAACTCCCTTCAAGGTGTCCATGGACTCTATGGATCTATTGCGTTATCTTGGGATGAAAATCCCCTTCAAGGTGGCCGTGGGCTCTGGGATCTTTTGAGCATCTTGAGAAGTAAATTACCTTCAAGATATCCATGGGTTCCATGGTTCTATTGAGGCATCTTGAGAAGGAAATTCTCTTCAAGGCGTCCATGGTTTCTATGGATCTCTGGGGATCTATAGAGGCATCTTGAGAAGGAAATTCCCTTCAAGATATCCATTGGTTCTATTGAGATTATTGAGGCATCTTGAGAAGGAAATTCCCTTCAAGATATCTGCGAGCACTGGGGACTTTTGATTTATCTTAAAAAAGAAATTTTGATCAAGGTATCCGTGACCTCTGAGGATCTATTGAGATATCTTGATAAGGATATTTCCTTCAAGGTATCCGTGGGCTCTATGGATCTATTGAGGCATCTTGAGAAGGAAATTCTCTTCAAGGTATCCGTGGGCTCTGCGGATCTATTGAGGCATCTTGAGAAGGAAATTCCCTTCAAGATTTTCATCGATTCTTTGCATCTATTGAGATATCTTGCAAGAGGAAATTGCCTTGAAGGTGCCCGTGGAATTTGAGGATCTATTGAGGCATCTTGAGAAGTAAATTCCCTTCAAGATTTCAATGATCTCTATAGATCTATTCAGGCATCTTGAGAAGAAAATTCACCTCAGGGTATCCGTGGACTCTATGGATCTATTGAGACATCTTGAAAAAGAAAATTCCTTCCAGGCGTCCATGGATTCTATGGATCTTTTGAATTATCTTGAGAAGGAAATTTCTTTCAAGGAATCCATGGACTCTATGGATCTATTGAGGCATGTTGAAAAGGAAATTGCCTTCAAATTATCCATGGGATTTGGGGATCTATTGAGGCATCTTGAAAAAGTAAATTCCCTTCAAGGCGTCCATGGTTTCTATGGATCTCTGGGTATCTATGGAGGCATCTTGAGAAGGAAACTTCATTCAAGATATCTATGGTCTCTGAGGATCTATTGAGGCATCTTGAGAAGGAAATTCCCTTCAAGGTGGTCGTGGGCTCTGGTATCTTTTGAGTCATCTTGAAAAGTAAATTCCCTTCAAGGTATCCATGGGCTCTATGCTTCTATTGAGGCATCTTGAAAATGAAATTTGCTTCAAGATGGCCATGGATTATGCGGATTTATTGAGATATCTTGATAAGGAAATATCCTTCAAAGCGTCCATGGATTCTATAAATCTATTGAGGCATCTTGAGAAGGAAGTTCCCTTCAAGGTAGTCATGGGCTCTACGGATCTATTGAGATATCTGGAGAGGAAATTCCCTTAGGAATCCATGGGCTCTATTGATCTATTGAGATATCTTGAGAAGGAGATTCCCTTCAAGGCGTCCGTGGGATCTGGATCTATTGAGGCATCTTGAGAAGAAAATTCTCTTCAAGATATCCATGGGCTCTATGGGTCTATTGAGGCATCTTGAGAAGAAAATTCCTTGCAAGACATCCGTCGGCTCTGTGCATCTATTGAGACATCTTGAGAAGGAAATTTCCTTCAAGGAGGTTGTGGGCTCTGAGGATCTATTGATATATCTTGAGAAGGAATTTCCCTTGAAGGTGAATATGGGTTCTGGGGATCTATTGACGTATCTTAAGAAACAAATTCCCTTCAAGGTTTCCATGGACTCTATGGATCTATTGAGGCATCTTGGGATGACAATTTCCTTCAAGGTGGCCGTGGGCTCTGCGTATCTTTTGCGTCATCTTGAAAAGCAAATTTCCTTCAAGATATCCATGGGCTCTATGCTTCTATTGAGACATCTTGAAAAGGAAATTTTCTTCAAGATATCTTGAGAAGGAAATTCCCTTCAAGCTCTCCGTGGGCTCTATGGATCTATTGAGGTATCTTGAGAAGGATATTCTCTTCAAGGTAGCCGTGGGCTTTGTGGATCTACTGAGGCATCTTGAAAAGGAAATTCCCTTCAAGGTAACCGTGGACTCTATGGATCTATTGAGGCATCTTGAGAAGGAAATTCCCTTCAAGGTGATCGTGGACTCCAGGGATCTATTGAGTTATCTTGAGAAGAAAATTAATTTCAGGTAATCGTGGGTTCAATGGATCTATCGAGCCATGTTGAGAAGGAAATTCCCTTCAAGGTGACTGTGGACTCTGTGGATCTATTGAGGTATCTTGAGAAGCAAATTACCTTCAAGGTGCCTGTGGGTGCTATGGATCTATTGAGGTATCTTGAAAAGGAAATTTGTTTCAAGGTATCCGTGGACTCTGCGGATCTATCGAGGTATCTTGAGAAGGAAATTCCCTTCACATTTACCGTGGATTCTATGGATCTATTGAGGCATCTTGAGAAGGAAATTGCCTTTAAGCTGTCCGTGGATTCTGAGGACCTATTGAGGTATCTTGCGAAGGAGATTCCCTTCAAGATGTCCCTGGGCTCTGAGGATCTATTGAGACATCTTGATAAGGAATTGCCCTTCAAGATATCCGTGGGCTCTATGGATCTATTGAGGCATCTTGAGTGACCGTGGACTCTATGGATCTATTGAAGTATCTTGAGAAGTAAATTGTCTTCAAGGTATCCATGGGCTCTGTGGATCTATTGAGACATCTTGAGAAAGAAATTCCCTTCAAGGTGTCCGTGGACTCTATGGATCTATTGAGGAGTCTTGGGAAGATAATTCCCTTCAAGGTATCCGTGGACTCTACGGATTTATTGAGGTATCTTGAGAAGGAAATTCCCTTCAAGATATTCGTGGACTCTACGGATCTATTGAGGCATCTTGAAAAAGGAAACTCCCTTGAAGGTATCCATGGGTTCTACGGATCTATGGAGGCATCTTGAGAAGGTCATTCCCTTCAAGGTGACCGTGGGCTCTGTGGATCTATTGAGGCATCTTGAGAAGGAAATTCCCTTCAAGGTGACCGTGGACTCTATGGATCTATTGAGGCATCTTGAAAAAGAAATTCACTTCAAGGCATCCATGATTTCTATGGATCTCTGGGGATCTATGGAGGCATCTTGAGAAGGAAATTCCCTTCAAGTAAACCATGATCTCTGAGGATCTATTGAGGGATCTTGAGAAGGATATTCCCTTCAAATGGATCCTGGAATCTATGGATCTATTGAGGCATCTTCAGAAGGAAATTCTCTTCAAGGTATCCATGGACTCTCTGGATCTATTGAGGTATCTTGAGAAGAAATTTCTTTCAAGATGGTCATGGAATATGCGGATTTATTGAGATATCTTAATAAGGAAATTCCCTTCAAAACATCCATGGATTCTATAAATCTATTGAGGCATCTTGAGAAGCAAATTCCCTTCAAGGTAGCCGTGGGCTCTACGGATCTATTGAGACATCTGGGGAGCAAATTGATTTCAAGGAATCCATGGGCTCTATGGATCTATTGAGGCATCTTGAGAAGGAAATTCTCTTCAAGGTGTCCGTGGGCTCTACGGATCTATTGAGGCATCTTGACAAGGAAATTCCCTTCAAGATATTCGTTGATTCCTTGCATCCATTGAGACATCTTGAAAAAGAAAATTCCCTTGAAGTTGCCCGTGGAATCTGTGGATCTATTGAGGCATCTTGAGAAACAAATTCCCTTCAAGATTTCAGTGATCTCTATAGATCTATTCAGGCATCTTGAGAAGAAAATTCATCTCAGGATGTCCATGGACTCTATGGATCTATTGAGGCATCTTGACAAAGAAAACCCCTTCCAGGTATCCATGGATTCTATGGATCTTTTGAATCATCTTGAGAAGGAAATTTCTTTCAAGGTATCCGTGGATTCTATGGATCTATTGAGGCATCTTGAAAAGGAAATTGTCTTCAAGTTATCCATGGGACTTGGGGATCTATTGAGGCATCTTGAGAAGGAAATTCCCTTCAAGGCGTCCATGGCTTCTATGGATCTCTGGGATCTATGGAGGCATCTTGTGAAGGAAAGGAAATTCCCTTCAAGGTGGCCGTGGGCTCTGGTATCTTTTGAGTCATCTTGAAAAGCAAATTCCCTTCAAGGTATCCATGGGCTCTATGCTTCTATTGAGGCATCTTGAAAAGGAAATTTCTATAAATCTATTGAGGCATCTTGAGAAGGAAATTCCCTTCAAGGTAGCCGTGAGCTCTACGGATCTATTGAGATATCTGGAGAGGAAATTCCCTTCAAGGTAACCGTGAACTCTATGGATCTATTGAGGCATCTTGAGAAGGAGATTCCCTTCAAGGCATCCGTGGGATCTGGATCTATTGAGGCATCTTGAGAAGAAAATTCTCTTCAAGATATCCATGGGCTTTATGGACCTATTGAGGCATCTTGAGAAGAAAATTCCTTGCAAGACATCCGTGGGCTCTGTGCATCTATTGAGGCATCTTGAGAAGGAAATTTCCTTCAAGGAGGTTGTGGACTCTGAGGATCTATTGATGTATCTTGAGAAGCAATTTCCCGTGAAGGTGAATATGGACCCTGGGGATCTATTGATGTATCTTAAGAAACAAATTGCCTTCAAGGTTTCCATGGACTCTATGGATCTATTGAGACATCTTGGGATGATAATTCCTTTCAAGGTGGCCGTGGGCTCTGCGTATCTTTTGAATCATCTTGAAAAGCAAATTTCCTTCAAGGTATCCATGGGCTCTATGCTTCTATTGAGGCATCTTGAAAAGGAAATTTTCTTCAAGATATCTTGAGAAGTAAATTCCCTTCAAGCTCTCCGTGGGCTCTATGGATCTATTGAGGTATCTTGAGAAGGAAATTATGTTCGAAGTATCCTTGGGCTCTGCGGATCTATTGAGGCATCTTAAGAAAAAAATTCCCTTCAAGGTGTCCGTGGGCTCTGCGGATCTATTGAGGCATCGTGAGAAGGATATTCTCTTCAAGGTAGCCGTGGGCTCTGTGGATCTACTGAGGCATCTTGAAAAAGGAAATTCCCTTCAAGGTAACCGTGAACTCTATGGATCTATTGAGGCATCTTGAGAAGGAAATTCCCTTCAAGACATCCGTGGGATCTGGATCTATTGAGGCATCTTGAGAAAAAAATTCTCTTCAAGATATCCATGGGCTTTATGGGTCTATTGAGGCATCTTGAGAAGAAAATTCCTTGCAAGACATCCGTGGGCTCTGTGCATCTATTGAGGTATCTTGAGAAGCAAATTCCCTTCAAGGTGCCTGTGGGTGCTATGGATCTATTGAAAAGCAAATTTCCTTCAAGGTGTCCGTGGATTCTGCGGATCTATCGAGGTATCTTGAGAAGGAAATTGCCTTCAAATTAACCGGGACTTATGGATTTATTGAGGCATCTTGAGAAGGAAATTCCCTTCAAGGTATCCATGGGTTCTATGGATCTATTGAGGTATCTTGAGAAGGATATTCTCTTCAAGATGTCCCTGGACTCTGAGGATCTATTGAGGCATCTTGAGAAGGAAATTGCCTTCAAGCTGTCCGTGGACTCTGAGGACCTATTGAGGTATCTTGAGAAGGATATTCCCTTCAAGATGTCCCTGGGCTCTGAGGATCTATTGAGACATCTTGATAAGGAATTGTCCTTCAAGATATCCGTGGGCTCTATGGATTTATTGAGACATCTTGAGTGTCCGTGGACTCTATGGATCTATTGAAGTATCTTGAGAAGTAAATTGCCTTCAAGGTATCCGTGGGCTCTGTGGATCTATTGAGGCATCTTGAGAAGGAAATTCCCTTCAAGGTATCCGTTGTCTCTGGGGATCTATTCTCTGGGGATCTATTGAGGCATCTTGAGAAGGAAATTGTCTTCAAGGCGTCCGTGGGCTCTATGGATCTATTGGTATATATCTTGAGAAGAAAATTCCCTTCAAGATGCCCGTGGACTCTATGGATCTATTGAGGCATCTTGAGAAGGCAATTCTCTTCAAGAATTCCGTGGATTCTATGGATCTATTGAGGCATCTTGATAAATAAATTCCCTTCAAGGTGTCCGTGCCCTCTGTGCATCTATCGAGGAATCTTGAGAAGGAATTTGCCTTCAAGGTGCTCGTGGGCTCTTTGTTTCTATTGCGTCATCTTGAGAAGGAAATTCCCTTCAAGGTGATCGTGGGCTCTATGGATCAATTGAGGCATCTTGAGAAGGAAATTGCCTTCAAGGTGACCGTGCGCTCTGCGCATCTTTAGAATCAAATTCTCTTCAAGGTGTCCGTGGCCTCTGCGTATCTATTGAGGAATCTTGAGAAGGAAAATCCCTTCAAGGTGTCTTTGGGCTCTGCGGATCTATGGAGCCATCTTGAGAAGTAAATTGCTTCAAGGTGACCATGGGCTCTATGGATCTATTGAGACATCTTGAGAAGGGAATTCCCGTTAAGGTGTCCGTGGCCTTTGTTGTATCTATTGAGGATTGTCTTCAAGGAATTCGTGGGCTCTGGGGGTCTATTGAGGTATCTTGAGAAGTAAATTCCCTTCAAGGTATCCGTGGATTTTGAGGATCTATTGAGGTATCTTGAGAAGGATATTCCCTTCAAGATGTGCATGGGCTCTGAGGATCTATTGAGGTATCTTGATAAGGAAATTCGCTGTAAGGTGTCCGTGAGCTCTGCGGATCTATGGAGGTATCTTGAGAAGGAAATTCTCTTCAAGGTCTCCGTGGATCTGTGGATCTATTGAGGTATCTTGAGAAGCAAATTCCCTTCAAGTTATCCATGGGCTTTATGGATCTATTGAGAGATCTTGAGAAGGAAAATTACCTTCAAGGTGCCCGCGGGCTCTGAGGATCCATTAGGTATCTTGAGAAGGAAATTCCCTTCAAGGAATCCGTGCGCTCTGAGGATCTATTGAGACATCTTGAGAAGGAAATTTCCTTCAAGGTGTCCGCGGACTCTGTCAAGGTATCCGTCGGCTCTACGGATCTATTGAGGTATCTTGAGAAGGATATTCCCTTCAAGGTGTCCGTGGGCTCTGCGCATCTATTGAGGCATCTTGAGAAGGAAATTGACTTCAAGGAGACGGTGGATTCTATGGATCCATTGAGGGATCTTGAGAAGGAAACTTTCTTCAAGGTATGCGTTGACTCTATGGATCTATTGAGGCATCTTGAGAAGGAAATTCCCTTCAAGGAGTCCATGGGCTCTGAGGATCTATTGAGGCATCTTGAAGAGGAAATTGCTTTCAAGGTGTCCGTGGGCTCTGAACATCTATTGAGGCATCTTGAGAATGAGATTCCCTTCAAATGGATGATGGATTCTATGGATCTATTGAGGCATCTTGAGAAGGAAATTCCCTTCAAGGTATCCGTGGGCTCTATGGATCTATTGAGGCATCTTGAGAAGGGATCTGTGGATCTATTGAGGCATCTTGATAAGTAAATTCCCTTCAAGGTGTCCGTGGGCTCTGAGGATCTATTGAGGTATCTTGAGAAGTAAACTCCTTTCAAATTAACCGTGGGTTCTATGGATCTATTGAGGTATCTTGAGAAGCAAATTCCCTTCAAGGTGACCGTGTGCTCTATGGATCTATCGAGGCATCGTGAGAAGGAAATTACCTTCAAGGTGACCGTGGGCTCTGTGGATCTATTGAGGTATCTTGAGAGGTAAATTCCCTTCAAGGTGCCTGTGGGTTCTATGGATCTATGGAGGTATCTTGAGAAGGAAATTTCCTTGAAGGTGTCCGTGGGCTCTGTGGATCTATCGAGGCATCTTGGGAAGTAAATTGCCTTCAAGTTAACCGTGGGCTCTATGGATCTATTGAGGCATCTTGAGAAAGAAATTCCCTTCAAGATATTCGTGGACTCTGTGGATCTATTGTGATGATTCTTGAGAAGGAAATTGTCTTCAAGCTGTCCATGGATTCTGAGGACTTATTGAGGTATCTTGAGAAGGATATTCTCTTCAAGATGTCCCTGGGCTCTGAGGATCTATTGAGACATCTTGATAAGGAATTGCCCTTCAAGATATCCGTGGGCTCTATGGATCTATTGAGGCATCTTGAGTGTCCGTGGAGTCTATGGATCTATTGAGGTATCTTGAGAAGGAAATTGCCTTCAAGGTATCCGTGGGCTCTGTGGATCTATTGAGGCATCTTGAGAAGTAAATTCCCTTCAAGGTATCCGTTGTCTCTGGATATTTTTTCTCTGGGGATCTATTGAGACATCTTGAGGAGGAAATTATCTTCAAGGTGTCCGTGGGCTCTGTGGATCTATTGATATATCTTGAGAAGGAAATTCCTTTCAAGATGCCCGTGGGCTCTATGGATCTATTGAGGCATCTTGAGAAGGCAATTCTCTTCAAGGTGTCCGTGGGTTCTGTGGATCTATTGAGGCATCTTGATAAGTAAGTTCCCTTCAAGGTATCCGTGGGCTCTGTGGATCTATCGAGGAATCTTGAGAAGGAAACTCCCTTCACGGTGCTCGTGGGCTCCTTGTTTCTATTGCGTCATCTTGAGAAGGAAATTGCCTTCAAGGTGTCCGTGGGCTCTATGGGTCTATTGAGGTATCTTGAGAAGGAAATTGCCTTCAAGGTGACCATACGTTCTGCGGATCTATTGAGGCATCTTTAGAAGGAAATTCTCTTCAAGGTGTCCGTGGCCTTAGCGTATCTATTGAGGAATCTTGCAAGGTGTCCTTGGGCTCTACGGATCTATGGAGTCATCTTGAGAAGTAACTATGCTTCAAGGTGACCATGGGCTCTGTGGATCTATTGAGGCATCTTGAGAAGGGAATTGCCGTCAAGGTGTCCGTGGCCTTTGTTGTATCTATTGAGGCATCTTGAGAAGAATATTGCCTTCAAGGAATCCGTGGGCTCTGGGGGTCTATTTAGGCATCTTGAGAAGTAAATTCCCTTCAAGGTAACCGTGCATTTTGAGGATCTATTGAGATATCTTGAGAAAGGATATTCCCGTCAAGATGTCCATGGGCTCTGAGGATCTATTGAGATATCTTGATAAGGAAACTGCTGTAAGGTGTCCGTGGGCTCTGCGGATCTATGGAGGTATCTTGAGAAGGAAATTCCCTTCAAGGTGTCCGTGATATCTGTGGATCTATTGAGGTATCTTGAGAAGGAAATTCCCTTCAAGGTATCCATGGGCTTTTTGGATCTATTGAGGTATCTTGAGAAGGAAATTCCCTTCAAGGAGTCCATGGGCTCTGAGGATCTATTGAGGCATCTAGGAATAGAGGCGAATATGTAGCAACAAGTTAGAACCATGCATCTTCACTTCGGTGCAGGAGACTTATGCTTCCAAAAGCACCAATTCACTACCAAATCTCAAATGAAAGTAATCTCCATCCAAGAGAATAAAAAGAAGAGACCCTATATCAAAGCAGAGTGAAAGAAGACTTTTGCTTCTCTCACCACTGCGCACAATCAAAGATAGGATCCTAGTTCAAATAATTCCAAACAGGAACCGAAGATCCATGATGAGATTGCTCAAAGCACAAAGAAAGCACGAAGCAAATAGCAGTGCCTTCCAGCAGTGAAACGAAGAATATACACCCGCCACCACCCCGAATTCGCCAGAAGGCACGGCGCAACAGTGGGACAAGACGAGAGGAGCAACCGCACAGGGAATCATCCAGATACGAAACTAATCCTCGCAATTTACTCGTCAGGTTGCGGCCCCGCGTTCGCCCGCTGCAAGCAGCAAGCAAAGTGAAAGCCACGCTGCAAATCCATCGAGATCCTGGCACGGATCTGATTCTTCGAGCTCCCCGCACGAAGTCCGAATCTCGCATCCCTCATTTGACACAATGAATCCACGATAACTTCACTTTCCTCATGAACTCCCCCAGTCGATTCCCAAACCATTGGCTCGAATCCTAGCAATTGTTTCGCGCACTTATTCTTGAGGCATCTTGAGAAGGAAATTGCCTTCAAGGTGGCCGTGGGCTCTGAGCATCTATTGAGGCATCTTGAGAAGGAGATTCCCTTCAAATGGATCATGGATTCTATGGATCTATTGAGACATCTTGAGAAGGAAATTCCCTTCAAGGTGTCCATGGACTCTATGGATCTATTGAGGCATCTTGAGAAGCAAATTCCCTTCAAGACATCCGTGGGCTCTGAGGATCTATTGATGATTCTTGAGAAGGAAATTGTCTTCAAGGTGTCCATGGGCTCTGAGAATCTATTGAGGTCTCTTGAGAAACAAATACTCTTCAAGGTGTCCATGGATTCTAGGGATTTATTGAGGCATCGAGAAGCAAATTCCCTACAAGAAGGCCGCTCTGTGGATCTATTGAGGCATCTTGAGAAGCAAATTTACTTCAAGATGTCCATGGATTCTGCGGATCTATTGAGGCATTTTGATAAGGAAATACCCTTCAAAGCGTCCATGGACTCTTTAAATCTATTGAGGTATCTTGAGAAGGAAATTGCCTTCAAGATATCAGTGATCTCTATGGATCTATTGAGGCATCTTGAGAAGAAAATTCCCTTCAGGGTATCCGTGGACTCTATAGATCTATTGAGGTATCTTGAAAAAGGAAATGATCTTCAAGAAATCCATTTCCTCTATGGATCTTTTGAAATATCTTGAGAAGGAAATTTCCTTCGAGGTATCCATGGACTCTATGGATCTATTGAGGTATCTTGAAAAGGAAATTGTCTTCAACTTATCCATGGTTTCTGGGGATCTATTGAGGCATCTTGAGAAGGAAATTCCCTTCAAGGTATCCATGGTCTCTGAGGATCTATTGAGGGATCTTGAGAAGGAAATTTGCTTCAAGGCGTCCGTGGGCTCTGTGGTTTTATTGAGACATCTTGAGAAAGAAATTCCCTTGAAGATCTCCATAGGCTCTATGGATCTATTGAGGCATCTTGAGAAGGAAATTCTCTTCAAGGTGTCCGTGGACTCTATGGATCTATTGAGACATCTTGAGAAGGAAGTTACCTTCAAGGAATCCGTGGGATCTGCGGATCTATTGAGGCATCTGGAGAAGGAAATTGCCTTCAAGGTGATCGTGGGTTCTGGACATCTATTGAGGCATCTTGAGAAGGAAATTCCCTTCAAGGTATTCGTGGCCTCTATGGATCTATTGAGGCATGTTGAGAAGGAATTCACTTCAAGGTATCCATGGGATCTGTGGATCTATTGAGGCATCTTGATAAGTAAATTCCCTTCAAGGTGTCCGTGGGCTCTGAGGATCTATTGAGATATCTTGAGAAGTAAATTCCTTTCAAATTAACCGTGGGTTCTATGGATCTATTGAGGCATCTTGAGAAGGAAATTCCCTTCAAGGTATCCGTGGGCTCTACGGATCTATTGACGCATCTTGAGAAGCAAATTCCCTTCAAGACATTCGTGGGCTCTATGGATCTACTGAGTCATCTTGAGAAGGAAATTGTCTTCAAGCTGTCCGTGGACTCTGAGGACCTATCGAGGTATCTTGAGAAATATAGTCTCTTCAAGATGTCCATGGGAACTGAGAATCTATTGAGTCATCTTGATAAGGAAATTCCCTTCAAGATATCCATGGGCTCTATGGATCTAATGAGATATCTGGAGAGGAAATTGCTTTCAAGGTGTCCGCGGGCTCTACGGATCTATTGAGATATCTTGAGAAGGAGATTCCCCTCAAGATATTCGTGGACTCTATGGGTCTATTGACGTATCTTGATAAAGAAATTCTCGTCAAGGTGTCCGTGGTCTCTGCGTATCTATTGAGGCATCTTGAGAAGCAAATTCCCTTCAAGGTGACCATGGACTCTGTGGATCTATTGAGGCATCTTGAGAAGGTAATTTCCGCCAAGGAATCCATAAACTCTACGAATCTATTGAATTATCTTGTGAAACAAACTATTTTCAAGGTATCCGTGGGATCTATGGATCTATTGAGTTATCTTGAGAAGGGAATTGCCTTCAAACTATCCATGGGTTCTGTGGATCTATTAAGGTATCTTGAAAAGGAAATTCTCTTCAAGGTGCCCGCGGCCTCTGAGGAATCTATTGAGATATCTTGAGAAGGATATTCCCTTCAAGGTATCCATGGGCTCTGCGCATCTATTGAGGCATCTTGAGAAGGAAATTGCCTTCAAGATGATGGGGGATTCTATGGATCCATTGAGGGATCTTGAGAAGGAAATTTTCTTCAAGATATCCGTGGACTCTATGGATCTATTGAGGCATCTTGAGAAGCAAATTCCCTTCAAGGAATCCATGGGCTCTGAGGATCTATTGAGGCATCTTGAAGAGGAAATTCCCTTCAAGGTGCCCGTGGACTCTGAGGATCTATTGAGGCATCTTGAGAAGGAGATTCCCTTCAAATGGATCATGGATTCTATGGATCTATTGAGGCATCTTGAGAAGGAAATTCTCTTCAAGGTGTCCATGGACTCTATGGATCTATTGAGGCATCTTGAGAAGGAAATTCCCTTCAAGGCATGCGTGGGCTCTGAGGATCTATTGAGGAATCTTGAGAAGGAAATTGTCTTCAAGGTATCCGTGGGCTCTGAGGATCTATTGACTATTGAGGTCTCTTGAGAAGAAAATACCCTTCAAGGTGTCCGTGGAGTCTATGGATTATTGAGGCATCGAGAAGCAAATTCCCTCCAAGAAGGCCGCTCTATGGATCTATTGAGACATCTGGAGAAGGAAATTTGCTTCAAGATGTCCATGGATTCTACGGATCTATTGAGGCATCTTGAGAAGGAAATTCCCTTCAAGGTAGCCGTGGGCTCTATGGATCTATTGAGATATCTGGAGAGGAAATTGCTTGAGCATTTGCTTCCGGCTCAACCTTGAATGTCTAGGCCCATCAAAGCCTTCGAGAAAGCTGGGCCAGATCCTACTTCTGAGGGTGGCGACAAAACTGCGAAAAGGCCTGGGAAGGCTGGACAATTCCGCTGCGCCCACTGAGGGCAGCAAGTCGGGAACATGTGAACATGTCTATATACACGGAGCGCTCCGTTGGCCATTTGCGAGCTAGCACGCTAGTAGCGCGCGCAAATTTTGGAGGCGCGGGAGGAAGGCCCAGCCAGGCCGACCAACCTCCCCAACTCCTCTACTGGGGGTCCGCCCCGCAGCAGCCCATCTCAAGCCATCCCGTCTGGAGGCGCGGGACAAAGGCCCAGCCATGCCGACCAACTTCCCCCACTCCACTACAGGGGGTCCTCCCCACTGCAGCAACAATGGACTGAAGCCGCAGTAGCCCCATCAGGCCACTAGCTCTTGCCGACGACGCAAAGCCGCCCGCCCCCGCCAGGAGCGGACAGTGACGCTGAGCTCCTGAAGCAAGGCCGCTTGCGCCGCGTCGGGAGCGTCCCCACTACGGGCAGCTACTGCTGTAGCCAGATGCTTGAGCACCGTGGCCGCGCCCTTATCCCAGGTGCCGGTGGACTCGGCCACCATCGGCACAAAGACAACCCCCTGAGCCTCGCAGCTTTTTGCTGTGTCCAGGTGCCGCTCCTTGAGCCTGGCATAGTCTGCCGCGGCTGCTCCTGTTTCCCTGCTGGCGATGGCCAGAGCTTCCTGTCGCTGCGGTGCCGTGATGGCGAAGTCAAGTGCGGCAGGAGAGCCGGCCAAGGCCGGGAGGTACACATCGGCGGGCCGCCGCCGAGCGGAGTGTGTGTCTTCAGGACTCTGGGGTAGCAATAAGCCCGCTCGCTCCTTTTCCGGCCGGAGGCCAGCACGCTCGGCCCAGGCGCAGACCAAGTCGCGGACTGCGTTGTGTCGCTGGGTACGTTCCCCCCCCAGCTACACACATGGAGGCATGGAGGCCATGGCGATCGAGGATGCCATCACAACGTGGGCACCAAACATCTTCTGAGGCTTCAGAAGATGGCAGCCTCCATTCGGGTTTTGCCGGCAGGTAGGGCCGCCAGAAAGGCACGCGCTCCCGCCCCAGCCTCAGAAAAGAGCGTTGCGCGGGCAACCGGGCTAGCAGTCAAGAGGATGGCGTCCCAAGTGGCAGAGTCGATGCGTTGGGAGAGGTCCCGCTGTTTGCTGGCCATGACAGCTTCCAGGGTCATAGCCCGATTTCCAGGCAGCTGTGCATTAAGGGCATGGAGAGCAGCAGTGACCTCAGCATCCTGGAGCACGGTGTCAGTCGAGAAGGAGGGGTCAAGTTCCGCGCAGGCCCAAAGGCACGAGCCCAGAGAGGCTAAGCAAGCTGCCGGCGCGTGCGCTGCACTGCTTCGGAGCCCAAGTCCCGCCTGCGCGAAACCCAGCTCAGCTTGGCGCCACTGCGAAGCAGTGGGATGAATGCCGGTGAACCCGGCAAAACATCGCCTGACCATACCATCAAAGGACTGAAGAGCTGCGCACTGTGCTTGCGAGGGGTTGCACCGCATGCTGTGGACCATTCGCACATAGCTGGCGCAAGCCCGTAAAAGACGCAGAGCCACCTGCGGGTCTTCCAGTTCGGCCAACGCTTCCAACAGCTCCGCAGCCTTGGCAGCACGCTGTTCGGTGTGCCCCTGCACGAAAGAGGCATCCCCAATACCTGCCCCCAGGAACTCAAAGTTTTGGAGGACCCGGCTGGTGCCATCCTCATGCTGAAGCAGAGGTGATGGGAAATGCGCACTGAGAGCGGCAGTTGGCACAGGCCCGAATACCACGGCTTCACATTTGGCAAGGTTTAATGTGAGCCCAACGCTGGCAGCACCTTGTTGAACGTGTGCCAACGCCGACCCCACATCGGCGAGGTCACCGGCCAGTCTGCCATCGTCCAGGAAGTGCACAGCCAGGTCCAACGAGGAGCTCCGCAAGTTGGAGGCCAACGACTGTAAGGCAGCGGAGAAGAGCAGTGGGCCTAGGGGATCTCCCTGCTGAACTCCCGACGAGCTGTTGAGGCTTCGTTCCGCAAATTGCAAGCGTGGGCTGTCTGTAGCACCAAACGGCCCACCTGGCCAAAGCCGGGAAGTGGGTGAGTGTCTGCTGCAGAACAGCTTCCCTGCTAATGCAGTTGAAGGCATTGGTGAAGTCCATTTTGACTAACACCTTGCTCGAGGAGCCGGCCTGACGGCGTGCCCAAGCACGCACAGTGTGGACAGCCTTCTCAGCTCCGCCTTTGACAGCCACTCCCACTTGGGCCGGCCAGAAACAGGCATTTGCCAGTGAGGCGCCTCAGGAGCTCTCCCACAGCAATGGGACGAACACCCCCAGAAGGCTTGGGGAGCGCCACAAGGCCAGCACCAGCCAGGACCGGGGCAACGCAGGCCGGAGCCCGCCCATGCGCGAGTAGCTGCACCACGGCTGTAAGCTGAGCAATCAGAGTGTCAGTGGCACCAGCCGCACAGGCCTCTCGCAAGTGCTGCACCCGCAAACCTGTCGGCCCGGGGGCCGTTTCTGGTGAAAAGGCTCGCAAGCACCTGGAAACTAGTTCAGGAGAAATGTCGGGCCCCAAAGGAAGGTTCTGTAGAGGCCGGTCAGCAGGCACAGGGCCAGATGGGTGTAAGGCCTCCAAAGCACGGGCAGTTTCAGCAGTGGGCGGGCAAAGGCCCTTTGAAAGTAGAGCCGCCGAAGCTTTTCTGTCAAAGCCTTCCCGCCCCAACGCAGTAGCCATATCCCGGCGCTCCTCCGGCGTCGGAGTGGAGGCACCTCGCCGTTTGTGCTGGGGCCGAGTTTCCCAGAGAGATAGGCGCTCGCCTTCTTGCCACTGTTGCATGCGGTCCAGCGTAAAGGAAGCGGCAGCTTTCCGGTGCCGCTTACCCCCCCTCAAGGGGGAACAGAGGACACTCTAAGGAAGCATTAGAAGTTCACGCCAGGCCCGCTCATCGTTCCGATGCGCGACCGCAGCAAGGGCCCTTGTCAGCAGCTGGCACCAAGTGTGTCGAGCCGCTGCAGGAACATGCCTGAGGGTAGGCGTGCGAGCGGACTGAATGGCCTCGAAGCTCGGGAGCTGCAGGCCCTCCACCTCCATGGGATGGCCGCCATCCACTGCAGCAGCACGGGCCTCTGGCTGACAAGTCGGATGCACAGCGTGTCGCTCCGACACACTGAGGCCGCACACTGGGCAGCGCATGCGTTGACGGGCCTCCAGCCAGGCAGCAGGAATGTCTCCAGCCAGTGTCCCGGCTAGGTGGGCGTCGATGTGTGACCGCATGCTGGCGTCATTCGCCCAGCCACGGGCTCGCATGGGATCGTGGCATGGGCAGCCCTCCACAGGGCAATAGACTCTGCCAGGCCTAGGCGTCGGGCGGCTGGCGCGATGAATAGGGGACCGCTCACGCCGGTCAACATCCTGGGCCGGTGATGCCGCCGCTGGTCCGGGGAGATCAGCCTCCCCAAAGCGTCGACCTCGGCTGGGCCATCCACACCAGTGCCGAGAACGCTGAGGCCAGGCCCGCCAGTTTGCACGCTGCTTCTTGAAGAGACAACGACACCGTCGGCGGAACAGTGCACTGGCTTGTGGCGGCCGCCAGATGTTATGATCAGGGGCAGGCGCTTCGCTGTCTCTCCAGACAATGTTCAAATGTTCAGTGAGTCTGCGCCGCTCACCCCTCCCGATACTGCCCAAATCATCGTAGGGAGACGATCTTCTCCCCGAGCTCTGGGCCCCAACACCAGTTAGGACTCGCGACGCAAGAAACAGCCAGCAGAGCACCTGCTGGGGCCCCGGAGAAGGCGCCATTGCTCAGAGAAAGCACCCTTTTCCTCGTATGGAGCACTCTGGAGCCAAAATGGCCATCAAGGTGCCCGCGGGCTCTACGGATCTTTGAGATATCTTGAGAAGGAGATTCCCTTCAAGATATTCGTGGACTCTATGGGTCCATTGACGTATCTTGATAAAGAAATTCCCTTCAAGGCGTCCGTGGGCTCTGTTGTTATATTGAAGCATCTTGAGAAGGAAATTCCCTTCAAGATATCCATGGACTCCCTTGAGGCATCTTGAAGAGAAAATTCCCTTCAAGGTGTCCATGGACTCTATGGATCTATCGAGGCATCTTCAGAAGGTAATTTCCGTCAAGGTATCCGTGGACTCTACGAATCTATTGAGGTATCTTGTGAAGAAATTACCTTCAACGTATCCGTGGGATCTGTGGATCTATTGAGGTATCTTGAGAAGGAAATTCCCTTCAAGGTGTCCGTGGACTCTGAGGATCTATATATTGAGGCATCTTGAGAATTAAATTGTCTTCAAGGTGACCATGAGCTCTCTGGATCTATTGAGGCATCTTGAGAAGTAAATTCCCTTCATGGTGTCCGTGGGCTCTATGGATCTATTGATGCGTCTTGAGAAGTAAATTCCATTCAAGGTGTCCATGGGCTCTATGGATCTATTGAGATATCTTGAGAAGGAAATTTGCTTCAAGGCGTCCGTGGGCTCTGTGGTTTTATTGAAGCATCTTGAGAAAGAAATTCCCTTGAAGATCTCCATAGGCTCTATGGATCTATTGAGGCATCTTGAAAAGGAAATTCTCTTCAAGGTGTCCGTGGACTCTATGGATCTATTGAGGCATCTTGAGAAGGAAATTACCTTCAAGGAATCCGTGGGATCTGTGGATCTATTGAGGCATCTTGAGAAGGAAATTGCCTTCAAGGTATCCGTGGTCTCTGGGGATCTTTTGAGGCAGCTTGAGAAGAAAATTCCTTTCAAGCTAACCATGATTCTATCCCTCTAAGTTATCCATGGATTCTATGGATCTATTGAAGCATCTTGAGAAGGAAATTCGCTTGAAGGTATCCATGGGCTCTGGGGATTTATTGAAGCATCTTGAGAAGGAAATTCCCTTCAACATGACCGTGGGCTCTATGGATCGATCCATTGAGATATCTTGAGAAGGAAATTCCTTTCAAGGCGTCCGTGGACTCTATGGATCTATTGAGGTATCCGTGGGCTCTAGGCATCTATTGAGATATCTTGAGAAGGAAATTGCCTTCAAGGTATCCGTGGGCTCTGTGGATCTATTGAGATATCTTGAAAAGAAAATTCCCTTCAAGATATCCATGGGTTCTACGGATCTATCTTGAGAAGCCGTGGACTCTGTGGATCTATTGAAGTATCTTGAGAAGGAAATTGCCTTGAAGGTGGCCGTGGGCTCTATGGATCTATTGAGGCATCTTGAGAAGGAAATTCCCTTCAAGGTGCCCGTGGACTCTGAGGATCTATTAGAAGGGAATTTGCTTCTCAAGAGGCCTCAATAGATCCCCAGAGTCCGTGGATACCTTGAAGATAATTTCCTTCTCAAGATGCCCCAATAGAAATTCAGAGCGCACGGACCCCTTGCAGGGAGTTTCCTTCTCAAGATGCCTCAATCCATAGAGTCCAGAATCACCTTGAAGGGAGTTTTCTCTCAAGATGCCTCAATAGATCTCCAGAATCCACGGATATCTTGAAGGAAATTTCCTTCTCAAGATGCCTCAATAAATCCGCAGAGCCCACGGACTTCTTGAAGAGAACTTATTTCTCAAGATACCTCAATGGATCCCCAGAATCCATGATCATCTTGAAGGCAATTTCCTTCTCAAGATGCCTCAATAGATCCCCAGAGCCCATGGATATCTTGAAGGGAATCACCTTCTCGATTATGGATCCCTGAAAGGAAATTTCCTTCTCAAGATGCCTCAATAGATCCGTAGAGCCCACAGATACCTTGAAGATAATTTGTCAAGATGCCTCAATAGATCCATAGAGCCCATGGATACCTTGAAGGGAATTTCCTTCTCAAGATGCCTTAATAGATCCTCAGAGCCCATGGTCATCTTGAAGGCAATTTCCTTCTCAAGATGCCTCAATGGATCCATAGAGACCGCGGACGCCTTGAATGGAATTTCCTTCTCAAGATGCTTCAATAGATTCCCAACTCCTTTCGATACCTTGAAGGGAATTTCCTTCTCAAGATACCTCAATAGACCAACAGATCCCATGGTTACCTTGAAGGTAATTTCCTTATCAGGGCCCACGACCACCTTGAAGGGTATTTTCTTCTCAAGATGTCTCAATAGATCCATAGAGTCGATGGCTTTCTTGAAGAGAATTTCGCTCTCAAGATGTTTCAATAAATCCGCAGAGTCCATGGTCACCTTGAAGGGAATTTCCTTCTCAAGATGCCTCAATAGATGCAAAGAGCCCACGGCCACCTTCAAAGGAATTTCCTTTTTTTTTTGGCAATTGTAGCGGGATATGAGAGAGTGGATGCAGGAATGAAGGGATATTCCTGCTTGTCGGTCTTTGGCAGAAGAATATCAGATTGAGAAACTCGAGAAAAGGGTGTGATGGAACATATCTCGCCGGTGCAAGAGGATCCTGTACGAAGAGGCGTGTCAGAATACGTCGGCACACGTGTATTGATCCCGAATTCGCGGATAATGGCTTCTGCGGGGGCCCTATTTCTTCTGTTTGGGCGGTGTTCGAACGGGAGCTCGCGCTTGTTGACAAATACGGACTTCACTTCGATCTAGCCAAGACTACCCTATACGTCCTGGTTGGGGATAATTTCAGTGGCGACCTTCGGCCTTTCGAAGCGCTCACAGGGTGCGTATCGTCAAAGGCGTCGACGTACAGATGCCCAGGTGCCCGTGTCAGGCTCGCACGATTTCTTTTCCGAATGGAATCGTCGCAAAATTGTCGAAGTCGATGAGGCAATCGGGGCTGTCGAACACCTACCACACAAGCATATAGCCCTCCATCTCTTGCAACGCTGTTTGAGCTTTCCCAAATTGCTTTATTGCGCCCGAACTGTTGGTAGCACCCACCTCCAACCTCTCTTGCTTGCGCATAGCGATAGGTTGCGAGCCGCGCTTCGGTACCAAGTCGGTCAGGAACTATCGGAGGTTCAATGGAGACAGCCTACACTTCCAACCAAAGTGGGGGGTTTGGCATTGCTCATTGATGATATTTCGGTGCGGAATGGGAGGCTTTCTCGGGCGGACATTGCTATGGTGTGTTCTTGGCAGGCCACTTGGGAACAGATTCGATCGTTGCTTGGCCCTGCGGCTGACACGGATGTCGATCTTGATCGGACGTTGGCTCTCCGAGCATTGAGTCCTCACTTCCCTCACTTGCGAGCGATTAGACAGTCAGCATACTATCCTACTCAACCATCGAGGCTTGATACAGGCAGCTATGGAAAAGCTAAGCGCATACCTTCTTGCGGGCAGTGGTCCAGGCGAAGCTACTAGGCTGCTGGCCTGCAAAGCCAAGTGGGCCGATGGTTGGCTTGGGGTTATTCCTAGCATTTGTTCAGACACTCTTTTATCCAACGTTGCAGTCACTGATTCCATTTCTCTGCGACTTGGGGTGGATGTTCTGGATAATGGCGGATGTCCCTTCTGTATGCAAGCTCACGATACTTTGGGCCACCATAGCATGACTTGTATGGCAGGAGGTTGTCGGACTCGCATATATTACACCTTACATGATACGATTTTCAGGGTCGCACGAGAAGCGGGAACGCGGCCCAAAACTCGCTTGGGGGTCTTTTGCCAAATGCCGAGGGACGCCGCCCGGCGGATGTCTTACTGCTGTCAACCCCCTTTTGAAGCAGAACGAGTGGCAGAGATTCCCCCAGATGGCTTTGGATTTCGCGGTGGTGTCTCCGTATACGGCGGTGGCGATAGGGCGACAATCCCCAAATCCGGCAAGTGTTGCGGCTGTCTATGCAGAAACTAAACGGCAAGATAAGGGAACTTTGCAGGCATGTCATGCGCAACAATTTGGCTTCGAACCAATTGTGTTCGAGACAACCGGGGGATGTGAGCAGGGGGCACATCGCCTTTTGAAAAACTTGTGCCAAGAATGCGACAGAAATCAGGGTAGGAAATCGGGCATCATTAAATCCATATTGAAAGGGTGAATCTCGATAGATATTCAACGGGGAATCTCTTTCATGTTGGGACGTTGTCGGGCCAATCATGGATCGGGTGATGCGGGTCCCCTGACCCCCCTCCCACCCCCCCCCCCCACTCCCACCCCCCAGCCCCCCACCCCCACCCCCCCTCCCCCCAACCCCCCCCACCCCCACCCCCCCCCCCTTCCTTCCCCCTCCCTCCGGCCCCCCTCCCCCCCTCCACGCCCCCCTCCCCCCGCCACCCCCCTCCCTCCCCCCCCACCCACCACCAATTTGTGGTTCGACTTAAATGAGTGAAAACACCCCACACACACCCCCCCTCCCGCCCCCTCCCCTCCCCCCTCCACCACCCCCCCCCCCCTCCCGCCCCCCCTCCCTCGGAGGAGTCATTTCGAGATTCCTCCAGGAGTGCTTGAGCTAATGATGCGATATGATTTGCAGGATGGCCCCCGCGCGCAGGCTCCGTCATGTGAGTCGTGGCAACTGCACTGTAAAAAATTCTGATACTCTCACTTATTTGTGAAGTGTTTCTCGTGATTGTACTTGGGAACCATACCGAGAGAGAAATGTCTCATTTTTGGGTCCCTTCCTCGAGTCGGATAGTTTTCGTCGTTTGGCTGGGGGCACTTCTTTTCTTCTGGGTCTAATTCGGGGTGGTGGTGGGACCGTGCACGTGCCTAGGAGTGCAGAAGTACCTCGTTTCTCATGTATATCTTTCTCGAGGATTGTGAAAATTTCTTTTGATTTCTGTTGGGAGTATACGTCTCTCTCAATGAAGATGTCGTAGCGAATTGCTACTTTTGGGAGCACTTGTCTCTTGCACCGAAGTGAAGAAATTTCCTTCAAGGTGTCCGTGGAGTCTATGGCTAGCTGAGATGAAGTGCTACTATTGCTACTTCTGGGAAATCTCTCTGCTGAGCTTCTCGAATGAGAAATCTCTCTCGGAAGCGTGTTGTATTGTATATAATTGGAGTTCACCCTTGATATGTCTCACTTTTTGGCTTCTTCGTTTTTTTCTTTTGTTTTTCGTCTTTCTGGGACGCCTCTTTAATTGGGGGGGGTGGCGGGCTTTTGTGCATGTCGAGGTGTCTTGGAGAGCACGAAACTTTGATTGTTTGGTTTCGTTTCTGGATCCAGAGTATACGGACGCAGAAGCCGTCGTATTCTCTTAGTATTATCTCTCTTTTCTTAATTGACGCTTTTGGGAGCAGAAGTCTCTTGCGTCCTGGATACGGAGCGCTTGATGTCTTTACGCTACTGACGCTATGGATCTATTGAGACATCTTGAGAAAGAAATTATCTTCAAGGTGATCGCGGGCTCAGTGACAGGAGGCCGACAGGCCGGGGTGTGAGGTAAGCTCTCATTTTCTGAGGGGGTAGATGAATGGATCTATCCATTCGCATCGATGAATGGATCTATCCATTCGCATCGTTGTTGCCAGGCCGAGTGTCGGAAGTCGTTGATGGCTTGGTTTCAAGGGGGTGTTCGTTCTTTGTAGTAGTCATGGGTGGATGTCTCTTTCTTGTCGTTCTCTCCGGGGGTCTCCGTATCTTGGCGTAATTCGGGGCGGTGGGGGACGCTTTTCCTTGTTGGGTTATGGAGATCTTTTGCCTTTACTCGTCTGTTGTTTGGATATCTTCATATGTCCTTCTGGATCTCATTTGGGGTATTCCTGAGCAGAAGCCTTTTCTTTTCCTCGTGAGGATCCCAATCTTTTGCCTTTTGATGGAGGCCTCTCATAGGATCTCGTTCCGGAGACTTCATTCTGAAAGTTTTTAATCCTGGAGCCTGAAGGGACAAGGCTTTCCTTCGTATTTCACAAGCAAAGGCCAAATCAATTAATCTTGATGCATGATCCAATATAGAGGGCAAAGTGCGTTTTGACGGGCTCTGGGGATCTATTGAGGCATCTTGAGAAGGAAATTCCCTTCAAGGTGTCCGTGGACTCTGTGGATCTATTGAAATATCTTGAAAAAGGAATTTCTTTCAAGGTGACCATGGGTTCTACGGATCTATTGAGGCATCTTGAAAAGGAAATTTGCTTTCAAGATGACTATGGAATCTGGGAATCTATTGAGACATCTTGAAAAATAAATAATCTTCAAGATATCTGGGGACTCTATGGATCTATTGAGGCATCTTGAAAAAGGAAATTCCTTTCAAAATGACCGCGTGAAGTCATGTACTGGCTGACCAGCAAATGGTTCATGCAAAGCATGTGCAAAGCACACTTTTTGGACCCTTTTACATGTCCTCTGCTCGGTCGGCTGAAGGCACTTTCTCATATTAAGGCACGATTTTGCCACCTCCAGCCGACCAAGCCTTGTCAAGACGGAGAAAATCCGCGCACAAAGCACCATCAAGCTCGGTCTCATGCTGTCTGCTTACTCAGCTGTCACTACCAAATAGCTGTAGGTCAACACATGTCAAATGCAAGGTTCTTAGGGCGATGTTCGAGCCGTGGACAAAAGCGCAAGGAGACTAGACGCACCGTGGTGCACAAAGCAGGTCACCCGTGGTGCAACAAGTGAGTACAAGTTTCAACAATAGTGCTGACGGTCGTCTTGACCTGAGCAGTAGCTGTCTGGCCAAGATCAGGCAATGCCTCTACGATCTGGTTCGTGTGAGACGCGGTCTGCGTAGGGTCGAGATGCTTCTCATCACAAATGAGGTTCACTTTGTGGACCAGATCTATCAATTGGGTTGCGTTCATGAGGGTACCCATGGCCAGACTGGAGCTCGTTTTGGCCAACTCCTGAGTGCGAGTTTTCAAGGCTTGCGGCGATCCTGTGCCGTCCAAGTAGGCGTGCCATGCTGCGTTCCACTGGTCATCGTCAGCACACAGAGCGCCCGCCCCACTTGTCGAAGAGCGCCAGTGCTTGACTCATCTCCTCCAACACCAACATCGTTTCAACCTTTGTACAAATGGTCCTGGCCGATGAACCCAAAATGCCTGTGGAAGATATTCAAGTTGTCCGGGCCAAGACTGTTGCTGTTCGGTTGAAGTGAGCACAACAAAAGGCCAAGCTCGATACTGGTTTGGTCTAAGTCGCTCACTCAATCTATCACTCTGCTCTTGGCAGCCCGACAAGAGCTCGAAGGAAACTGCGCACCAGAGGACATGGACGCGCAGCTCGAAACCAAAAAGATAAAACTCTAACCTCTACATACAACAATTTCTTTCCCCTCATCTGAACCAAACAATGAAATGAAAGCTAAGACTCAGATCCAGGGGTTTAGGGTCCTTCAGAGATTTGGAGGGTTTCGGTGACCCAAAGACCATGAGCTGTTCAAAGAGTGGAAACCCTGGGCTCCCCATGTAGCAATACTTAAAGTAGCAAGGATGCTCAAAAGAATGACCAGACCAGTCGTGATAAGAATGACCATGGTCGCACGGTCGAACGACAAGAACACAACAAAAATAGAAAGAGCAAGTAAACCCCAATTAAACAGCTGGCATCTGCGCCATTGGTTGGTGTGTTTTCAATTCAGGATTTGACATTGGTTGGATAGGTCTACTAAACTTTCACCGCTAAATTTCCCATGAAGTGCTTGACGCCTCCCACGGGGAAACGACCCTCAATGTGAATGACGAAGACGTGCTCTTCCAAACCTCGACGTGGCGCACTTCTCTCCTATCAAACTCGAACTTCACGTCAACATGCAATTTCCTTCTTCAAATTCTATTGTAACGACTGCTTGTTGGATGAACTGCGTGAAGTCATGTACTGGCTGACCAGCAAATGGTTCATGCAAAGCATGTGCAAAGCACACTTTTTGGACCCTTTTACATGTCCTCTGCTCGGTCGGCTGAAGGCACTTTCTCATATTAAGGCACGATTTTGCCACCTCCAGCCGACCAAGCCTTGTCAAGACGGAGAAAATCCGCGCACAAAGCACCATCAAGCTCGGTCTCATGCTGTCTGCTTACTCAGCTGTCACTACCAAATAGCTGTAGGTCAACACATGTCAAGTGCAAGGTTCTTAGGGCGATGTTCGAGCCGTGGACAAAGGCGCAAGGAGACTAGACGCACCGTGGTGCACAAAGCAGGTCACCCGTGGTGCAACAAGTGAGTACAAGTTTCAACAATAGTGCTGACGGTCGTCTTGACCTGAGCAGTAACTGTCTGGCCAAGATCAGGCAATGCCTCTACGATCTGGTTCGTGTGAGACGCGGTCTGCGTAGGGTCGAGATGCTTCTCATCACAAATGAGGTTCACTTTGTGGACCAGATCTATCAATTGGGCTGCGTTCATGAGGGTCCCCATGGCCAGATTGGAGCTCGTTTTGGCCAACTCCTGAGTGCGAGTTTTCAAGGCTTGCGGCGATCCTGTGCCGTCCAAGTAGGCGTGCCATGCTGCGTTCCACTGGTCATCGTCAGCACACTCATTCAGGAACTGCAGGTTATAGGACCCGCCCCACTTGTCGAAGAGCGCCAGTGCTTGACTCATCTCCTCCAACACCAACATCGTTTCAACCTTTGTACAAATGGTCCTGGCCGATGAACCCAAAATGCCTGTGGAAGATATTCAAGTTGTCCGGGCCAAGACTGTTGCTGTTCGGTTGAAGTGAGCACAACAAAAGGCCAGGCTCGATACTGGTTTGGTCTAAATCGCTCACTCAGTCTATCACTCTGCTCTTGGCAGCCCGACAAGAGCTCGAAGGAAACTGCGCGCCAGAGGACATGGACGCGCAACTCGAAACCAAAAAGATAAAACTCTAACCTCTACATACAACAATTTCTTTCCCCTCATCTGAACCAAACAACGAAATGAAAGCTAAGACTCAGATCCAGGGGTTTAGGGTCCTTCAGAGATTTGGAGGGTTTCGGTGACCCAAAGACCATGAGCTGTTCAAAGAGTGGAAGCCCTGGGCTCCCCATGTAGCAATACTTAAAGTAGCAAGGATGCTCAAAAGAATGACCAGACCAGTCGTGATAAGAATGACCATGGTCGCACGGTCGAACGACAAGAACACAACAAAAATAGAAAGAGCAAGTAAACCCCAATTCAACAGCTGGCATCTGCGCCATTGGTTGGTGTGTTTTCAATTCAGGATTTGACATTGGTTGGATAGGTCTACTAAACTTTCACCGCTAAATTTCCCATGAAGTGCTTGACGCCTCCCACGGGGAAACGACCCTCAATGGGAATGACGAAGACGTGCTCTTCCAAACCTCGACGTGGCGCACTTCTCTCCTATCAAACTCGAACTTCACGTCAACATGCAACTTCCTTCTTCAAATTCTATTGTAACGACTGCTTGTTGGATGAACTGCGTGAAGTCATGTACTGGCTGACCTGCAAATGGTTCATGCAAAGCATGTGCAAAGCACACTTTTTGGACCCTTTTACATGTCCTCTGCTCGGTCGGCTGAAGGCACTTTCTCATATTAAGGCACGATTTTGCCACCTCCCGCCGACCAAGCCTTGTCAAGACGGAGAAAATCCGCGCACAAAGAACCATCAAGCTCGGTCTCATGCTGTCTGCTTACTCAGCTGTCACTACCAAATAGCTGTAGGTCAACACATGTCAAATGCAAGAATCTTAGGGCGATGTTCGAGCCGTAGACAAAGGCGCAAGGAGACTAGACGCACCGTGGTGCACAAAGCAGGTCACCCGTGGTGCAACAAGTGAGTACAAGTTTCAACAATACTACTGACGGTCGTCTTGACCTGAGCAGTAACTGTCTGGCCAAGATCAGGCAATGCCTCTACGATCTGGTTCGTGTGAGACGCGGTCTGCGTAGGGTCGAGATGCTTCTCATCACAAATGAGGTTCACTTTGCGGACCAGATCTATCAATTTGGCTGCGTTCATGAGGGTACCCATGGCCAGACTGGAGCTCGTTTTGGCCAACTCCTGAGTGCGAGTTTTCAAGGCTTGCGGCGATCCTGTGCCGTCCAAGTAGGCGTGCCATGCTGCGTTCCACTGGTCATCGTCAGCACACTCATTCAGGAACTGCAGGTTATAGGACCCGCCCCACTTGTCGAAGAGCGCCAGTGCTTGACTCATCTCCTCCAACACCAACATCGTTTCAACCTTTGTACAAATGGTCCTGGCCGATGAACCCAAAATGCCTGTGGAAGATATTCAAGTTGTCCGGGCCAAGACTGTTGCTGTTCGGTTGAAGTGAGCACAACAAAAGGCCAGGCTCGATACTGGTTTGGTCTAAGTCGCTCACTCAGTCTATCACTCTGCTCTTGGCAACCCGACAAGAGCTCGAAGGAAACTGCGCACCAGAGGACATGGACGCGCAGCTCGAAACCAAGAAGATAAAACTCTAACCTCTACATACAACAATTTCTTTCCCCTCATCTGAACCAAACAACGAAATGAAAGCTAAGACTCAGATCCAGGGGTTTAGGGTCCTTCAGAGATTTGGAGGGTTTCGGTGACCCAAAGACCATGAGCTGTTCAAAGAGTGGAAACCCTGGGCTCCCCATGTAGCAATACTTAAAGTAGCAAGGATGCTCAAAAGAATGACCAGACCAGTCGTGATAAGAATGACCATGGTCGCACGGTCGAACGACAAGAACACAACAAAAATAGAAAGAGCAAGTAAACCCCAATTAAACAGCTGGCATCTGCGCCATTGGTTGGTGTGTTTTCAATTCAGGATTTGACATTGGTTGGATAGGTCTACTAAACTTTCACCGCTAAATTTCCCATGAAGTGCTTGACGCCTCCCACGGGGAAACGACCCTCAATGTGAATGCTGTCTGCTTACTCAGCTGTCACTACCAAATAGCTGTAGGTCAACACATGTCAAATGCAAGGTTCTTAGGGCGATGTTCGAGCCGTGGACAAAGGCGCAAGGAGACTAGACGCACCGTGGTGCACAAAGCAGGTCACCCGTGGTGCAACAAGTGAGTACAAGTTTCAACAATACTACTGACGGTCGTCTTGACCTGAGCAGTAACTGTCTGGCCAAGATCAGGCAATGCCTCTACGATCTGGTTCGTGTGAGAGGCGGTCTGCGTAGGATCGAGATGCTTCTCATCTCAAATGAGGTTCACTTTGTGGACCAGATCTATCAATTGGGCTGCGTTCATGAGGGTACCCATGGCCAGATTGGAGCTCGTTTTGGCCAACTACTGAGTGCGAGTTTTCAAGGCTTGCGGCGATCCTGTGCCGTCCAAGTAGGCGTGCCATGCTGCGTTCCACTGGTCATCGTCAGCACACTCATTCAGGAATTGCAGGTTATAGGACCCGCCCCACTTGTCGAAGAGCGCCAGTGCTTGACTCATCTCCTCCAATACCAACATCGTTTCAACCTTTGTACAAATGGTCCTGGCCGATGAACCCAAAATGCCTGTGGAAGATATTCAAGTTGTCCGGGCCAAGACTGTTGCTGTTCGGCTGAAGTGAGCACAACAAAAGGCCAAGCTCGATACTGGTTTGGTCTAAGTCGCTCACTCAGTCTATCACTCTGCTCTTGGCAGCCCGACAAGAGCTCGAAGGAAACTGCGCACCAGAGGACATGGACGCGCAGCTCGAAACCAAAAAGATAAAACTCTAACCTCTACATACAACAATTTCTTTCCCCTCATCTGAACCAAACAATGTAATGAAAGCTAAGACTCAGATCCAGGGGTTTAGGGTCCTTCAGAGATTTGGAGGGTTTCGGTGACCCAAAGACCATGAGCTGTTCAAAGAGTGGAAACCCTGGGCCCCCCATGTAGCAATACTTAAAGTAGCAAGGATGCTCAAAAGAATGACCAGACCAGTCGTGATAAGAGTGACCATGGTCGCACGGTCGAACGACAAGAACACAACAAAAATAGAAAGAGCAAGTAAACCCCAATTAAACAGCTGGCATCTGCGCCATTGGTTGGTGTGTTTTCAATTCAGGATTTGACATTGGTTGGATAGGTCTACTAAACTTTCACCGCTAAATTTCCCATGAAGTGCTTGACGCCTCCCACGGGGAAACGACCCTCAATGTGAATGACGAAGACGTGCTCTTCCAAACCTCGACGTGGCGCACTTCTCTCCTATCAAACTCGAACTTCACGTCAACATGCAATTTCCTTCTTCAATTTCTATTGTAACGACTGCTTGTTGGATGAACTGCGTGAAGTCATGTACTGGCTGACCAGCAAATGGTTCATGCAAAGCATGTGCAAAGCACACTTTTTGGACCCTTTTATATGTCCTCTGCTCGGTCGGCTGAAGGCACTTTCTCATATTAAGGCACGATTTTGCCACCTCCAGCCGACCAAGCCTTGTCAAGACGGAGAAAATCCGCGCACAAAGCACCATCAAGCTCGGTCTCATGCTGTCTGCTTACTCAGCTGTCACTACCAAATAGCTGTAGGTCAACACATGTCAAATGCAAGGTTCTCAGGGCGATGTTCGAGCCGTGGACAAAGGCGCAAGGAGACTAGACGCACCGTGGTGCACAGAGCAGGTCACCCGTGGTGCAACAAGTGAGTACAAGTTTCAACAATACTACTGACGGTCGTCTTGACCTGAGCAGTAACTGTCTGGCCAAGATCAGGCAATGCCTCTACGATCTGGTTCGTGTGAGACGCGGTCTGCGTAGGGTCGAGATGCTTCTCATCACAAATGAGGTTCACTTTGCGGACCAGATCTATCAATTGGGCTGCGTTCATGAGGGTACCCATGGCCAGACTGGAGCTCGTTTTGGCCAACTCCTGAGTGCGAGTTTTCAAGGCTTGCGGCGATCCTGTGCCGTCCAAGTAGGCGTGCCATGCTGCGTTCCACTGGTCATCGTCAGCACACTCATTCAGGAATTGCAGGTTATAGGACCCGCCCCACTTGTCGAAGAGCGCCAGTGCTTGACTCATCTCCTCCAACACCAACATCGTTTCAACCTTTGTACAAATGGTCCTGGCCGATGAACCCAAAATGCCTGCGGAAGATATTCAAGTTGTCCGGGCCAAGACTGTTGCTGTTCGGTTGAAGTGAGCACAACAAAAGGCCAAGCTCGATACTGGTTTGGTCTAAGTCGCTCACTCAGTCTATCACTCTGCTCTTGGCAGCCCGACAAGAGCTCGAAGGAAACTGCGCACCAGAGGACATGGACGCGCAGCTCGAAACCAAAAAGATAAAACTCTAACCTCTACATACAACAATTTCTTTCCCCTCATCTGAACCAAACAACGAAATGAAAGCTAAGACTCAGATCCAGGGGTTTAGGGTCCTTCAGAGATTTGGAGGGTTTCGGTGACCCAAAGACCATGAGCTGTTCAAAGAGTGGAAACCCTGGGCTCCCCATGTAGCAATACTTAAAGTAGCAAGGATGCTCAAAAGAATGACCAGACCAGTCGTGATAAGAATGACCATGGTCGCACGGTCGAACGACAAGAACACAACAAAAATAGAAAGAGCAAGTAAACCCCAATTAAACAGCTGGCATCTGCGCCATTGGTTGGTGTGTTTTCAATTCAGGATTTGACATTGGTTGGATAGGTCTACTAAACTTTCACCGCTAAATTTCCATGAAGTGCTTGACGCCTCCCACGGGGAAACGACCCTCAATGTGAATGACGAAGACGTGCTCTTCCAAACCTCGACGTGGCGCACTTCTCTCCTATCAAACTCGAACTTCACGTCAACATGCAATTTCCTTCTTCAAATTCTATTGTAACGACTGCTTGTTGGATGAACTGCGTGAAGTCATGTACTGGCTGACCAGCAAATGGTTCATGCAAAGCATGTGCAAAGCACACTTTTTGGACCCTTTTACATGTCCTCTGCTCGGTCGGCTGAAGGCACTTTCTCATATTAAGGCACGATTTTGCCACCTCCAGCCCACCAAGCCTTGTCAAGACGGAGAAAATCCGCGCACAAAGCACCATCAAGCTCGGTCTCATGCTGTCTGCTTACTCAGCTGTCACTACCAAATAGCTGTAGGTCAACACATGTCAAATGCAAGGTTCTTAGGGCGATGTTCGAGCCGTGGACAAAGGCGCAAGGAGACTAGACGCACCGTGGTGCGCAAAGCAGGTCACCCGTGGTGCAACAAGTGAGTACAAGTTTCAACAATACTACTGACGGTCGTCTTGACCTGAGCAGTAACTGTCTGGCCAAGATCAGGCAATGCCTCTACGATCTGGTTCGTGTGAGACGCGGTCTGCGTAGGGTCGAGATGCTTCTCATCACAAATGAGGTTCACTTTGTGGACCAGATCTATCAATTGGGCTGCGTTCATGAGGGTTCCCATGGCCAGACTGGAGCTCGTTTTGGCCAACTCCTGAGTGCGAGTTTTCAAGGCTCGCGGCGATCCTGTGCCGTCCAAGTAGGCGTGCCATGCTGCGTTCCACTGGTCATCGTCAGCACACTCATTCAGGAATTGCAGGTTATAGGACCCGCCCCACCTGTCGAAGAGCGCCAGTGCTTGACTCATCTCCTCCAATACCAACATCGTTTCAACCTTTGTACAAATGGTCCTGGCCGATGAACCCAAAATGCCTGTGGAAGATATTCAAGTTGTCCGGGCCAAGACTGTTGCTGTTCGGCTGAAGTGAGCACAACAAAAGGCCAAGCTCGATACTGGTTTGGTCTAAGTCGCTCACTCAGTCTATCACTCTGCTCTTGGCAGCCCGACAAGAGCTCGAAGGAAACTGCGCACCAGAGGACATGGACGCGCAACTCGAAACCAAAAAGATAAAACTCTAACCTCTACATACAACAATTTCTTTCCCCTCATCTGAACCAAACAACGAAATGAAAGCTAAGACTCAGATCCAGGGGTTTAGGGTCCTTCAGAGATTTGGAGGGTTTCGGTGACCCAAAGACCATGAGCTGTTCAAAGAGTGGAAACCCTGGGCTCCCCATGTAGCAATACTTAAAGTAGCAAGGATGCTCAAAAGAATGACCAGACCAGTCGCGATAAGAATGACCATGGTCGCACGGTCGAACGACAAGAACACAACAAAAATAGAAAGAGCAAGTAAACCCCAATTAAACAGCTGGCATCTGCGCCATTTGTTGGTGTGTTTTCAATTCAGGATTTGACATTGGTTGGATAGGTCTACTAAACTTTCACCGCTAAATTTCTCATGAAGTGCTTGACGCCTCCCACGGGGAAACGACCCTCAATGTGAATGACGAAGACGTGCTCTTCCAAACCTCGACGTGGCGCACTTCTCTCCTATCAAACTCGAACTTCACGTCAACATGCAATTTCCTTCTTCAAATTCTATTGTAACGACTGCTTGTTGGATGAACTGCGTGAAGTCATGTACTGGCTGACCAGCAAATGGTTCATGCAAAGCATGTGCAAAGCACACTTTTTGGACCCTTTTATATGTCCTCTGCTCGGTCGGCTGAAGGCACTTTCTCATATTAAGGCACGATTTTGCCACCTCCAGCCGACCAAGCCTTGTCAAGACGGAGAAAATCCGCGCACAAAGCACCATCAAGCTCGGTCTCATGCTGTCTGCTTACTCAGCTGTCACTACCAAATAGCTGTAGGTCAACACATGTCACATGCAAGGTTCTTAGGGCGATGTTCGAGCCGTGGACAAAGGCGCAAGGAGACTAGACGCACCGTGGTGCACAAAGCAGGTCACCCGTGGTGCAACAAGTGAGTACAAGTTTCAACAATACTACTGACTGTCGTCTTGACCTGAGCAGTAACTGTCTGGCCAAGATCAGGCAATGCCTCTACGATCTGGTTCGTGTGAGACGCGGTCTGCGTAGGGTCGAGATGCTTCTCATCACAAATGAGGTTCACTTTGTGGACCAGATCTATCAATTGGGCTGCGTTCATGAGGGTACCCATGGCCAGACTGGAGCTCGTTTTGGCCAACTCCTGAGTGCGAGTTTTCAAGGCTTGCGGCGATCCTGTGCCGTCCAAGTAAGCGTGCCATGCTGCGTTCCACTGGTCATCGTCAGCACACAGAGCGCCAGTGCTTGACTCATCTCCTCCAACACCAACATCGTTTCAACCTTTGTACAAATGGTCCTGGCCGCCAAGACTGTTGCTGTTCGGGTGAAGTGAGAACAACAAAAGGCCAAGCTCGATACTGGTTTGGTCTAAGTCGCTCACTCAGTCTATCACTCTGCTCTTGGCAGCCCGACAAGAGCTCGAAGGAAACTGCGCACCAGAGGACATGGACGCGCAGCTCGAAACCAAAAAGATAAAACTCTAACCTCTACATACAACAATTTCTTTCCCCTCATCTGAACCAAACAACGAAATGAAAGCTAAGACTCAGATCCAGGGGTTTAGGGTCCTTCAGAGATTTGGAGGGTTTCGGTGACCCAAAGACCATGAGCTGTTCAAAGAGTGGAAACCCTGGGCTCCCCATGTAGCAATACTTAAAGTAGCAAGGATGCTCAAAAGAATGACCAGACCAGTCGTGATAAGAATGACCATGGTCGCACGGTCGAACGACAAGAACACAACAAACATAGAAAGAGCAAGTAAACCCCAATTAAACAGCTGGCATCTGCGCCATTGGTTGGTGTGTTTTCAATTCAGGATTTGACATTGGTTGGATAGGTCTACTAAACTTTCACCGCTAAATTTCCATGAAGTGCTTGACGCCTCCCACGGGGAAACGGCCCTCAATGTGAATGACGAAGACGTGCTCTTCCAAACCTCGACGTGGCGCACTTCTCTCCTATCAAACTCGAACTTCACGTCAACATGCAATTTCCTTCTTCAAATTCTATTGTAACGACTGCTTGTTGGATGAACTGCGTGAAGTCATGTACTGGCTGACCAGCAAATGGTTCATGCAAAGCATGTGCAAAGCACACTTTTTGGACCCTTTTACATGTCCTCTGCTCGGTCGGCTGAAGGCACTTTCTCATATTAAGGCACGATTTTGCCACCTCCAGCCGACCAAGCCTTGTCAAGACGGAGAAAATCCGCGCACAAAGCACCATCAAGCTCGGTCTCATGCTGTCTGCTTACTCAGCTGTCACTACCAAATAGCTGTAGGTCAACACATGTCAAATGCAAGGTTCTTAGGGCGATGTTCGAGCCGTGGACAAAGGCGCAAGGAGACTAGACGCACCGTGGTGCACAAAGCAGGTCACCCGTGGTGCAACAAGTGAGTACAAGTTTCAACAATACTACTGACGGTCGTCTTGACCTGAGCAGTAACTGTCTGGCCAAGATCAGGCAATGCCTCTACGATCTGGTTCGTGTGAGACGCGGTCTGCGTAGGGTCGAGATGCTTCTCATCACAAATGAGGTTCACTTTGTGGACCAGATCTATCAATTGGGCTGCGTTCATGAGGGTTCCCATGGCCAGACTGGAGCTCGTTTTGGCCAACTCCTGAGTGCGAGTTTTCAAGGCTTGCGGCGATCCTGTGCCGTCCAAGTAGGCGTGCCATGCTGCGTTCCACTGGTCATCGTCAGCACACTCATTCAGGAGCCCCACTTGTCGAAGAGCGCCAGTGCTTGACTCATCTCCTCCAACACCAACATCGTTTCAACCTTTGTACAAATGGTCCTGGCCGATGAACCCAAAATGCCTGTGGAAGATATTCAAGTTGTCCGGGCCAAGACTGTTGCTGTTCGGTTGAAGTGAGCACAACAAAAGGCCAGGCTCGATACTGGTTTGGTCTAAGTCGCTCACTCAGTCTATCACTCTGCTCTTGGCAGCCCGACAAGAGCTCGAAGGAAACTGCGCACCAGAGGACATGGACGCGCAGCTCGAAACCAAAAAGATAAAACTCTAACCTCTACATACAACAATTTCTTTCCCCTCATCTGAACCAAACAACGAAATGAAAGCTAAGACTCAGATCCAGGGGTTTAGGGTCCTTCAGAGATTTGGAGGGTTTCGGTGACCCAAAGACCATGAGCTGTTCAAAGAGTGGAAACCCTGGGCTCCCCATGTAGCAATACTTAAAGTAGCAAGGATGCTCAAAAGAATGACCAGACCAGTCGTGATAAGAATGACCATGGTCGCACGGTCGAACGACAAGAACACAACAAAAATAGAAAGAGCAAGTAAACCCCAATTAAACAGCTGGCATCTGCGCCATTGGTTGGTGTGTTTTCAATTCAGGATTTGACATTGGTTGGATAGGTCTACTAAACTTTCACCGCTAAATTTCCCATGAAGTGCTTGACGCCTCCCACGGGGAAACGACCCTCAATGTGAATGACGAAGACGTGCTCTTCCAAACCTCGACGTGGCGCACTTCTCTCCTATCAAACTCGAACTTCACGTCAACATGCAATTTCCTTCTTCAAATTCTATTGTAACGACTGCTTGTTGGATGAACTGCGTGAAGTCATGTACTGGCTGACCAGCAAATGGTTCATGCAAAGCATGTGCAAAGCACACTTTTTGGACCCTTTTACATGTCCTCTGCTCGGTCGGCTGAAGGCACTTTCTCATATTAAGGCACGATTTTGCCACCTCCAGCCGACCAAGCCTTGTCAAGACGGAGAAAATCCGCGCACAAAGCACCATCAAGCTCGGTCTCATGCTGTCTGCTTACTCAGCTGTCACTACCAAATAGCTGTAGGTCAACACATGTCAAATGCAAGGTTCTTAGGGCGATGTTCGAGCCGTGGACAAAGGCGCAAGGAGACTAGACGCACCGTGGTGCACAAAGCAGGTCACCCGTGGTGCAACAAGTGAGTACAAGTTTCAACAATACTACTGACGGTCGTCTTGACCTGAGCAGTAACTGTCTGGCCAAGATCAGGCAATGCCTCTACGATCTGGTTCGTGTGAGACGCGGTCTGCGTAGGGTCGAGATGCTTCTCATCACAAATGAGGTTCACTTTGCGGACCAGATCTATCAATTGGGCTGCGTTCATGAGGGTACCCATGGCCAGACTGGAGCTCGTTTTGGCCAACTCCTGAGTGCGAGTTTTCAAGGCTTGCGGCGATCCTGTGCCGTCCAAGTAGGCGTGCCATGCTGCGTTCCATTGGTCATCGTCAGCACACTCATTCAGGAACTGCAGGTTATAGGACCCGCCCCACTTGTCGAAGAGCGCCAGTGCTTGACTCATCTCCTCCAACACCAACATCGTTTCAACCTTTGTACAAATGGTCCTGGCCGATGAATCCAAAATGCCTGCGGAAGATATTCAAGTTGTCCGGGCCAAGACTGTTGCTGTTCGGGTGAAGTGAGCACAACAAAAGGCCAAGCTCGATACTGGTTTGGTCTAAGTCGCTCACTCAGTCTATCACTCTGCTCTTGGCAGCCCGACAAGAGCTCGAAGGAAACTGCGCACCAGAGGACATGGACGCGCAACTCGAAACCAAAAAGATAAAACTCTAACCTCTACATACAACAATTTCTTTCCCCTCATCTGAACCAAACAACGAAATGAAAGCTAAGACTCAGATCCAGGGGTTTAGGGTCCTTCAGAGATTTGGAGGGTTTCGGTGACCCAAAGACCATGAGCTGTTCAAAGAGTGGAAACCCTGGGCTCCCCATGTAGCAATACTTAAAGTAGCAAGGATGCTCAAAAGAATGACCAGACCAGTCGCGATAAGAATGACCATGGTCGCACGGTCGAACGACAAGAACACAACAAAAATAGAAAGAGCAAGTAAACCCCAATTAAACAGCTGGCATCTGCGCCATTGGTTGGTGTGTTTTCAATTCAGGATTTGACATTGGTTGGATAGGTCTACTAAACTTTCACCGCTAAATTTCTCATGAAGTGCTTGACGCCTCCCACGGGGAAACGACCCTCAATGTGAATGACGAAGACGTGCTCTTCCAAACCTCGACGTGGCGCACTTCTCTCCTATCAAACTCGAACTTCACGTCAACATGCAATTTCCTTCTTCAAATTCTATTGTAACGACTGCTTGTTGGATGAACTGCGTGAAGTCATGTACTGGCTGACCAGCAAATGGTTCATGCAAAGCATGTGCAAAGCACACTTTTTGGACCCTTTTACATGTCCTCTGCTCGGTCGGCTGAAGGCACTTTCTCATATTAAGGCACGATTTTGCCACCTCCAGCCGACCAAGCCTTGTCAAGACGGAGAAAATCCGCGCACAAAGCACCATCAAGCTCGGTCTCATGCTGTCTGCTTACTCAGCTGTCACTACCAAATAGCTGTAGGTCAACACATGTCAAATGCAAGGTTCTTAGGGCGATGTTCGAGCCGTGGACAAAGGCGCAAGGAGACTAGACGCACCGTGGTGCACAAAGCAGGTCACCCGTGGTGCAACAAGTGAGTACAAGTTTCAACAATACTACTGACGGTCGTCTTGACCTGAGCAGTAACTGTCTGGCCAAGATCAGGCAATGCCTCTACGATCTGGTTCGTGTGAGACGCGGTCTGCGTAGGGTCGAGATGCTTCTCATCACAAATGAGGTTCACTTTGCGGACCAGATCTATCAATTGGGCTGCGTTCATGAGGGTACCCATGGCCAGACTGGAGCTCGTTTTGGCCAACTCCTGAGTGCGAGTTTTCAAGGCTTGCGGCGATCCTGTGCCGTCCAAGTAGGCGTGCCATGCTGCGTTCCACTGGTCATCGTCAGCACACTCATTCAGGAACTGCAGGTTATAGGACCCGCCCCACTTGTCGAAGAGCGCCAGTGCTTGACTCATCTCCTCCAACACCAACATCGTTTCAACCTTTGTACAAATGGTCCTGGCCGATGAACCCAAAATGCCTGCGGAAGATATTCAAGTTGTCCGGGCCAAGACTGTTGCTGTTCGGGTGAAGTGAGCACAACAAAAGGCCAAGCTCGATACTGGTTTGGTCTAAGTCGCTCACTCAGTCTATCACTCTGCTCTTGGCAGCCCGACAAGAGCTCGAAGGAAACTGCGCACCAGAGGACATGGACGCGCAGCTCGAAACCAAAAAGATAAAACTCTAACCTCTACATACAACAATTTCTTTCCCCTCATCTGAACCAAACAACGAAATGAAAGCTAAGACTCAGATCCAGGGGTTTAGGGTCCTTCAGAGATTTGGAGGGTTTCGGTGACCCAAAGACCATGAGCTGTTCAAAGAGTGGAAACCCTGGGCTCCCCATGTAGCAATACTTAAAGTAGCAAGGATGCTCAAAAGAATGACCAGACCAGTCGCGATAAGAATGACCATGGTCGCACGGTCGAACGACAAGAACACAACAAAAATAGAAAGAGCAAGTAAACCCCAATTAAACAGCTGGCATCTGCGCCATTGGTTGGTGTGTTTTCAATTCAGGATTTGACATTGGTTGGATAGGTCTACTAAACTTTCACCGCTAAATTTCTCATGAAGTGCTTGACGCCTCCCACGGGGAAACGACCCTCAATGTGAATGACGAAGACGTGCTCTTCCAAACCTCGACGTGGCGCACTTCTCTCCTATCAAACTCGAACTTCACGTCAACATGCAATTTCCTTCTTCAAATTCTATTGTAACGACTGCTTGTTGGATGAACTGCGTGAAGTCATGTACTGGCTGACCAGCAAATGGTTCATGCAAAGCATGTGCAAAGCACACTTTTTGGACCCTTTTACATGTCCTCTGCTCGGTCGGCTGAAGGCACTTTCTCATATTAAGGCACGATTTTGCCACCTCCAGCCGACCAAGCCTTGTCAAGACGGAGAAAATCCGCGCACAAAGCACCATCAAGCTCGGTCTCATGCTGTCTGCTTACTCAGCTGTCACTACCAAATAGCTGTAGGTCAACACATGTCAAAATGCAAGGTTCTTAGGGCGATGTTCGAGCCGTGGACAAAGGCGCAAGGAGACTAGACGCACCGTGGTGCACAAAGCAGGTCACCCGTGGTGCAACAAGTGAGTACAAGTTTCAACAATACTACTGACGGTCGTCTTGACCTGAGCAGTAACTGTCTGGCCAAGATCAGGCAATACCTCTACGATCTGGCATGGGATCTGGGGATCTATTGAGATATCTTGAGAAGGACATTCCCTTCGCGGTGGTCATGGTCTCTATGGATCTTTTGAGGCATCTTGAGAAATTATCTTCAAGGTATCTATGGGCTCTGCGGATCTATTCAGGCATCTTGAGAAGGAATTATCTTCAAGGTGACCGTGTGTTCCATGGATCTATTGAGGCATCTTGAGAAGTAAATTCCCTTCAAGGTGGCCGTGGGCTCTATGGATCTATTGATGCATCTTGAGAAATTCATTCCCTTCAAGATGTCCATGGGCTCTATGGATTTATTAAGGTATCTTGACAAGGAAATTATTTTCAAGATATCCGTGGGATCTGGGAATCTATTGAGATATCTTGAGAAGGACATTTTCTTCAAGGCATCCATGGATTCTGGGGATCTATTGAGGCATCTTGAGAAGGATATTCCTTTCAAGATGCCGATGGAATCTGGGAATCTATTGAGATTTCAAGGTATCTATGGGTTCTTTGGATCTATTGAGGCATCTTGAGAAAGAAATTTCTTCAAGATGAATATGGGTTCTGGGAATCCATTGAGGGAAATTCCTTTCAAGATAATCATGTGATCTTTGGATCTATAAGGCATATATTTCTTTTGATTTCTATTGGGAGCAAACGTCTCTCTCACTGAAGATTTCGTAGTGAATTGGTGCTTTTGGGAGCACAAATCTCTTGCCCCGAAGTTCCATTCTCTCTAAATCCGGTATTCTCCTTGAGCGTAAATCTCCTCTCTCTTTTTCGATCTTAGATCGCATCATGAAGCTGGAATGAAATTCTCTTCAAGATATCCATGGACTCTATGGATCTATTGAGGCATCTTGAGAAGGAAATTCCCTTCAAGGCAACCATGGACTCTATGGATCTATTGAGCCATCTTGAGAAGGAAATTGCCTTCAAGGTGTCCATGTTTTCTATGGATCTATTGAGGCATCTTGAGAAGGAAATTCCCTTCAAGATGACCGTGTATTCCATGGATCTATTGAGCATCTTGAGAAGTAAATTTCCTTCAAGACGATCATGGGGTCTGCGAACCTATTGGGGCATCTTGGGAAGGAAATTATCGTCAAGATATCCGTGGATTCTGAGGATCTATTGAGATATCTTGATGTATCAATTCCCTTCAAGGTGTCCGTGCGCTCTGTGGATCTATTGAGATATCTTGAGAAGGAAATTTCCTTCAAGATATCCGTGTATTCTATGGATCTATTGAGGTATCTTGAGAAGCAAATTCTCTTCAAGGTGACCGTGGGCTCTATGGATCTATTGGGGTATCTCTTATAAGGATATTCCCTTCAAGGTATCCATGGAATCTATGGATCTATTGAGGCATCTTGAGAAGGAAATTCCATTCAAGGTATCCATGGACTCTATGGATCTATTGAAGTATCTTGAGAAGGAAATTACCCCCTAGGTGGCCGTGGACTCTATGGATCCATTGAAGCATCTTGAAAAGGAAATTGGTGCTTTTGGAACAGAGGACACCCTTGCTGTCCGCGTGTCGATTGCATCAAATTTCTTCTCAAGATATCTCAATAGAGCCAGAGAGCCCACGGAGTGCGCACTCCAGTGCGCACTCCGCCGGCCCTCGAGCGCGCACTCCAGAACTTGTGTTGCCAAGACGCGAAAACACGGAGAAGGTTGTCGTTTTTGCATCATCACAGACCAGAAACACGCAGAGGGTCGTCGATTTTGTATTGCAAAGACGCGAAAATACGGAGAGGGTTGTCGTTTTTTTTGCATCATCACAGACCAGAAACATGCAGAGGGTCGTCAATTTTGTGTTGCGAAGACGCGAAAATACGGAGAGGGTTGTCGTTTTTGCGTCATCACGGACCAGAAACACACAGAGGGTCGTCGATTTTGTGTTGCGAAGACGCGAAAACACGGACAGGGTTTAGGGTTTAGGGTTTAGGGCTTTTTAGGGTTTAGGGCTTTTCGGGGTCTAGGGCTTTTTAGGGTTTAGGGTTTAGGGCTTTTTAGGGTTTAGGGTACAGGGGCAACCGAAAGGGGAAAGGAATCAACCCTAACAGTCGCCAGAGGTTTCACCCTGAACCAACCAGCAAACACCAAACACACGGGGTTTCTTTTTGCTACCAAGCGCATGGCCCAGTCTTGAGCCAATATTACCGGGCACATTGACCCTTTTTTCCTTTAACCTCAACACAATTCCTGAATACAACTGCAGCTCCGCACTCCCCCTGTCCTAGGATTTCCTAGGACACAAAATTGGAGGTGCAGATTCTCGGCCAAAAACTGCCATTATCGACAGCAGCCAGCTGCTTGAAATGCATATAGTGGCTTAACGTCTTCCAGGACGGATTTTTATCAACGCATTGGTTGAACTCATTATACCATGAGGATCTTTTCACCTCTGATTATTTACTCGTCTTTGAAGACCTTTTCAGCCTTCTTCACCACGAACCGCGATCTTCGCTACTCTAAGTGCTGTACACTCTCTACTACCAGGGATTTCCCTACCCTTAATAGTAACCACCATACTTTCAGCGCATTGGCTGTTCCAGCGCACTTGTCTTCGGAAAGAGAAAACCATTCCATCATTGACACCATCCAGTCATCCCTTCTTCTTCCTCCGATTGGCGTCGATGCTTAGATGGAGTCGCAGCAAAACATGTTCCAGGTCCGATACCGTAAGAACAGGATCTTGCACACACCTTTGAATTGAGGATACCAACCCCTCTCTCTTCGCGTCCTCAATTGCTTGGCAGGATTGTCCCAGTTCTGCGTCAACAGTGGTAGATGACTGCGCATCCACTTCAGAAGGACGATCCTTTTCTTCAGGACCCTTCACCTTTGCCACCTCTTCCTTTTTTGGACTCTGGCTCTTCTCCTTCTTCCGCGTCTTTCCCGAAACGCTTGTCTTTGTGCGCGCTCGTGAAGAGGCCTTTTCCTCTCCAGAAACCACCACTTTTGTTGACGATCCACCCTTCTCAGCATTCACCGGCATCTTCTTCGGCTTTGGAACCAGAAGAGTGTATGGATCCTCACTTGCAGCAGTCTTCCGCTTCTTCTTGGCTTTTTTCGCCTCTTCCTCCACGGTAACCTCCGTCTCCAAGGTTTCCAATACCTCCTTTTTGGCAGGAGTGTCCTTCTGGGACTCCCCTTCTAGGGACCTCTTTTTGCCCCTTTTTGGATCGCTCTCTTCTTCCAGGTTAGCTCGTTGGAACCATATCCTCAAATCATCGATCCACTCTTCAACCTCCACCAGTGGAATCTCATACGACTTCACTACTTCGTGAAGTTCCAATGAAGACAGCATGCCAGTAGTCCATGAACACCATTCTGCGTCCATTTGGTCAGCATCTCCATTGAACTTCAAAAGCTTAAACACCGGATCCGCTTCCGCGCGGGCCAAATCTGACTTACCATCAGACATGTAAGAAATTGCCTCCATCAGCAATTCTATCATCCTGGTGTCGTCGTCGTACCCCATCAAATCCTCATCATCTTCATCATACCGTTCAGGAGAAATTTCCTTTCGTCTGCACGCTGCGAGGCGTAGCCACCCGAAGGGGCTGAGGTTAGAGGGTGAAACATACAAACTACAAACTCTGCACAGTGAGACTACCGGTACTAGCCCTCACTTCCCTCAGACATTTGTCGAGGCCGAAATCCATGCCCTCAGACCGTGGTCGAGGCCGAAATTCCCTCAGGTCTTGCCGAGGCCGAAATTCCCTCATTTGCACCCCTCAGACCAGAGTCGAGGCCGAAACTTCCTCAGGCAGCACGCCGAGGCGGTATTTCTTGAGTCGGTTGGTGCTTCTCAGACCACTAGCCGTGTTTCTTGTCTGGGCTACGCTGCTCACTCATCCGCTTCGTCATACGGCATGCCCAACGTGATTTTCTGGATCTCTCCTGCCGGTACTGCAAGTAGGGTTCCAGCCCATCCTCGTTTTGCAATCCCGGCATCCAGTAGGTGCTGGGCAAAAGGCCCGACATTGCCCACGCACGCCATCCAAAGCGCGCTGGCCTTTCCGTCGTACGTTCTGACCAATCCACGTATGGTTGCCAGTAGCTCCTCGTCATATTTCTCCAGGATGCGTACGAGGCCGCATGATAGCTTGTATTTCTCCTCCTGCAGCGTCGACCACTCAGCCGTGTCAAAGAACACTGCCCGTGGTAGCGATCCTGACATCGGGTCGCGCCCAACGTTGCTCACCGTGATATCCGATAGAGCAACCCCTTGCATGGTCAGCCATGACGTTATAGCCACCAGGTAAAACAGGGACTGTCTGAGGACCCCGGCTTCTTGACGATGTTCCTGCCACCATGGGTTGAACAGTTCTGCTCTGCGGATGATACTTCCATAAAAGTAGTGGTGGTAGTGGCCCTCCACCGCCTCGTCGAAAAGGACTTTAATCCATCCTGCCCACAGGGTCCTGGTCACCAGGGTGGGGAATTGTTCCCCGTACCCTGCTTCGTTGCCAAAGCTCCGGGGTTCCGTCGCAAGTTTCATGACCCACAGCCGATCCAGAGCATATCCTCTTCGAGTACGCCCAGCTCCTATAAAGGGAAGCACTCTTGGCTGTAAGCTTTGCCCCGTCGTTGGGTTGCGTACCAATTGGACCTCCCCGATCCAATGGAGCGCTGTCCTTGGCCGCTGCTGGTTCTGCAGTTTGTGCACCACAAGGTGCACTGGCTTTTCTTGCCCCGTTGCTTCCTCTGGCTCCTGTCCCTCAGCTTCCCGCGAGGCCATGTTGTGGGCACCTGGTCCTTCTGCCAGCGTGACTGTACGAGGCTGGCTTTCGTCTTCCTCTTCATCAACACCCTCAGCTTGGTGCGAGGCCGCACTTTCTTCTCCTCTCTCCCGTAGGCGTACCGGACCCGCAGGAGGTTCCGAAGCACTCGCCTCGTCCCTATCCCAAGTCTGTTCCGGGTGTCTGGCCTGTCGAAGCGGGGAACGGTCTCGCATGGGCTCATCCTGCTGCTTGTGCTTGCCTTTGCCTTTGCCTTTGTCCGGCCGATTCCTGAGCCAGGATGGCAATCTGGACCCTTGTCTCCTCATCGTCGCGTCCGTTTTCCATTGCCTCATAGTTCCAGACCTGTCGTTTCCCTCAGCGATGCCGAATGCACGCCGCACCGCGAGGCCGAAAGTATCCCTCAGCAAAGCGAGGCCGCCTCAGCTTGGCGAGGCCTAACAAACAGTGACATCTTTTGCTGTGCACTGGCTTGGGGCTTAGCTTTGGCGTGTTTTCCACCAAACTGAACTCGAGGCTGTTGAAACTGGACGTGGCTCATACTACCACCATTGACAAGGGTTTGCGCTTGGGTAGCCAGCTTGCCCTGGGAAGTCCGCGATTTGCACTCACCCGCCAGGCTTTTATTGCACCTCTGGCTAACCGGCGCATGTGTTCTGTCACACTTTGCGCAAACCCATCGGATCCCCAAATTCACCATATTATGGGAGGGGTGGATTCCCCACTCTTCCCGCACACGCGCCTCCGGCTGGTTGACGCAGTACTGCTCCAATACCACCTCCAAGTTCGTGAGGGTTTGTTGTACATACAAACCACACAGTCGGCATTTCAGGGTTAAATTCCGGGGGTGTTCGCTGCCCTTCTCCCATTGATGCCCACGCTCCGGGTTGTCAAGCAACTGCCAAAGCCGCTGGCGTTTGTTGAGTTTGGCTCCGCCATGCTCTTTTTTGCATCCCTCAGCTTTCTGCGAGGCTTCCATCTTCTCTTTGTAATGCGCATGGTCCAGGATGAAGGGGAAGTCTTCTTCTTTGCGCTTCCGCAATATGTGGGCTGCGCGTGCACCGTACGCCAGGGAAAGTGTGCGCACCACATTGTCCAACTCTTTGACACGCCTCTTGTGCGCTGGGCTGTAAGCAGCCGCCGCCACTGCTCCACATACTTTGTCTGCCATGTCATTCGCTGCACGTCGCCACAACGTGCCCGGCCCCATCTTCGCCAGGAATTCCTCTTCAGTTTTGTGGGACGGGACCCATGTTGCCTTGATACGTTTCCTGTCATTCCACACTTTGCTCCATTCCAGGTCATCCTCCGGCGGTTGTGTTTTTTGTAGCGCTTGGACTGCCGGCTTGCAATCCATAGTGACATCAATCAGATCCTCCGTGTGCTCCATTAGTCGGAAAAGTGCACGGCGCTCCATGTCCACCACCGGCTGCCACGGGTAGACCAGCTCTGTAATCCGTCCGACTTCCACCAGCACACCTTTTGTCCAGGACATAGCCACCACTGCGAGGGCTGATGTTTGTACACGTGGGTCTATTCCTCCTGGACCTCCACTTGCGTCAGTGGCGAAGATCAAGCCTTCCGCTTCCACTTTTGCATCTGCTGCGAAGCATCCTTGGTAGCGCAGACCTAAAAGGTGTTCCGGCGGCTTCGGGTGCCACACCGCCGGCTTTGGCAGGAGTGCCCTTGTCCACAGACACTCCCATGGGTATTTGTGGCGCAAGTATTCCTGGAGCTTGGGTTCTTTGAACCCTTGTTCACGCCAGTAAGGACATTCTTTGAGGACATGCTCCAGAGTTGCTGGCATTTGGCACTTCTTGCACCATCCAGGCTTGGACTCCGTGATGACGCCCGCGTGCCACACTGACTTTATACCTTCCATAAGGCCTGGGCTTAGGCCTCCCAGCTTCGTCAGCTTGTGATGCGGCGTCCAATCCAGCCCCTCTTGGGCACCAGCGCCACCTGCCTGTCGCGCTATTGCAGCCCGTTTCTGTTCCTCCAGGAATCCCTCAAGCCATTTGTAGGCGAGGCTACCCATGCGTGGCTGGGTCCAATCAACGTTGAGGACACTTCCTCTCTTCCATTTGCCTGGGTCACTGGCATCCACCTTCAGATCCATTAAGTACGCCATGGTTGCTGCCATCGGTCCCGTGACCAGTGGCCAGTGGTGTTTGGCCGCACTCAACCTCTTCCAAGTGGTTTTCCAGGCCAAGTCAAAGTGGGCTTTTCCGCCACCAATCCATGCACGGAAAACTTTAGCCACCACCTTGAAATGCTGCTTGTGGATTGTGCTCTTCGGATCCTGGCATTTCTTGGCTCCCATGTCCAAAATGGTTTCCAAACTACCAAGCTTGTATTTGCCCAGGTGTTTTCCAACCACTGTACGGAGCCATTTCATTCTTTTGGGTGATACCCCCACTGATGGGTGCCCCCACAGAGCCACGGATGTGATCGCAGCCTTAACCACGCGGAGTTTAGTGCTGGGCGGCGGCCCCAGCCTGGACAGCTTGCTTTGTCGTGCGTGTGCTTTTTTCGCCCGCGTGGCCGACGTCACCAAGCGACGCTTTCTCCCACCTGTACTGTCGACGCCCAAGTCACGCATCACGTCGTACACTTGCGGCTCATGCGGTAACAGTAGTCCTCGCAGGTGCTTGCTCGCCTGGGTACTGCTGGCTACAAACCCTGTCTTCTTGGATGAAATCGTGAAACCATTGGCGTCCATCCCGTCCTTTAAGCTGCGGTAGACTCGTATCGCACTATCCGCCGCTTGTTTAAAGGATTTATGCTGGATGTCAATTGAGACATCATCCAACCAACAATCCACATTTGTCACATCTCTTCGCCTTTGGATCTTATCAATCACCGGGTGCAATGCCACCTTTGCCAACGATGGCGCCGCTGGGCAACCCGCTTGCACGCCATTCGTAGCTCTGATGCCTGCCGATAGCACCCCATCCGCCACCAAATATCTGGCACCCATGTACACTTCCAGTGCCATCTTCAGGATTAGCGGTGGATATTGCAGGGCCGTTGCTGCCGTGATCAGTTGCTGAAATTGGATGGTATCGAAAAAGGACTCAAGGTCCACAAAGAGTGACACCACATGCACACCATTTGTCTTCGCCACCTCATTTCGCAGCAGTCTGCCTACGGCCACGTCCAAGCAGCAACTGCCTGGGACTGCCTTGTCGTACGTGGCATTTTTGGCATAGCCTGCCTGCCAAGTACTTACCAAATCCCATCGCAAACGGACCCAGGTCCTGTACAGGATGTGTAGCAAGGCGATTGGTCTTTCCCGGGTCAGATTCTTCGGCAGCATTGCTATAAGGGAGACTGTCATTTGCTGCGGCCATGCTGCCTTGGCCTCACATTCATGGTAGAAGGACACAACGGCTTCAACTGCTTTGTCGTCCATGGCCTGCAAATGGTCAATCCTCCAGCCATCCGGCCCCGGGCTCTTTAGTGCCAGTTTTTTGATCCTTGCCTTGACCTCTACAGTGTTCAGCGGCTCCACGCTGGCCGCTTGTTTTTTGGCTGCATCCTCAAGCTCCGTCATGAGCGAGGCCGATTTTGCCAACGGCTGGCCCTTCGTCCACACTGCCGCCCAGTGGTCTCGGCGAATGTGTGGCCGTTCCAGCATGTCATATTCCATGTAGGGTCTTTGTACCACTTGTTCTTCTTTTCGCAAGGCATTGTATAATGGTCGCATGCCCTTTTCCATGGCCTTGCTGAGCCATTGCTTGTACTGGTGGGCTGTCTCCTCCATATCCGCCTTTCTCGCGTAGCATTGCTGTTCGTCGATGCGCTTCAGAACAAGTCTAGCGTCCGTACCCCGGCCCAGGATACTCACGAGCATATCCTCCTGGTTCTGCGCATCACCCTCGTAATACTCGCCGAGCCTGCGTTGGACCAGACGCGCCACCGGGTGCGCATCGCCATGATGTCTGCCTTGTTTGACCCATTGTTGGACCCGGTTCCAAAAGGCCGCCCTCTTGCCTGTCCAGACAACGTTCTCCGGGTTGTTGACCACCAACTTCTTCCGGACAATCTCCGATTTAACACCCATACCGTCGATTCGGCCTGTGATCGACCTCTCCACACCGGCACTCAGGTGAGCGAATGTCTCACTGAGCTCATCTTCCATCTTGGGTTCATCCAAGATGTTGATGGTCTTTGTGTTTTGAACTGGTTCGTATTCCACAGTCTCCGTCACCAGTGCTCCCGCCTTCTTCATCTGGGGAACATCAGGGCTACTGCACGGTTGGGCTACCCTCCAATGCATCGCAGCATGAGGCCGAAAAGGGGTTTCCCAATCCGTTTTCACTTGCAGGATGGGCACCAAGCATTTCGCAACCAGCCCGTAATCGATTTCGTCCGATCCTTGGGCCGTTGGTTCCCCCACTCCAACAAATGCACCACCAACTTCTGTCGCCATAGTTGTGCCCCTCATGGTATCCTGGGTTTCATTCCAATCTCCTAACACCATGTATGGCACTTTGCAGCCTTTGAGGAAGGCTATCAGTCTCGCCAGTACCTGGACATTGTTTGGAGCCTGGAATCCGACTCCGCTCTCCAAATACAGGCTGACGATGATCAAATCCCAGCCTTTGTTTCGCATGGCACATGCCAGGAAGCCCGCGGGTCCTGAACCAAACTCAGCAAGGTATCGCAGGTTCCTGTGTCGGGGTGCCGCCACTGCCAGGCCTCCTTGCACACCCTTAATTTTTGTACTGCCAGGCATGCCAATGAAGGTAGATCCCATATCCTGGCAATGGCTCATGGCTTGCTGGATACCCTCTGTCCTGAGATGGGTTTCCTGCAGCACCACCAGGTCCGGTCCTAGCTCGTGTATCCATGCCGCAATGGGTTTTCTCCAGCTGGTGATGTTAGCCGCCGTAATCCTGATACATGCGGCCGTATCCCCTTGGCGATACCCCCTGGCCACGTCTTCCAGGATCCATTTGGCATATTGTGCATCCTTCTCCACAAAGGAACGGAGCACTTCGTGGCATGCTCGTTGTTGCAGCGGGTTTAGATCTTGCTCTTCCAGTTTTTCAATGGCTTCGAGTGCGGTAGCCTCACTGGGAGCATCATATTGACCCACCACTTGGCATAGCATGTGCCACTCCTGTGGCAGTTCCTTTGGTGGCTCTTTTGGTGTCGCGTTACGCCTCTTGGTCTTTTGTTTGCCTCTGTGACCCTCAGCGCATTGCGAGGCCGAAAACCTTATTTCCTCAGCGCCATGCGAGGCCTTCGTGTTCTCCCCTCTTTCCGCTGCCGGGTCTCCTCTCTGCGTTTTGCCTCCCTCAGCTTCTCGCGAGGCCGAATGCTCACCTTCCTCTTCGATGTCCTCCCATGTCATATGGAAGTATCTGGGCCCTGTGACCGTCCAACTGCTTTCTACTGTTCGGACAGGCTCCGGACCTTTCGTGACTGGACTCCAGCCCTCTTGGCTGTCTTCCACTGTGCTGTTTGTACTAGGCACATGGGTACAAGACACAGCTTGACTGCCTTCCCCATGCGCCTGTGGCCATACAATGTCCCCGTGACACTGCTTTCGGCCACCACCAAAAGTGTAAACAGAGTCTCCCCATTGAGACTCCTCAGACTGTCTTGCTTGCTTCTTTTGGCTGTTCGGACCAGGAGCGACTCTGAGGTGTCGGCCCCTCCGCTCCTGTCCCAGCCTGAGGCTTCATTCGCCATGGGCACGCGCCGGCGAGCGTTCGCGCCCCGTCGGTGTTGCCCTGACTGACACATCTCGAGACATGCGCATCGGCCCATACATGCCAAGTTCGGCTGGCATGCCTGGCTCTCTTGGTCCCAAGACTCCAGTCCAGTCTGTCTCCACGACCTTGACTGCTATCCTTGTTTTGAGCGCTTCCGCTTGCTCGTCGGTCAGGATGATCCCTTCCTTTTCCAAGTAGGACGCGACGTCCTTGTACGGCGAATCCTCCTCATCTTTCACACAGGCTTGTACCTTCCTCTGTGCTTCCGCAACCTCAAGCTCCGTGGTCTGAATGGCCTGGCTGACTTGCGCAAGCTGCTTCATGGCCTGCTCGAACTCGCTCTTGATCCTTTCCGTTTTGTCTTGAAGCCGGACTTTCTTCTCAATGAGGGATCTCAGCTTGTTTGTGGTCTTCTTATATGCACCGACGTGGCGGCTGAGCTCCTGCTTTGGCGTCTCGTCCTCAGGCTTGTAGTCCCCTGGAGGGGGAATGCCCGCTGCTCGGAGCAGCCGTTGTACTGCAGGCTCAGCTCCTTGCCACACCGTTTCAATGGCCGCGTGGTACTCCTTCTGCGACATGCTTTCTGCTTGCGATCCATCGCCAGGTAATCCCGGGGGCCAAATTGGCCCCGGCTCCATCGTCCGCGGCTTCCATCCTGCTTCTTCGATGGCCTTCTTTGCCTCCATAGAAAGCGTACCCCACGCCTTCGTGAGGGCTTGGTCGGCCATCCCTTCTTTGTTCTTGGCATGTCTTGTCCACCATGTAGCGTATTCCTTTGGCCATTGCCACTTCTTACGCTGGCTTGACCATGCTCGCTCACGGTAGGTGGCCTTTTTCCACGCCTTTCCGCAATGCCAGCAGTTCGGGTTGTAGTACAAGTCTTCATTCCAGACCCAACCCACCTCACAGTGGGCACACACAGTACAATGCTTCCCCATGACTGCTGCAGCCTGATGCCAGTCCCACCAGCACCTCAGCAATGCGAGGCCGGAAGATCCCCTCAACCGTAGTGAGGCCGAACTTTATGTGTCCTCAGCCGGAGCGAGGCCGAAACTGGCCACTCCCTCTGCCGAAGCGAGGCCGAAAACACACCCTCTGCCGAAGCGAGGCCGAAAAGTTCCCTCAGCACTTGGCGAGGCCGTACTCAGGCAGCTATGTTGCTTGCAGCCGACTACCAAGCAAACACAGTGGTTTCGGTTTGAGTCCTGTTGGAGCCCACCCTTAGGTACAGTCTCCAGGCAACAGCACTCCCTACCTGAGCACCCCACCGGGGTTGAGCCGAAACTTGAGCCAAGAAAGAGAAATTTCCTTTCCTCCACCTCTTGTACCAGTACTCCTCCGCGGACCATCCCTTGGGGGCGTCCTAGGTGACCTTGGCCTCGGTCCATCCAGCGGATCACCATTGTACGAAGACGCACCTGTCCCCATGACGGCATTTCCCAGACTGAGCAAACTGAATACACCTTACACCAGTTGCGTCGTGCGAGAACTTGCAGTCCTCTCCAGCGTAGCAGTGTCTCCCAGCCACATAATATTTGCACCAATACGATTGTAGCACCACATCATCCTTTGAATGGATGAATTTGCAATTCTCACCAAATTTGCAGCTATCCTTTCCCCTGCTGAACCAATAGCAGATGCCTTTCTTCCTCTTCTCCAGACGCTCCGCTTCGTAACGGTCCATAGGGCGATTCTGCTCTACACGGACATTGTCATGTACCTGAGAACTGCTCCCTTCACCCAAGGTGCTATCAATGTTTGATGCATCAAGAACAGCTGGAAAACCTGGCCTTGGTCCTATCACCTTCATGATTGGTTTCCCACCAGCTCCTGAGCCATTCTGAGAGGATCCACAAATATTGAGCATTTTCAAGAAGGCTTTTCTAGTGCCGATCTTCCGAACCTTTTTGATTGGATGATTTGCTGCTCCAACCTTGAGTCCAGATACATTCGAACGACACAACCTCCTAAACCCGGCTCTATACCCCTTTTTCCAAAAGAGCCATAAGAATTCTAGAGGCAGTTACATTCTCCACCTCTACCTTTTCCAACTGTCCCTCACTTTCCGGAACAAACCCATCCAACACATTCATCTCTGAAGACGTTTCCATCTTTTTTGACATCACTCCATCGAGATAATCTTCCGAGATCCAGGGCAAGTTCCTCTTAGAGGAAATCAAGTCATCACCACCATTCGGTCCTTCGCCAGGATACCCTTTCGTACTGTCAAAGATTCTCCACAAGAGCATCCTTGCGCCAGAAAATCTTGACGAACCACTGGTTGTTTCTTCTTCTGGGGCAATTTCTGGCGCTTTGCCATCAGCTCCAGTATCACCAGTCAGTTCACTTCCAGCATCCTCTATAGGAAGAAGGATTTCATTGATCCCTTGTCCAAGAACCGCCTCTTGCTGTCCAGAGATCTCCAGCACCATCCCTGAAGGATCCACTTCGACATCAGTATCGTCCATCCTCTTCCACAACTCCTCCAGCTCATCTGCACACGTAGCCTCTTGAAGGAACTCCATAAGCTGATCCTTTCCACGTTGCCAGTGAAATTCCGAGTTCACCACAGTCCCTTGGCCTCCCGCAACCAGGAACGGATGGACCAGTTTTGCTACCCTGGCCATAAGTTCAACATGTTCTTCCATGCCTGGAATCCGGCTCCAATCGTAAGCTATTGCTTCCATCGCCGATCCAAACTTTTCTGTGTTTCTGAACTCATTCTCGATGCCAGGAGATAGCAACACTCCCATCACTGACAGTGAATAATTATCCACCGCGGGCAAACACGGATTGTCATGGAATGGATGATGCAGATCACCGTAATGTCCCTGCTCCCTCCTTTCATTCAGGAGCCTCCCAGTCTCCAACTGGCCATTCAGTTCATCAATCTGAATCATCTCAGCACATATTTTTCGCGCTGATGCCGCAATTGCGGTCCATATAGCACGATCTGCCACACCACGACGCACAACCCACTCGGTCATTGGTGACTGTATCAACGTTCGTGGGTCATACACCTGTAATACTGCACCATCTCCCATTGAGGAGCCAGCGTTGTCCATCATCTCCAGACTCAACTCTTGTTCACTCGCGCCGTCCGAAGATCCTTTCGGACAGTCCTTCTGTCCAACGGGTATCCTACCCTCGGCAGCTTTCCAATAGATCCGCATCAGCAGACCTTTGGTCAATAGTTGCTCATGGCTTTTTTGCACCATACAGACAGCAAATTTTTTCATGCCATCCTCGTGGAGTCCATTGCTCCCACCTTCACCATCCTGTTGCCCAGTCTCTTCGCCAGAAATTTGTCCTGCTCCTTCTAGCACCGTCTCCTGTCCAACCACATCTTGCCCAGGTAGAACTTGAGCGCTTTCAGATACATTCACCTGTCCAGCAACGCCTTGCCCAGGTAAAACCTCATCTGTGGAGCCCACCACCAGCGAACCATCACCAACAGAACCATCCACGGTCCCATTTGAGACTGCAACATTTTGGTTTGAAGATGTTGACACCGAAAAATCTTGGCGGGTCTCCCCCCGCGACGCTTTGTCGCGTTCTTTGCCAAGATCAGTTGATTTTTGATGCTCTTCATTGGAGCTTGGAGAACCAGTAAGTGGAACATTGCCACATGTCTCAGTTCTCTGTAGTTCCCTTTCACGTAGAAAGGTTTCCCACAGGTGTCTTGCGGTACTAGTCTCTTCCTCGCTTGAATCACCTGAGGACTCGGCATAAGAGACCAAAGCCCCTGCCTGATCGTCATCATCCACCACATCTGCCCATGCTCTGCTAAACCGATACGACAAACCACCACGAGGAGGCTGCAACGGCTTCGGCTTTTCCACCACCTCTGCAGGCCGCACACGCCGATTTGAAGAAGAACGCGGTACCTGTCGGACTTGTCGTCGATCCAGCAACGGTCGCCCTCTCTTTACAGGGTTTGACCTGGACCTGTAAACCTTTTTTGGTGGGTTCACCGGCGGCATTCCAACCCCCACCAATTGAAGCTTCTGTACGCACAGCGGAGACCTCTGCGCAAGCGTCCAAGCGTCACGGTGCTTGCCCTTGTCAAAAAGCTTTCGATAGGACCCTCGCGGCATCGCTTTTGTACCGGAACCTTCAGCTTCACGCACTTGAGAGAGGGTTCTCACCGCATCTCTTCCAGCTTCATTGCTTCCAGAAGATTGTTGCAAACGTACAGATGCATTGGAAGGAACAGCCTTCTCCGGTGCCCCCGGGCGGTATCGGACACCACCCACCAGTTTCAGAATTTTGCAGGCTGTAACCTTGCTGATCCCTCTGTCGACCAAATCTTCCACAAAGATGTACTCCTTCAAGTCCGACACGTTGGTCACACCAAGTGTGATCATTACCTCACTTACATGAGGGGTATACACCCAAAGGTGTTTGTTGCGAGCCATCCAATTTTCTATTGGCTCCTCTGGATTTTGAAGCAGCACATCAGTGGACTCTGCCACCGAATTCTTTTGTACATCATCTTCTGCTCCATCCAGCGTATCCACCTCACCTTCTTTTTGTGACACATTGGTCATTTGCAACGCTTGTGGTGCTGAGGAGGATGAAGATTCAGCTCCCCCACTTGCAGGTGGCTGAAAAGTACTCCTGTCCGAAATCTCCAATCCTCTCTCTTTTTCAAACCGGACCTGATTGGCCACATTTGCCAAATGTTTCAGCTGAGCCAGCCGCTCATCCGTCATCTCGTCGTGGGAAAATCTGCAAGTATTGAACCGCTTACGGCACTGTCCTCTGAGGTAATAATCGAAACAGCAATGGTGGAACCCTGCGTCCCGTAGTGCCTTCCTGGAAGCATTGTCCCAAGCTTTGCCGGGTTCCCAAGTCCCTTCCAATACTGCTTCATCGTCGTGAAGATACCTGCATGAACTCCCAAACTTGCAACCACCTTGATTGTAATACAGACACAGCTGCCTTTTTGGCTCACCCAACGTAGGCTCACCCTTTGATGTCCCTTTGCCATAGTTGTACTGGGCACGGAAGGCCGAATCCTCCCGCTCCTGCTGCGCCTCATCCACTGCACCTTCGTCAGTTGGCGGGCCACCAATGTCCCCATCCTCATCACCCACATTTCGGCTAGGTTCAGATTCAGTTGGACCTCTTTTTGGCCACCCATCACCATGACGACGATGCTCATAGGGGCATTCGCTTCCATTGCGACACCTCCCCTGATTGAAAAATCTGCACAGCTTGCTGTACCCTAAAAACACAGTTCTTGGCATCAAGTGAACCTTTTTGTATTTGTCAGGGTCCAAATAGGTCTCCATGGGCCTTTGTTCCTTTTCCCTCATAGTCTCAACCACACCATCAAGCTCTTGCAGAAACTTCTTGGTGTCCAACCACAGCTCGTTCCAGAGTTCATCTGCACCTTGGTCTAACAATATCACCACCGCTTCTCCTACAACTGGTTCACTGTACCTGGTCTTCCGTCGTGCCAAGTCGTAGAGCGCGTTGTGGTACTGTTTCCTGGGATACTTTGTCACTTTTCCCAAACCTGCATCATCCGCACCACTGGGCGTCCACTTTTCATCGCAGAGGATATTGTAGGCTACTCGAGCTTCTTCTTCCGCTAACGCAGGATCTGCCACAAACTCTCTAACCTCGTCCATCCGACGACTCAGCAGCATCCCGGTGATCTTGCTCAAGTAATCATTTTCAGTTTTCCCACTCTCCAGGAGTGCTCTATAAATTTTCTCTCCACAGAGCTGCTTCTGCACGACTTCCTCTTGTTCCTCAGAAGATAATCCTGGATCGGCAAACCACTCGCGGGACTGCCATTCTTCCGACTTCCAGTCCCATTCCGTCGGAACCTTGGTACCATTGACCAGCGTACCATGAATTTGTCCACCACGTACCCCAGCCGCTGTCTTTCCATTTGCGCAGCGTCGAAGAGGAGTCCTCCTCATCCTCTTCCAAAACCAGGAAGGTGTCCAAGATCACGGTACCATCATCTTCCACCCTTTCCACTGTTCCATTGACAGTGTCACCAATTTTGAAAAGAGGTGTATCTTTCCCTTCTGCAGGCATTAGTACATTCATATCGCCATGGTCCAAAAAAGCTCCATGTACATTGATGCAGCGCACTAGACCATTGATCCGATCTCCCGTTTGATAGCAATGCTTCCCAGGTGTATCCAAGGCTCCCTCTTTGGGCACTTTCTTCGTTGGTTCTTCAGAAACCGGAATTGTTTCTTCGGCTCCCGGAACGTCCCTTGTTTCCACCTTGGGGGCAAGCTGCTTGTCCTGCTCCACGAGTCCCACAAGCTCATCCACCTTGTGCTCCTGGAGCTCAGGACCGTCTCCTTTCTGAACCAATGATTCTGCCTCGTCGGTTGAAATCTGAACGGTGTCGACTTCCGTCAGGCTTTCGACTGGCACTTTTTCTTCCTTCTTGGAGGAGGACCCACCATTTGAGTCCTTCGTTGAATCATCTGCAGCAGGCAAATCTTCTTCCACTGCAGGGTCGTTTGACTGGTCATCCACGGCAGGCACATTTTCTTCCACCGCAGGCTCCTTTGGTTCCATGGTTACCAAAAGAGAATCATCACCATCATTGACCACAGCTGCCGCATTGGCTCCGGTGTAGCCTTCGTCATTCTGTTCCTCGCCACCAACTTCAAGCTGCACTAGTGCGTCCACCTGTGAGCCTCCATCGTTGGCTACTACGGAGACCTGCGCCCCATTGTTGCAGTCGTCCGCGGAACATAAAACCACATGCGCCTCAACCTGTGCCTCCTTTGCACTCCAGGTACTATCTGGCACATTGGCCCGCGCTTCATTGGCGCTCCAGGCCTCATCCTTCAGATCAACCGTGTCTCCAGCTATTCCAGAAGCTTCATTTTCCCCTTGAGTGGCAGAATTCATGGCACCAAACGAAGAGACCTCCTCAGTCGTAACGCGCGACTTCTTCCCTCCGTCATCCAGATCTTCAGGACCACCCTCCTGAAGGCCAGATACCTTATCCACCACTCGCTCTTCTGTAGCCGACACAGCATCCACCTCTGCATTGGGAACTTTTTCCACCGGATCCACAGATTTCACCGCTGCGACACCCTCAGAAAGTGCTTCCATTCCTTCCCGATCCAGATGTTCTCCAGCCATGTCTGCTCGGAATCCAGAAATTCCTTCCTCGTCAGGAGAACCCGAGGTCTGGGCGTCACCACCATCCCTAAGACCGCTATCCCCAATAGTAGAGGAAAAATCTTTTTCACCTAAACTATTTACACTACCCTGGAATGCCTTCGTAGACTCAGGTGTCGGTGTAGTCGATGAAGGACCCAGTGCAGTCTCCACTTCCAGCCCATTGCCCGAAGGAGACCCAGCCACTTTGTCGCTTTTCACCTTTTCACCTACATCCGGCAGCGTCCACTTGCTTTCCTGCGTATCCAGGCAGTAGTAATACTGTCTCCCATCTTCGTGGATATGCCACTCCCAAGTTGTCCCATCACACGCTTGAACCAGATGCTCGTCTTTCTGAAAACCATCCACTCCAGAGACTTGGCGCATCTCATCCGCTTCTTCCGACAACTGGCGCAACCTTTCAACCTCCATCTCTAGGATCTCCTCCTCCCCCATGGCGTATTCAGCAGTAGGTGCAGCTTCAAAACTGTCCGCACCCTTCATTTCCTGTTCACAACCGCTTTCACCGCACATGGAACTCGCCGAGGGATCCTCTTTAATCTTGTTCAGAGGTCTCCTGGAAGCTTGCAGCATCTCTCCACTCAGACGGTCTGAGACCCTTGATCTACCATTCGTCCCGAAGTTGAGGTCGACGGCTGATACCCATGCTTGTGCAACACGCGTAAAACGGTCACCTCCAGTTCACGGTCTATACCGCCCAGTCGCGTCCCAGTTTCTCTTTTCCCCAGGTTTTGGCGATACAACAGCTCGTCCTTCAGCTTCAGCATTGCTAACCATATCCACATTGGGATTCATACCCTCATTGGGGCCTTCTGCAACCGCGGTTTCCTCCAGATGGTCTTCAGCACCAGGCATTACCTCTTCCAGCGCCACCCTATCACCCAGAGACTCAGTTGCACCACTTCCAGCGCCACCATCTTTTCCACCATCCGAGGAAGGTTGGAGCCATCGCTTGGGGGAAGGCATTGCTTCTTGATCCCAAAAACCTCAAGAAAACCCTTAACCGCAGGGAACCTAATTTGGGCTCATAACCTACGGGGGCAACCGAAAGGGGAAAGGAATCAACCCTAACAGTCGCCAGAGGTTTCACCCTGAACCAACCAGCAAACACCAAACACACGGGGTTTCTTTTTGCTACCAGGCGCATGGCCCAGTCTTGAGCCAATATTACCGGGCACATTGACCCTTTTTCCTTTAACCTCAACACAATTCCTGAATACAACTGCAGCTCCGCATAGGGTTTGGGGCCTTTTAGGGTTTAGGGCTTTTTAGGGTTTAGGGGTTTTTCGTGTTTAGGGCATTTTAGGGTTTAGGGCTTTTTAGGGCTTAGGGTTTGGTTCTTTTGAGGGTTTAGGGTTTAGGGCTTTAGGGCTTTTTACGGTTTAGGGCTGTTTAGGATTTAGGGCTTTTTAGGGTTTAGGGCTTTTTAGGGTTTAGGGCTTTTTAGGGTTTAGGGCTTTTTAGGGTTTGGGGCTTTTTAGGGTTTAGGGCTTTTTAGGGTTTAGGGCGTTTTGGGGTTTAGGGCTTTTTAGGGTTTAGGGTTTTTAGGGTTTAGGGCTTTTTAGGGTTTAGGGCGTTTTAGGGTTTGGGGCTTTTTAGGGTTTAGGGTTTAAGGTTTTTTAAGGTTTCGGGTTTAAGCCTTAGGGTTTGGTTCTTTTTAGGGTTTAGGGTTTAGGGCTTTAGGGCTTTTTAGGGTTTAGGGTTTTTTGGGGTTTAGGACTTTTTAGGGTTTAGGGCTTTTTAGGGTTTAGGGCTTTTTAGGGTCTAGTGCGTTTTAGGGTTTAGGGCTTTTTAGGGTTTCGGGCTTTTTAGGGTTTACGGCTTTTTAGGGTTTAGGGCTTTTTAGGATTTAGGGCTTTTTAGGGTTTAGGGCTTTTTAGGGCTTAGGACTTTTTAGGGTTTAGGGCTTTTTAGGGTTTAGGGTTTGGTTCTTTTGAGGGTTTAGGGTACGGGGGGCAACCAAAGGGGGACAAGGAACAAAACGGTCAACCCCAGAAGAAGCCCTTAAGCTCCCTGGACCAACCACACAACAAACCCAAACCGCAGGGCACTCACCTTTTACTACCAGGCACATGGCCCAGTCTTGAGCCAATCATTATCGGGCGGTTCACCCTTCCAACCTATACAATGCATCCTCCGCACTCCCCCTGTCCTGAGGTTCCCTCAGGACACCTTTGGAGGTGCAGATCACCTTCCATTCTGGCCAAAAGCTGTTCTTTTTACAGCAGCCAACAAGTGTTTAACGTCCATTAGACGGGCCGTAGCCACTGGCTTGCAAACTATGGTTTTACGTCATCCTGGACGAGTTTAAGAGCTCATTGACCCTGTACACCATGGAGGATTTTATCACCTCACTTGTAACGTGAATCCATCATCCACCAAAAATTCTGCACTCACAACCCAGTCTTTTTTAACGCAACGTTTGCACATTGTCCTCGCCTTGGGTTGTGAATATTGCAGAGTGTCACAATCACTGCTTGCGTGCATACAGCCACCATTTGCCGTTACGTACAGTGTGGCACTCGTTGGGATAACCACCGCCTTTTTTCCCCCACAGCCCTTGATGTAGCCGTCGAAGGATGTACTTGGCCAGCTCCCAGAGTAAAATCATTGCCACTATATCCAAGTTGTTCAGTGCTATTTCTATGCCTTGCGCCAGAACCATTGCCGTGGATTCATTGGATACTCTACACACCCCATCTTCTGAGCAGAAAAAACCAGGCGTTCGCGTCTCAACTGTTGCCATCCCTTGAAGAGATGCAGCCACCATCATGACCGCCATTGCAAGAGAGGCCCTTTTCAAGTCAGTTCCTTGCACCAACATTTGGAGACCCCAAAGCGCCTTTTGTTTCGCGTAAACCTGTCCACTCATCAGTTTTGTTAACAGGTCAGCAATCATGTACTCACCACGAAGATGTGCTATCACCATGTAGCCACGGTCAACCAGAGACCTGACACCAGCTGCTCGAATTCTCAGGTGCCTTGTCCTCCAACTTCCAGCAGGATGTTGAATAATTGAGCACGTCGAAACCGAATCTGTATACAGCACTTTCTGCAGCGTTTCTTCACCGGTTCCCACCAAAGCGGCAATTATGGGAGTACACGACTGAATCATCGTTGCTCCCTCTATAGACGCATGTAACTCAGCTTCAGCAGTACTCAAAGCCACCGTTGACTGTCTCTGCGTTGCCCACATCACCGGACAATCACCCCAAACCACTACCGCTCCTGAGTGGCTCTTTTCGTTTTCACCTGCTGCAAAACTAGCATCTGCGTAGGACTCTACCACCTTGATGCCTCGCCCATAACGCAACAACTCAGTCCGTTCTTTTTCGCTTGTTGCGATTGCTCCAAACGTCAAGCCCAACGTTGGAGTTGCAGCAAGGTACCGAAATACCTCCTCAGCCTTTTTAACCACGAATCGCGGCCTTCGAGATGTCCACAAAGACAGCTGGCTTGTGCAGAAAGCCAAATCAGGTCGAGTTTTGATTGCCACCCAGAGGAACTCCCCTACGGCACCTTGAGCCGCTCGTAAGGAAGGAATATCCACCTCCTCTTCTTCACCAGGGGTTTCTTTAACCGTTGGCAGATTACTGCCTTTTCCAGTTTCATCAATCTGATACCCTCGTCGGTTCAGCAAATCTCTCACGAAGTCCTCTTGGTTGAGAAAGAAGCTGCCATTTCGATACCAGATCTGGACACCCAAAAACTTCAGGAATCCATCACCACAGCCTGGACCACAGAACTCAGGTTCAGAAGTTTTCCACCCCTTCCTGATCTGTTCCAAGGCTTCCCGGAGCACTGTCATAGTCCCGGCCATCAAAAAATCATCCACGTAAAGACCCATTGTCCCTACCAACTCGCTTGCGCCTTCCAGCTTCTCTTGTGCCATAATAAGGAACAGACTTGGGTCTGCATTGGACCTCTGAAAGCTCATTGCTTGTCCATCCTTTGACACCCAAGACATGCCTTGAAGACGCTGATCTCGCCACTCCACCCATGCTGCAGGACTTTCGGCCAAACCATACAAGGCCTTCCTCAAAATCCACCGCTCCTCCATTGTGCAAAGACCCAATTTCACCGCCGCCCTTGGGGGCTGCACCACCACCAGACGCCCTTCTCTTTGTGCCCTATTCATCGGCGCCGTCAGAAAAGCTTTGGAAATGTCCAAACCAGCGATGATCCACACCATATATGCTGCGTGCCTCACTTGACACCTAAATGTAGTTGAATCTAAACCAGGAGCGTACAGCGAGTGACGACTAAGGGACCTAGGCCCTTCGTATTCTGGGGCCGCTGTTGACGAAATAAAATTGCCACATGCACAAATACGGGCACGTCGCCTTCCAGTCCCTTGCTTCCGGGTAAACACCACCAGACTGGGCACGTACTCAATCACCGGTGCATTAGGCTCTTCCGCCAATTTGTCCAGCTTTTCTTGAGTTGTTGGTTCAACCACCTCCAACTCTTTAACCAAAGACGTCACCTCGTCCGACAATGGTTCCCTCCACTTTTCAAGCTCTTGCATGGCTTCTTGTGTAGGAATCGTTTTTGTCTGCAGGAACTCAACCTCCTCTGCTGCTTCAAGCGCTATATTTTCTTGCACCATTTGCTGAACTTGTGCTGCTTTGACCAAAAACTTCGATAGCTGTTCCTCTGTTCTTTTCGCTTTAACCAGCCATTCTCTAGTCTCTGATCCTTTTTCTCCAGTCGACTCATTGGCCGATTCATGGAACTCGTCCAAAACACAGCCTTCCTGTTCAGCAATTAGGCGTCGAATACTCAAATGCTCCTCCAGAGCCCGTTGCTGCGCCTCAAAAACAGCATAGTCGACTTCCTCAGCAATGTCGTCCAGCGAGGTCTCTTTCAACGTCATCTTTAACCACTTCCTTTTTTCACCTTCTTCAGCTTGTGGTTCCGGAAGAGGAAACTTACATTGGAGAAGAAAGCACCTATCCTTGTAGCTCAATCGCTCCATAAAAACAGGTGTGTACCCTGTCAAAGATACCCTGTTCCCTTTCCAAGGCATAGGTCCATGCAATTTTCTGGGAAAGAACGACATGAAGTTCCAGTGGATATTGACTAATTTTCCAGGCAAGACTTTCTTCCCATAGGATTGCTCCACCACTTCAGCTCCTTCCTCTAAAACCTTCTCATCCTCAACCCACAGCTGACCATCCTTATAGTCACCAAAGCTACACACATAATTGTAGCAATGCTTCTCATTGTGACTATCTCTATGCAATGACACCGGAGCATTGCATGAGATCTGAAGAGCAGAGAAATTGGCTTCAGGATTGTGGTGCTTCACGAATGATGCCAGGTATCGACACAGCCATGGCCTCCGATGGGTCTCTTTTGTAATACCACACACTCCACCATGAGTATAGTGGCCCAACACCAGAGCTCGCGTACTTGTGCACCAATTGTTAATACCACCTCTTCGGTTCACCCTCTTTGGGTATACAATCACTTCCAAAAGCTCTTCGCAGTCCACGTAATCGTACATAGACCTTTCATACATCGATTTGGCTTTTTGCTCTTCTTTTTCCAACTGTGTTCCATCCTCTGCAATCTCCCTTTTGCAGACCAAATAAGCATCTTACAACAAGTCGGCCAATACTCATCACCAGGAACATTGTCCTCAATATCTACATTTTCTTCCAGCTCCCCCAGACCCTGCATGTCATCCTCAAAAATTTCTAAGGGCGGACTCTCCCCCCGCTTGCGAAGCGAAGGAGCCCACATGAACACGCAGTGAAGAGGCCGGGCTTTTTGACACTAACCGATGGCGAACTGGAGGATCGCGAGGTGGAGGTACTGGAGGGCCCTCCTCATCAGCAAAGCGAAGCGCTGGTTTTTTCCCCTTGAGACGATGCTCTGGAGGAGAAGGCTCCTGTTCTTCTGCCACCCCTTCCAACTCCAATTCTGGCGGATTGTAGTGCAGGGAAATAGCACCAGTTCATCCGGATCTTTTGCAGTCCCTTGAGCTTCCACCCAATAACCACCAGGTAGGTCATCACATGGACCCGTGTACGATCGACCCATTGCCGACCCTTCTTTGTTCCATCCGGACCCAGCAACTCCCACGGACGACGTTTGACTTGAATCTGAGCACCAAAGGGAAGCAATTCCTTCGGGTTTAACCCCAACTCCCTTTCAGCTTTATGCCACCGTAGCACTGACCAATGGCGAGCAGCCAGTGCCCAGTACGCCGGCCCGAGTCGCGCCTCCTTTAAGAGCGACCTTACACCACGTTTGAATAAACCCACACATGCTTCAGCGCGCCCATTGGTTTGTGGGACTCCAGGATCACCAGTGGTCCTATATATCAGACGAGTTTCGCAAAAGGACCGGAAGCGTGCATTGACAAACTCCCCCGCTCGATCTGAATGGATTCTTAACACCGGATACCCTTGTCTTTGCAGGCGCACCATCATCCTTTGAACAGCCGATAAAACAGTTGTCTGTTGTTTGTCCACAATCGGCTCCACCATAACGAAGTTGATCATACGAACAGGCTGGGTCAAGTGGTCCTTCAGTTCCTTCCAGGATTTTTTAGAAGCTTGGATTTTTAACACCTCTGCCTCCAGAACTGGTGCAGGTTCCACTGGTTCAGAGTCCTCTTCCTCGAAGTTAGCGGCCGCATCACCCAGCCATTCTCCGACACCAGCACCTTCATCTTCCACCTGATCTTCCACCTCGCCCGCATCTTCCTCCTTTTCCGGAGGGCGACCCACATTGGGATCCAACATTGGAAATTGATAAACACCAATAACAGCGTGTCGTGGCTTCTGCTGGTGAGCATCCTTGGAACACTTGTACGGACCCGCCAAGTCCAACGACAAAGTGTAGGCATCCCCATGCTTCCGCCTTAAATGGCGACGCTCTTTTCCAGCGGCAGACACACAAATTTGACAATCACGTCTGAAAGGAATATGCCCCCCTAGGCAATGATCACGGAAAGCTCGCTCTTCAGCCGTTAACCTCCGTAACGTTCCTTCTCGTTCTTCCTTTTTTGACAGTATAGTTTCCCGTTCAGCATCGCTCTCCTGCAACCATTGTGCCAACCTGTGACGTATTCTTTTTACCAACCCAAACGCCCATCGTGCCCATATGGAGGATTGTCCAATACGTTCTTCCAGGGTAGAAGCGAATGTTGCTGACCACGGAACAACCACACGAACCTGTTCCAACGATTCCCATAGTTCTATGTCAGACACCAGGAAAGTCGTAGGCTTCACCAGAGCATGTCCCAATGCTCCTTGATCAAAATGTGCAGCGTACATTCCATAACGCTCGCGAAAACATTTTACCTCTGGCCAACTCCAGAAGGTAGGACTTGAGAACCCTTTCTGAGAACCATCCACCAGATCCTCAGCACTCAAGACCGTTTTGTAGTTCTAGAAATCTTTCCCTATGAGCTCAGGGTCCCCAGGACTTTCCATGCCAAAGAAGACAGAGCTCCCATTGATGACACAGCAGTTCCACACCTTGAATGCACCGCCACGTCATATAGGAAAAGCATCTTCAGAAGTAAGACACCATCCTTTTGAGCCAATTCTTGATGTGGCCAAGGAAGACTCTTTAATCCAAACCGTTCAGGCCCACAGCGCCGGCGTAATACAGGTGGACCACCGTCTTCACCTCTCAACCTTGACACTGTCCTGCATGGAGGTCCTCCAACCACAGCAACCACCTTTCCTTCAGCCGCCAGATGCAGAAGATACTTCCAGACGCTCGAATTGTGTAGGTCATCGCCTTTCTTCAAATCCAGCTCCAGTACCTCCACAACCCGACTGGGAAAATGCCATTTTTGTTTTCCCGAAAATAGGTGTACCACCACCCTTTTTGCTCGTGCCACCCGTCGCCTTTTATGACGGTTGAAAGGCAACGCCGCAATATCACCACGTGGCAACAGCTCCATCAGCATATGTTCTGGTACATCACCATAATACCACCGAAGAAATCGCCAACAAGCCTGGACGAACTCCTCCTCGTTCGCTGACGCTGTCCGCGCTGCGCTTTGCAACGACGCTTTTACGGCCACTTCATTGTCCGTATTCGGACACCCTTGAACCATACGTGCCACCTTTAATGCTTGCTTTGGTGAGCACCAGTCCATTTCATCAATGATCTGAAGCGCCACCTCTTTTTCTAAACAAGGGCACCCATTCAGATCTCGAACGCGAAGTTCCCCCGAACAGGATGTGAGGCTGTGCACTTGCCACCACGCCACTGTACTCTGAGACCAACCAAGGCGCTCGCTTTGCCAATTGGCACTAGTGGATCTACCGTTTCAGGAGTTACCCAGGGCCCCACCTGGGGTAATACACATCTCCCGAGATCCAACGGCTAAAGACACCAACACCTTTTGCTGCGGAAGCTGTTCACCAGGACGAAGTGATCTGAGAGGATGTGATGCCCCCGAGTCCAACACGCCCATTCCCGAGCACTCATTGGTGTCAGAAACCCTGGCCACACGTAGGACGCATACTCCTCGGCCTTCTCCCTGCTTCGGCAACAACGTGGCATCAGACGAACCGGCTCCACAGTCCGCCCTTCCATTCCTCCATTGAGAATGGGACCAAGACGCACACTGTCTTTCAGCATGCAAAACCATCTTTTCAGCTGTCTTGTAATCCATAACCAAACAGCCATGTTCAAACCACAAGAGCTGGTCCAGCGAAGATTTTGCTCCCACGTGACACATCCCATTGATCACCGTGAGGTTCGCCCCAAACTCCAAGATCAACCAGAGAGGGATAATCAGAGGCCCATTGTCTTCCCTAATCAATGTCCCTTTCTCTGTAATCCTCATTGTCACACCAAGCGCGCTTTGCACCGTAACAGTAGTGTCGGGTAAACATTCCCATGGAAAAAGCGTCCGCACAAGGTGTGTCGCAGCTGTATCCACCAAGGCCACCCTGTTCTCATGCTGAAGTAACCCAGAATCACACAACACACGAATACTGGGTTCGCTGCTCGACCCGGCCTGCTGAGGTGACAGCTTCAAAGACTTCAGCACCTCAAGCGCCTCAGCGTAGAATTGGTTAGGCGTTGGTGGGGACGAAGGACTTGCAGAACCTCCTTCAGTTCCCACATTTGCAGTCTCTTCTCCTCCCTCAGCCACTTCTGCCTTTTTGGCATTACCCCATTTTGCACCTTTGCCGCCCTTTCCCCCCTTGGGAGAATTCCCTTTAAATTTATTCCTTTCGGAATTTGGGTCCGCATTGGGACTCGCACCATCTTTGTATGGACACTGCGGCTGTAAATGGCCAACGGCCCCACATTCGAAACATCTTCCGCGCTCCAGGGAGTCCTTGTCGCGGCGAAACTTGCAGCGTGATCCAAACCTGCAGCCTGCTTCTGTCTTTCCATATACCCAACAGAATGGACGTTCACCATCATTGCTGTACCTTTTTCCTTTCCCTTTGCTTTTGTCACCCTCCTCTGTCTCGTCACCAGTTCCCTTTTGGGCCTTGTTTAACCTTGCCCTTTTCTTGGCGTCCGAGTCCTGCTTCACCTCTTGATCACCAGCGCTATGCAATAGCAGCTCAAACTCTGCCTGTAACATTTCAGCTAGTTGTGTCGCAGTTTCAGAGGTCGGAGAGTAGTCCACCCCCAATTTCTCCCGAAAGGATGCCACTCTAAAATGAACCGTAGGGTGTTTCGCCAGCAACGCAGATGATAAAGCATCCAATCCCTTGATAAGCAAGGTAGCGTCCGGCTCGGTCGCTCGCAACTCCCTTAATCGGGAACGCCATTGCGCCCATTGACGCACTCCCTTTATGGCCTCTGAAATCGAGGTAGCCGAAGACGGTTGCACCAAGAAGTTCAACATTGTGCTGCGCTCGTTTGCTCCACCTGGTTGGTAAACCGTCAGCAATTTGTAAAATATCATCACCGATCCCAACATTCGAGTGGAAACGATCTCAGTCTTTAACCTCTCCGGAATCGCCTGCAGCAGCAGAGACACCGCCCTCTGCTCCAACAAAACGTGCGCAGTTTGAACCACCTTGAGTCCTTCCAGCTCAGCCTTGATGCCCAACCTTTCCAGCGGGGAAACACTCAACCATTTGGCATACGCCTGATACGCCCTTGAATAGACGCATTGCCACCACACCCTTCCTGTATCTGTCAGCGAAGACAACATTGGTTCGATCATTGCGATCCAATCTCCTAGTGCCGTCGGATTGCTTGGCGTATAGTCTGCCAAAGTAGGAAGACTCATCACATGCTTTCCAAGAGCCTCCGGACGTTCGGTTCCAGAACTATCACCAATTGTTGGCATACCTCGTGGCGCCACTGCTCCAGGAGGTAAACTGACACTACCACCAGGCCTTTGCGGCAGTCCATGTCCCATACCAGGCGTAAGAGCTGTTAGTGGAACCTTTTCTAATTCCAACTTTCCAGCTGTCATTTTCCACCGATACGGAACATTTTCCACCATTGTATATCCACCCGATCCTGCAGCATTCTCTTGTGTCACGGTTTCCCGAGCTGAAATAAAACCGGGCTGATTCACTATAGGCGCGGCAGAACCATCAACACCTGCCGGCAAGGAAGTTATCGGCACCTGTGTCAAACCGGGCGGGCCACCTGCATATGCACCACTTGCAGAACCTCCCAGGGGGTAATTCAGCGGAGGCAATCTGGAGGGTTTCTTCCCTTCAGGTAAATGCATCATTGGCACTTCTCTTTCGGCCTCCACCTTACCATCCCCCTTCCTGGGCTCAGGCAAGGGTTGAAGATCACAACCCTTTGGAAGGTCGTAGCCCTCAATCGGCAGCCATGTCCCATCAGGCGACACAGTCCAAAAACCACCCAAACCATCAGTGTAAAAAGCTTGTCCTGGCGGATACTGTTTCTCTGGAGTCATGCCCAAGGGATATGCAGCATTTGCGTCCACCACTCCAGTGCTCCGTGCTCGCGAAACTGACTCAGATGCAGCAGAGGCATAACTTTTCTCCTCCACTCTATGCAACCTGTTTCCCAGCTCCTTTGTATGCACCAGCAGCTCTTTATGTGCACGCTTTACCACTGCCATATCTTCACCTTGTTCTTCACCAGTCAGATCAGGAATAAGCTCTTCCTCTGCTTGTGTCTCACCAATGTTACCTCGTTCCATCTGGCCCATTAAGCCTGACGATGGCCTCTCAGCTGGTGCAGGTTCTCGATCCCGAAGATCTGGCAGCGACGGTGGCCTCCTCGTATTTTCACCACTTCTATCCCCTCCGCTCGCAGGAAGACTTGCCGGCCTTGATTGCCTCAGTCTCATTTCTTCATGAGCCCGCTCGCTCCAGAAAGGATTCGCTGCTGGAAACGGAACCACTTCATTTTCCACCTGAGACGTTTGTTGCACCACTGCAACTTCCCTACCATCTGTCAGCGCTTGTACCACTTGCTGTCGTTCTTCACCCCCATCACCACGATTTTCTTCGGCTTCATTGGCCGCGGATGACAGTCCAGGTTCCGACCGACGCCGCAACATGTCCATTGCGCCAAACAAGTGTAGAATCTTACCTACACCGCAGGGAGCCTAATTTGGGCTCATAACCTACGGGGGGCAACCAAAGGGGGACAAGGAACAAAACGGTCAACCCCAGAAGAAGCCCTTAAACTCCCTGGACCAACCACACAACAAACCCAAACCGCAGGGCACTCACCTTTTACTGCCAGGCACATGGCCCAGTCTTGAGCCAATCATTATCGGGCGGTTCACCCTTCCAACCTATACAATGCATCCTCCGCATAGGGTTTAGGGCTTTAGGGCTTAGGGCTTTTTAGGGTTTAGGGCTTTTTCGGGTTTGGGGCTTTTTAGGGTTTAGAGTTTAGGGTTTTTTAGGGTTTAGGGTTTAAGCCTTAGGGTTTGGTTCTTTTTAGGGTTTAGGACTTTAGGGCTTTTAAGGGTTTTTTTCGGGTTTAGGGCGTTTTAGGGTTGAGGGCTTTTTAGGGTTTAGGGCCTTTTAGGGTTTAGGGCTTTTTAGGGTTTAGGGCTTTTTAGGGTCTAGGGCTGTTTAGGGTTTAGGGCTTTGTAGGGTTTAGGGCTTTTTAGGGTCTAGGGCGTTTTAGGGTTTAGGGCTTTTTAGGATTTAGGGTTCAGGGTTCAGGGTTTAAGGTACGGGGGCAACCGAAAGGGGAAAGGAATCAACCCTAACAGTCGCCAGAGGTTTCACCCTGAACCAACCAGCAAACACCAAAAACACGAGGTTTCTTTTTGCTACCAGGCGCATGGCCCAGTCTTGAGCCATTAATATCATCGGGCACATTGACCCTTTTCCTTTAAACCTCAACGCAATTCCTGAATACAAACTGCAGCTCCGCACTCCCCCTGTCCTAGGATTTCCTAGGACACATATGGAGGTACAGATCCTAGGCCAAAAACTGCCATTATCGGCAGCAGCCAGCTGCTTGAAATGCATATAGTGGTTTAACGTCTTCCAGGACGGATCTTTATCAACGCATTGGCTGAACTCATTATACCATGAGGATCTTTTCCTCACTCGTCTTTGAAGACCTTTTCAGCCTTCTTCACCACGAATCGCGGTCTTCACTATCCTAAGTGCTGTACACTCTCTACTATCAGGGATTTCCCTACCCTTAATAGTAACCACCATACTTTCAGCGCATTGGCTGTTCCAGCGCACTTGTCTTCGGAAAGAGAAAACCATTCCATCATTGACACCATCCAGTCATCCCTTCTTCTTCCTCCGATTGGCGTCGATGCTTAGATGGAGTCGCAGCAAAACATGTTCCAGGTCCGATACTGTAAGAACAGGATCTTGCACACACCTTTGAATCGAGGATACCAACCCCTCTCTCTTCGCGTCCTCAATTGCTTGGCAGGATTGTCCCAGTTCTGCATCAACAGTGGTAGATGACTGCGCATCCACTTCAGAAGGACGATCCTTTTCTTCAGGACCCTTCACCTTTGCCACGTCTTCCTTTTTTGGACTCTGGCTCTTCTCCTTCTTCCGCGTCTTTCCCGAAACGCTTGTCTTTGTGCGCGCTCGTGAAGAGGCCTTTTCCTCTCCAGAAACCACCGCTTTTGTTGACGATCCACCCTTCTCAGCATTCACCGGCATCTTCTTCGGCTTTGGAACCAGAAGAGTGTATGGATCCTCACTTGCAGCAGTCTTCCGCTTCTTCTTGGCTTTTTTCGCCTCTTCCTCCACGGTAACCTCCGTCTCCAAGGTTTCCAATACCTCCTTTTTGGCAGGAGTGTCCTTCTGGGACTCCCCTTCTAGGGACCTCTTTTTGCCCCTTTTTGGATCGCTCTCTTCTTCCAGGTTAGCTCGTTGGAACCATATCCTCAAATCATCGATCCACTCTTCAACCTCCACCAGTGGAATCTCATACGACTTCACTATTTCGTGAAGTTCCAATGAAGACAGCATACCAGTAGTCCATGAACACCATTCCGCGTCCATTTGTTCAGCATCTCCATTGAACTTCAAAAGCTTAAACACCGGATCCGCTTCCGCGCGGGCCAAATCTGACTTACCATCAGACATGTAAGAAATTGCCTCCATCAGCAATTCCATCATCCTGGTGTCGTCGTCGTATCCCATCAAATCCTCATCATCTTCATCATACCGTTCAGGAGAAATTTCCTTTCCTCCACCTCTTGTACCAGTACTCCTCCGCGGACCATCCCTTGGGGGCGTCCTAGGTGACCTTGGCCTCGGTCCATCCAGCGGATCACCATGTACGAAGACGCACCTGTCCCCATGACGGCATTTCCCAGACTGAGCAAACTGAATACACCTTACACCAGTTGCGTCGTGCGAGAACTTGCAGTCCTCTGCAGCGTAGCAGTGTCTCCCAGCCACATAATATTTGCACCAATACGATTGTAGCACCACATCATCCTTTGAATGGATGACTTTGCAATTCTCACCAAATTTGCAGCTATCCTTTCCCCTGCTGAACCAATAGCAGATGCCTTTCTTCCTCTTCTCCAGACGCTCCGCTTCGTAACGGTCCATAGGGCGATTCTGCTCTACACGGACATTGTCATGTACCTGAGAACTGCTCCCTTCACCCAAAGTGCTATCAATGTTTGATGCATCAAGAACAGCTGGAAAACCTGGCCTTGGTCCTATCACCTTCATGATTGGTTTCCCACCAGCTCCTGAGCCATTCTGAGAGGATCCACAAATATTGAGCATTTTCAAGAGGGCTTTTCTAGTGCCGATCTTCCGAACCTTTTTGATTGGATGATTTGCTGCTCCAACCTTGAGTCCAGATACATTCGAACGACACAACCTCCTAAACCCGGCTCTATACCCCTTTTTCCAAAGAGCCATAAGAATTCTAGAGGCAGTTACATTCTCCACCTCTACCTTTTCCAACTGTCCCTCACTTTCCGGAACAAACCCATCCAACACATTCATCTCTGAAGATTTCCATCTTTTTTGACATCACTCCATCGAGATAATCTTCCGAGATCCAGGGCAAGTTCCTCTTAGAGGAAATCAAGTCATCACCACCATTCGGTCCTTCACCAGGGATAGCCTTTCGTACTGTCAAAGATTCTCCCGGTTGTGCGGTCTTGCTTCGAGAAGTCCCAATTGGAGGTCACTCGAGAATACACCTCCCACAAGAGCATCCTTGCGCCAGAAAATCTTGACGAACCACTGGTTGTTTCTTCTTCTGGGGCAATTTCTGGCGCTTTGCCATCAGCTCCAGTATCACCAGTCAGTTCACTTCCAGCATCCTCTATAGGAAGAAGGATTTCATTGATCCCTTGTCCAAGAACCGCCTCTTGCTGTCCAGAGATCTCCAGCACCATCCCTGAAGGATCCACTTCGACATCAGCATCGTCCATCCTCTTCCACAACTCCTCCAGCTCATCTGCACACGTAGCCGCTTGAAGGAACTCCATAAGCTGATCCTTTCCGCGCTGCGTGAAATTCCGAGTTCACCACAGTCCCTTGGCCTCCCGTAACCAGGAAAGGATGGACCAGTTCTGCTACCCTGGCCATAAGTTCAACATGTTCTTCCATGCCTGGAATCCGGCTCCAATCGTAAGCTATTGCTTCCATCGCCGATCCAAACTTTTCTGTGTTTCTGAACTCATTCTCGATGCCAGGAGATAGCAACACTCCCATCACTGACAGTGAATAATTACCCACCGCGGGCAAACACGGATTGTCATGGAATGGATGATGCAGATCACCGTAATGTCCCTGCTCCCTCCTTTGATTCAGGAGCCTCCCAGTATTCAACTGGCCATTCAGTTCATCAATCTGAATCATCTCAGCACATATTTTTCGCGCTGATGCCGCAATTGCGGTCCATATAGCACGATCTGCCACACCACGACGCACAACCCACTCGGTCATTGGTGACTGTATCAACGTTCGTGGGTCATACACCTGCAATACTGCACCATCTCCCATTGAAGAGCCAGCATTGTCCATCATCTCCAGACTCAACTCTTGTTCACTCGCGCCGTCCGAAGATACACTTATAACCAAATTTCGATCCATCTTATTGGATCCTTTCGGACAGTCCTTCTGTCCAACGGGTATCCTACCCTCGGCAGCTTTCCAATAGATCCGCATCAGCAGACCTTTGGTCAATAGTTGCTCATGGCTTTTTTGCACCATACAGACAGCAGATTTTTTTCATGCCATCCTCGTGGAGTCCATTGCTCCCACCTTCACCATCCTGTTGCCCAGTCTCTTCGCCAGAAATTTGTCCTGCTCCTTCTAGCACCGTCTCCTGTCCAGCCACACCTTGCCCAGGTAGAACTTGAGCGCTTTCAGATACATTCACCTGTCCAGCAACACCTTGCCCAGGTAAAACCTCATCTGTGGAGCCCACCACCAGCGAACCATCACCAACAGAACCATCCACGGTCCCATTTGAGACTGCAACATTTTGGTTTGAATATGTTGACACCGAAAAATCTTGGCGGGTCTCCCCCCGCGACGCTTTGTCGCGTTCTTCGCCAAGATCAGTTGATTTTTGATGCTCTCCATTGGAGCTTGGAGAACCAGTAGGTGGAACATTGCCACATGTCTCAGTTCTCTGTAATTTCCTTTCACGTAGAAAGGTTTCCCACAGGTGTCGTGCGGTACTAGTCTCTTCCTCGCTTGAATCACCTGAGGACTCGGCATAAGAGACCAAAGCCCCTGCCTGATCGTCATCATCCACCACATCTGCCCATGCTCTGCTAAACCGATACGACAAACCACCACGAGGAGGCTGCAACGGCTTCGGCTTTTCCACCACCTCTGCAGGCCGCACACGCCGATTCGAAAAAGAACGTGGTACCTGTCGGACTTGTCGTCGATCCAGCAATGGTCGCCCTCTCTTTACAGGGTTTGACCTTGACCTGTAAACCTTTTTTGGATTCCAACCCCCACCAATTGCAGCTTCTGTACGCACAGCGGAGACCTCTGCGCAAGCGTCCAAGCGTCACGGTACTTGCCCTTGTCAAAAAGCTCTCGATAGGACCCTCGCGGCATCGCTTTTGTACCGGAACCTTCAGCTTCACGCACTTGAAAGAGGGTTCTCACCGCATCTCTTCCAGCTTCATTGCTTCCAGAAGATTGTTGCAAACGTACAGATGCATCGGAAGGAACAGCCTTCTCCGGTGCCCCTGGGCGGTATCGGACACCACCCACCAGTTTCAGGATTTTGCAGGCTGTAACCTTGTTGATCCCTCTGTCGACCAAATCTTCCACAAAGATGTACTCCTTCAAGTCCGACACGTTGGTCACACCAAGTGTAATCATTACCTCACTTACATGAGGGGTATACACCCAAAGGTGTTGGTTGCGAGCCATCCAATTTTCTATTGGCTCCTCTGGATTTTGAAGCAGCACATCAGTGGACTCTGCCACCGAATTCTTTTGTACATCATCTTCTGCTCCATCCAGCGTATCCACCTCACCTTCTTTTTGTGACACATTGGTCATCTGCAATGCTTGTGGCGCGGAGGAAGATGAAGATTCGGCTCCCCCACTTGCAGGTGGCTGAAAAGTACTCCTGTCCGAAATCTCCAATCCTCCCACCTTTTGAAACCGGACCTGATTGGCCACGTTTGCCAAATATTTCAGCTGGGTCAGTCGCTCATCTGTCATCTCGTCGTGGGAAAATCTGCAAGTATTGAACCGCTTACGGCACTGTCCTCTGAGGTAATAATCGAAACAGCAATGGTGGAACCCTGCGTCCCGTAGTGCCTTCCTGGAAGCATTGTCCCAAGCCTTGCCGGGTTCCCAAGTCCCTTCCAATACCGCTTCATCGTCGTGAAGATACCTGCACGAGCTCCCAAACCTGCAACCACCTTGATTGTAATACAGACACAGCTGCTTTTTTGGCTCACCCAACGTAGGCTCACCTTTTGATGTCCCTTTGCCATAGTTGTACTGGGCACGGAAGGCCGAATCCTCCCGCTCCTGCTGCGTCAGTTGGCGGGCCACCAATGTCCCCATCCTCATCACCCACATTTTGGCTAGGTTCAGATTCAGTTGGACCTCTTTTTGGCCACCCATCACCATGACGGCGATGCTCATAGGGGCACTCGCTTCCATTGCGACACCTCCCCTGATTGAAGAACCTGCACAGCTTGCTGTACCCTGGGGACACAGTTCTTGGCATCAAGTGAACCTTTTTATATTTGTCAGGGTCCAAATAGGTCTCCATGGGCCTTTGTTCTTTTTCCCTCATAGTCTCAACCACACCATCAAGCTCTTGCAGAAACTTCTTGGTATCCAACCACAGCTCGTTCCAGAGTTCATCTGCACCTTGGTCTAACAATATCACCACTGCTTCCCCTACAACTGGTTCACTGTACCTGGTCTTCCGTCGTGCCAAGTCGTAGAGCGCGTTGTGGTACTGTTTCCTGGGATACTTTGTCGCTTTTCCCAAACCTGCATCATCCGCACCACTGGGCGTCCACTTTTCATCGCACAGGATATTGTAGGCTACTCGAGCTTCTTCTTCCGCCAACGCAGGATCTGCCACAAACTCTCTAACCTCGTCCATCCGACGACTCAGCAGCATCCCGGTGATCTTGCTCAAGTAATCATTTTCAGTTTTCCCACTCTCCAGGAGTGCTCTATAAATTTTCTCTCCACAGAGCTGCTTCTGCACGGCTTCCTCTTGTTCCTCAGAGGATAATCCTGGATCGGCAAACCACTCGTAGGACTGCCATTCTTCCAACTTCCAGTCCCATTGACCGTCGGAACCTTGGTACCATTGACCAGCATACCATGAATCTGTCCACCATGTACCCCAGCCGCTGTCTTTCCATTTGCGCAGCGTCGAAGAAGAGTCCTCCTCGTCCTCTTCCAAAACCAGGAAGGTGTCCAAGATCACGGTACCATCATCTTCCACCCTTTTCACTGTTCCATTGACAGTGTCACCAATTTTGAAAAGAGGTGTATCTTTCCCTTCTGCAGGAATCAATACATTCATATCGCCATGGTCCAAAAAAGCTCCATGTACATTGATGCAGCGCACTAGACCATCGATCCGATCTCCCGCTTGATAGCAATGCTCCCCAGGTGTATCCAAGGCTCCCTCTTTGGGTACTTTCTTCGTTGGTTCTTCAGAAACCGGAATTGTTTCTTCGGCTCCCGGAACGTCCCTTGTTTCCACCTTGGAGGCAAGCTGCTTGTCCTGCTCCACGAGTCCCACAAGCTCATCCACCTTGTGCTCCCGGAATTCAGGACCGTCTCCTTTCTGAACCAATGATTCTGCCTCGTCGGTTGAAATCTGAACGGTGTCGACTTCCGTCAGGCTTTCGACTGGCACTTTTTCTTCCTTCTTGGAGGAGGACTCACCATTTGAGTCCTTTGTTGAATCATCTGCAGCAGGCAAATCTTCTTCCACTGCAGGTCGTTTGATTGGTCATCCACGGCAGGCACATTTTCTTCCGCCGCAGGCTCCTTTGGTTCCATGGTTGCCAAAAGGGAATCATCACCATCATTGACCACAGCTGCCGCATTGGCTCCGGTGTAGCCTTCGTCATTCTGTTCCTCGCCACCAACTTCAAGCTGCACTAGTGCGTCCACCTGTGAGCCTCCATCGTTGGCTACTACGGAGACCTGCGCCCCATTGTTGCAGTCGTCCGCGGAACATAAAACCACATGCGCCTCAACCTGTGCCTCCTTTGCACTCCAGGTACTATCTGGCACATTGACCCGCGCTTCATTGGCGCTCCAGGCCTCATCCTTCAGATCAACCGTGTCTCCAGCTATTCCAGAAGCTTCATTTTCCCCTTGAATGGCAGAAAATCATGGCACCAAACGAAGAGACCTCCTCAGTCGTAACGCATGACTTTTTCCCTTCGTCCTCCAGCCAGATACCTCATCCACCACTCGCTCTTCTGTAGCCGACACAGCATCCACCTCCGCATTGGGAACTTTTTCCTCCGGATCCACAGATTTCACCGCTGCGACACCCTCAGAAAGTACTTCCATTTCTTCCCGATCCAGATGTTCTCCAGCATCATGTCTGTTTGGAATCCAGAAATTCCTTCCTCGTTAGGAGAACCCGAGGTCTGGGCGTCACCACCATCCCTAAGACCGCTATCCCCAGTAGTAGAGGAAAAAGTCTTTTTCACCTAAACTATTTACACTACCCTGGAATGCCTTCGTAGACTCAGGTGTCGGTGTAGTCGATGAAGGACCCAGTTCAGTCTCCACTTCCAGCCCGTTGCCCGAAGGAGACCCAACCACGTTGTCGCTTTTCACCTTTTCACCTACATCCGGCAGCGTCCACTTGCTTTCCTGCGTATCCAGGCAGTAGTAATACTGTCTCCCATCTTCGTGGATATGCCACTCCCAAGTTGTCCCATCACACGCTCGAACCAGATGCTCGTCTTTCTGAAAACCATCCGCTCCAGAGACTTGGCGCATCTCATCCGCTTCTTCCGACAACTGGCGCAACCTTTCAACCTCCATCTCTAGGATCTCCTCCTCCCCCATGGCGTATTCAGCAGTAGGTGCAGCTTCAAAACTGTCCGCACCCTTCATTTCCTGTTCACAACCGCTTTCACCGCACATGGAACTCGCCGAGGGATCCTCTTTAATCTTGTTCAGAGGTCTCCTGGAAGCTTGCAGCATCTCTCCACTCAGACTGGTCTGAGACCCTTGATCTACCATTCGTCCCGAAGTTGAGGTCGACGGCTGATACCCATGCTTGTGCAACACGCGTAAAACGGTCACCTCCAGTTCACGGTCTACACCGCCAGTCGCGTCCCAGTTCCTCTTTTCCCCAGGTTTTGGCGACACAACAACAGCTCGTCCTTCAGCTTCAGCATTGCTAACCATATCCACATTGGGATTCATACCCTCATTGGGGCCTTCTGCAACCGCGGTTTCCTCCAGATGTTCTTCAGCACCAGGCATTACCTCTTCCAGCGCCACCCTTTCACCCAGAGACTCAGTTGCACCACTTCCAGCTCCACCATCTTTTCCACCATCCGAGGAAGGTTGGAGCCATCGCTTGGGGGAAGGCATTGCTTCTTGATCCCAAAAACCTCAAGAAAACCCTTAACCGCAGGGAACCTAATTTGGGCTCATAACCTACGGGGGCAACCGAAAGGGGAAAGGAATCAACCCGAACAATCGCCAGAGGTTTCACCCTGAACCAACCAGCAAACACCAAACACACGAGGTTTCTTTTTGCTACCAGGCGCATGGCCCAGTCTTGAGCCATTAATATCATTGGGCACATTGACCCTTTTCCTTTAAACCTCAACACAATTCCTGAATACAAACTGCAGCTCCGCATAGGGTTTGGTTCTTTTTAGGGTTTAGAGTTTAGGGCTTTTTATGGTTTAGGGCTTTTTAGGATTTAGGGCTTTTGAGGGTTTAGGGTACGGGGGCAACCAAAGAGGGAAAGAGATCAACCCCGCTGATCGCCCGGAAATTATATTCCCCAGACCGAACCAAAAGACAAACCCAGAACACGGATAAGGAGAACCGGGGAAGGGAGTAGAGGGCACCTACGCCTTGGCTCTCAGGGTCAAATCCAAACCCCAAACCCCAACCCTGCAGGCTCTACCTTGTTTATCGAAAGGCCTTGGTTGTTGGCCATCCTTGAGCCAAATAACCACGGGTTCATTGACCCTTTCACCAACCTCCAACACCATTCCTGAAATACAAACTGCAGCTCCGCACTCCCCTGTCCTAGGAATTCCTAGGACACATTTTCTGGAGGTGCAGACTTTCGGCCAAAAGCTGCCCCTATCGGCAGCAGCCAGCTGCTTGAAGTGCATCTTGTGGTTTAACGACTTCCAGGACGAATGAATTATATCGCTTCTTTTGAAGACCTCTTTTTTTTCCTCCAATCACGGACTATGAGAGACCAGATCATGGAAATCGGAGGCGTGACGCAAGGAACAGAAGACCATTGGATTCTTCAGGCCTCTTCTGAGATGCTTCTGGAAACGCGATTTAAATAATTAGAGGCAACGACAGGTCTTCAGTCTTCTTCACCACGAACCGTGGTCTTCACATCCCTCCGGGGCATACTCTCTCTACCATTGGGGATTTCCTAACCCTTAACGGCAGACACCAAACCCCTTTTCTTTGTGCCACACATTAGTCTTTCCAGCATATCTTTGCAAAGCTTTTGTTACCACAGAAAGAGGCCGATCACCACGAGTCTCACCATTCTCCAGACCAGTCATCACCTCCGATCTTCCCGACCAGCTTCACAGATTTGGTGAGGACGCACCAGAATGTCTTCTAGATCCTGTATTCTAACAGAAGGATCCATCAAACACCTCTGGATAGAGGATATAATACCCTCTCTCCTGGCATCTTCAATCGCTTTACACGATTGTACCGCCTGCGGAGCAACTGCGGCCTGAACTCGTGTAGCAGTTTCAGAAGACTGACTCCTCATCTCTGAGTCTTCATCTGGCCCCGCCTCCTTTTTCTGAGGACTCACAGATTTCTCCTTTCTTTGAGGTTTCTTTGCAAGAATGCCCGTCTTTGTATGAGCATGGGGAAGAGCATTCCCTTCATTAGAAACCACCACCTTTTTTGATGATCCCGCTTGTTCCGCCCGATCCAACGTCTTTGGCTTCTTCTTTGGCATTGGAGGCATCAGCATGTACGGATCATCCATTGCAGCAGTTTTCCTTTTCTTCTGCTCCTTCTTCAGCTCGTCCTCAACCTGAACAGTCACTTCTGTGACTTCTGGCACCACTTCGTCTGTAGAAGGTGCTTCCAGCGACTCCTCTTCAACCGGCTTTTTATCACCGTCCTTGGGATCGCTTCCACCTTTCAAGCGAATCCTTGATACCAGATCCTCAAATCATTGGCCCATTCTTCGATGTCTTCCAACGGAATTTCATGAGCTTTTATTACCTCATGTAGTTCTAGGACGGACAACAACCCCTCTGTCCATGAACACCATTCCGTATCCATTTGTTCTTCGTTACCTGTCATCCGCAGAAGCTTGAAAATCGCCTCCCCTTCATAGCGGTCTATATTGTCCTTCCCACCAGACATATAACCAACTGCTCCGGATAACAGCTCAAATACCCGTGTATCATCATCATATACCATGAGGTCCTCCTCCTCTTCTGACAGCCTTTCAGGAGAAACACTCCTCCCACCATCGCCCTTCCGGGCAGCCTCTTCTCCTTCTTTCCAGACGATCTGCCTCACCACGCTCCAACTGGCCATTGCCATTATATTGAGAGCTACCTTCTCCACTGAGGGTGCTAATCATTGGTTGTTCACTGGAACCTCCTGGAAAACCTTCATGATGCCCTTGATTCTCCGTGATTGGCTTTCCTTCGACTTCTGAGCCGTGTACCATCAAACCACGAATCTTTGGCTTTCTCAGAAAGGATTTCTTAACTCCAGGATTCCAACCTTCTTTCTTGAGAAGGTTTGGCTTGCGGACTCCCTTTTCAAATCCACCTGCACGACACAACCCTCTTTGTCCAGCCCTAAACCCTTTCCACCAGAGAGCTCTCAGGACCTGAGACGTAGCAATATCCTCTGCTTCCATTCCTCCAGGATGACTTTCACTCACCAATCCAAGATAACCTACGTCATTCAACGTTGAGGACACTTCCAACTTTTTTGCAGCCTCATCATCAAGCCGCTTGTCAGAAACCCAGGTCATTGCATGTTCTGAGATATCCGAAACACCAATGTTCGTCGGTCCTTCGCCAGGATATCCTGTCGGTTTGGGTCTGATCGCTCCCGATTGGCGAGCCTTTCGTACACTCTCCACAGAAACATTTCTTGACGAACCAGCGGCTGTCTCCTCTTCCGGGGAAATTTCCGGCGCTTTGCCGTTAGCCTTTTCAGAGTTCATCTCCTCGTCTTCGGCACTATCAGCAGAGATAGGAGTCTCACCACTCCCTTGACCAAAAACCGATTCAGTCTGTCCAGAGATTTCCAGCAGGCACCCAGACGTCCACCTCCTCATCGTAATCATCAATTCGTCTCCACAAGACTTCCAACTCGTCGGCACACGCAGCCGCTGGAAGGAATTCCATCATCCGATCCCTTCCATGTTGCCAGCAAAAATCAGAATTCATGATGGTTCCTTGACCACCCATAGTGAGAAATGGACTCACCAAATTCGCCACCGCGGCCATCAGTTGGACGTGACCCACCATTGCTGGATCTCTATTCCAATCGTAGGCAATTGCCTCCATTGCAGTTCCAAACATATTGGTAATCTGAAATTCATCTTCCAGCCCTGGCGACAACAATGCTCCCATTACAGAGAGCGGGTAATTCCCCACTGGCGGCAGACATGGATTGTCATGGAAAGGATGATGTAGGTCCCCATAGTGACCCGCATCCCTTCTTTCATATAACAACCTCCCAATATTCATCCTACCGTTCAGCTCATTCACCACCACCATAGATTCGCAGATTTGCCGCGCCACCGACGCTAACGAATTCCATATCGCACGATCTGCTGCACCACGACACATAACCCATTCAGTTGTGGGTGACTGAATCAGTTCACGAGGATCACCTGGGTTCGGTTGCAGCTTGTACTGGTCTGGCAAATCTCAGCTTCCATCAGCTTGTAGTGGCCTTGCTTTTCTCAGCTTGCAGTGGCCTGGCAAATCTCAGCTTCTCTCAGCTTGCTTGTAGTGGCCTGGCAAATCTCAGCTTCCTGCAGCTTGTAGTGGCCTGGCAAATCTCAGCTTCCCTCAGCTTGTAGTGGCCTGGCAAATTTTAGCTTCCCTCAGCTTGTAGTAGCTTGTAGTGACCTGGCAAAACTCAGCTTCCTCAGATTGTAGTGGCCTGGCAAATCTCCTGGCAAATCTCAGGTTCCTCAGCTTGTAGTGGCCAATCTCAATTTCCTCAGCTTGTAGTGGCCTGGCAAATCTCAGCTTCCTCAGCTTGTCGTGGCCTGGCAAATCTCAGCTTCTTCATCTTGTAGCGGTTCCTCAGCTTGTACTTCCTCAGCTTGTAGTGGCCTGGCAAATTTCAGCTTCCTCAGCTTGTAGTGGCCTGGCAAATCTCAGCTGCCTCAGCTTGTAGTGGCCTGGCAAATCTCAGAATCCTCAGCTTGTAGTGGCCTGGCAAATCTCAGCTTCCTCAGCTTGTCGTGGCCTGGCGCATCTCAGCTTCCTCAGCTTGTAGTGGCCTGGCAAATCTCAGCTTCCCTCAGCTTGTAGTGGCCTGGCAAATCTCAGCTTCCCTCAGCTTGTAGTGCCCTGGCAAATTTCAACCTCCCTCAGCTTGTAGTGGCTTCCCTCACCTTGTAGTGGCCTGGCAAATCTCAGCTTCCCTCAGCTTGTGGCCTGGCAGCCAGGCCACCACAAGGTGAGGAAGCTGAGATTTGCCAGGCCACGAAAAGGTGAGGAAGCTGAGATTTGCCAGGCCACGAAAAGGTGAGGAAGCTGAGATTTGCCAGGACACTACAAGCTGAGGCAGCTGAGATTTGCCAGGCCACTACAAGCTGAGGAAGCTGAGATGCGCCAGGCCACGACAAGCTGAGGAAGCTGAGATTTGCCAGGCCACTACAAGCTGAGGCAGCTGAGATTTGCCAGGCCACTACAAGCACAAGCTGAGGAAGCTGAGATTTGCTACAAGCTGAGGAAGCTGAGTTGCCACCACTACAAGCTGAGGAAGCTGAGATTTGCCAGGCCACTACAAGCTGAGGAAGCTGAGATTTGCCAGGCCACTACAAGCTGAGGAAGCTGAGATGCGCCAGGCCACTGCAAGCTGAGGCTGAGATTTGCCAGGCCACTACAAGCTGAGGATGCTGAGATTTGCCAGCCGATGAGGAAGCTGAGATTTGCACGACAGCTGAGGAGGCTGAGATTTGCCACTCCACTACAAGCTGAGGAAGCTGAGATTTGCCAGGCCACTACGGACACCTTGAAGGGAATGTCCTTGTCAAGACGTTGCAACAGAACCACACAGCCTACGGACAGCTTGAAGGCAATTTCCTTGTCAAGATGTTGTAACAGAACCACAGAGCCCAGGGACACCTTGAAGGGAATTTCATTAACAAGATGTTACAATAGAACCTCAGAGCCCATGGACACCTTAAAGGCAATTTCTTTTCAAGATGTTACAATAGAACCATAGAGCCCACGGACACTTTGCAAGGAATTTCCTTGTCAAGATATTATAACAGGGCCTCAGAGCCCACGGACACCTTGAAGGTATTTTGCTTGCCAAGATAATGCAACAGCGCCACAGAGCCCACGGACACCTTGAAGGGAATTTACTTGTCAAAATGATGTACAAGAAATCCAAAGTCCACGGACATATTGAAGGAAATTTCCTTGTCAACATATTGTAACAGAACACCCACGGACCCACGGACGCCTTGAAGGGAATTCCTTGTCAAGATATTGCATCAGAACCACAGAGCCCACGGACACCTTGAAGGGGATTTCCTTGTCAAGCTATTGCAACAGAACGATGGAGCCCACGGCTCACTTGAAGAGAAGTTCCTTCTCAAGATATTGCAACGAACCACAGAACCCACGGACATCTTAAAGGGAATTTCCTTATCAAGATGTTACGACAGAACCACAGATCCCACGGACACCTTGAAGGGAATTTCATTGTCAAGCTGCTACAACAGAACGACAGAGCCCACGGACACTTTGAAGAACATTTCCTTTTCAAGATGTTGCAACAGAACACAGAGCTGGCCCTGCATCTCACACAAAACCAGACTGTTGTAGGTTGGAGATCGGGCACGTGGGCTTTTTCTCTATGGCAGCTTGGCTCAGAGACTTTCAGATCTACACTCAACAAAGACAAAGGGAAACAACACCACCAGGAAAGCTACATGTGCTTTACACTGCGCAGCACATGTAGTCTACCATATACATGGCTCTAGGGGGTATCTTCGTAGCCTTCCCCTAGTAAGCCAAATAGCAACATACACAAATGCACAACTGCACAACCTCATACCTCACACCTTGAAACCTCACAGCCTGGAGTATCTTCAACAGTTTTGGTTTTTGGACCTAAACGAAGGTTTTAAGGTTCAGGCCTTAATGGTTTGAGCGCCTAAGGCCTTAAGGTTTTAGGGTTAAGGGCCTCTAGGGTTTAGGCCTTCTGGTCTTGGTAGGGCTTAGGGCTTTGGTGTTTTATGTCGTGAGATTGTTTGAAGGCTAAGGATCTCCTTTGGTGTGTGTGTGTGTGACAGTGTAGGTCTGAAGATTTTAAGGCTAATGGCATAATTTAAGCTTAAGATAGCGGCCCTCAAATCTCAACATTTTTCGGAGTAAAGGTTTCTGATTTCGGTGCCTAGTCCTGAGAACTCAAGAATCGGGGGTTTGGATCTTGGTGCTTATTTTTTCGCAAGAGGATGCGAGCTAGGGAATTGATGCTCGGCCTGAAGATTTTCGGGTTGAGGGCTTAAGATTGTTATTTTGAATCTTCAGCTTTTGGTGCTTGTGGCTTAGGATTTTCGCGTTTAAGCCCTATGGTTTTAGGGTTAAGAGTCGAGGGTTTTGGTGTTTGGACCTAAACGAAGGTTTGGGTGGCTAGGGCCGTAAGGTTTTAGGGTTCAGGGCCGAATTTGGTGCTTCAGTCTTAAGATTTCAGGATCAAGGGCTTAGTGATGTGGGCGCTTAGTCTTCAAGGAAACTTTAAGCTTTTAGGGTTAAGGCCTTCTGGCTTTGGTGCTTACGTGTCAAGATTTTAGGGTTAAGGACTGAAGTTTTGGTGCACAAGTCTTACGACTTTAGGGTTAAGGTCTTAGGGCTTGGTGTTCAAACCCTAACATTTCAGGGCTAAGACTTAAGATGTCTTACGTAAGGTTAAAGAGCTTAGGGCTTTCGGTTAAGGATCTTCGGCCTTTGTCGGCCTGAAGATTTTAGGGTTAAGGCTTCGGGTTTTGTAGTTTAAGTTTTAAGGGCTTAGGGTTGGGGGCTTAGGGTATTGGTGCTTAAGTCTTCAGATTTTAAGGTGAAGAGCTTAAAATGGTGCTCAAATCCAAACACTTTTTCGGGTTAAGGGTCCAACGGTTTTGGTGCCGAAGTCCTAAGAATTCAGGGTTCAGGGCTTTGGGTCTTGGTGCATAGGCTGTTGAAATCACAGAGATGAGAGCTTTAGGGAATTGGTTTTCGGCCAGACCCCGGGCTTAGCAGGTGTTAGAACCCCATTGTTTTTGGGTTGAGGGTTTGGGTCTTTTGGTGTTTGGACCTAAACGAAGGCTTTAAGCTTAAGGGCTTAATAGTTTGGGCACCAAAACCCTGAAGGCTTTAGGGTTTAAGGCCTGATGATTTGACTGGCGCGAGCTTAGGAAATTGATAAATCCAAAAAAAAGCACACGAATATATAGATCTACATCCTGTAGTTTTTTGTTGGGGGGGGGGGGGGGGGGGGGGGGTGGGGGCCAATACTACTTCTAACTCGTCACATAATGCATTCCTCGTTCCACAACTAAGTTCATATTTGTGAGAGAAAGAGACGAATGGGGTGGATCTTAAGAAATCAGACATGTTCCTAAAATGATGAAAAACACATAGAAAACCTTGTTTTGTCTGCATGTTGCGGGCTTGTAATGCGTCTCACTCTCGTTTTTCTCATGTGGTTTCGTGGTTTGTTGGAATATCGTTGTGTGATTTCATGTCAGAAGGCAGTTGTAGATAAAACACACAGACCCTTGCATTACCAGAGCTGCCGAAGTAGAACATGAAGCCTCCTAGAGGTTTGGCTGCCGGATCAAAACAAAAATGGATCAACAAAATAAGCAGGCCAGAATCATAAAGAAAATAAAAAGTATACAGAAGAAAATAAACGTCTGATAATTTTGAGTTTAGGGTTTAGGATCTAGGATATTCTTTTATCTTTATTCATTTTCTTCTTGATCCTTTCTTATCTTTTATTGATCCTTGTTTGGCTCGGACTCCTGAAATCTCAGATCTAAACTCATGACTTAACACTCTAATGAATCTGCAAGGGTCATTGTGCTGTTTCTTCGATCTCCGATGGCTTGAAACTTTATCTTCCCGCGACCCTTCTCAACATTTTGTCATTTTGCGGCCCAACCTAAACGACCCCGAGCGGGAGGCACGAGTAGTCTGAGAGCAAATATCTCAGAACGGTTGCTGCTATTTCATGTTTCCATGCTTTTGTATGAACAGAGGGGGGGGGGAAGGTTCCAGGATTAGGGTTGAAGGGCTGCGGGTTCGGGTTCTACTTAGTGTTTCGAGAACATAGATGCTCTTTCTGGGGGGGGATGAAACACCCATGCGCTGGTTTTTAGTATATTAGGCCCTTAAAACCATGGAGAATCCGTGAGTTATAAAAGAAAAGTATGAATTCGTCGTCGATAAAACCACCGTAAATATGGCGGTCCACTCTCTAAGATTTCAGGATCAAGGGCTTAATGATGTGGGTGCTGAAGCTCTCTAAGGTTTTAGGGTTAAGGCCTTCTGGTTTTGGTGCTTACGCGTCAAGATATTAGGGTTAAGGACTGAAGTTTTGGTGCACAAGCCCTACGACTTTGGGGTTAAGGTCTTGGGACTTGGTGTTTAAACCCAAGGTTTCAGGGCTCACTCTCGCACAAGGCAGGCTCTGGCGTTTTACAATTGTAGGGATTAGAGCTTAGGGTCTTGGGTGTTTTTGTCTGATGATTCTAGGGTTAAGGGCCTTAGGCGTTTGTAGACCTGAAGGTATTGGCGTTTACAACTTCAGATTTCAGGGTGAAGAGCTTAAGATGGTGCTCGAATCTTAACACTTTTCGGGTTAAGGGTTCACGGCTGTGGCGCCTAAGTCCTAAGAATTCAGGGTTCAGGGCTTTCGGTCTTGGTATATAGGCTGTTTAGATCACTAAGGGAATTGGTGCTCGGCCTTTACATTTTCGGGTTAATAGCTTAAGATTTGGCCGTTTACATCTTAAGGTTTTGGGTTTCAGGGCATAGGAGGTGTTAAAACCCTATTGTTGTAGGATGAAGGGTTTAGGGGTTTGGTGTTTGGAACCTGAACGAAGGTTTTAAGGTCAAGGGCTTCATGATTTGGGCGCCGATGCTTTTGTGCTTCAACGTTAAAGCTCTAAGGTTAAGGGCTTCTGGTCTTGGTGCTTAAGTGTCGAGACTTTTCGGGGGAAGGGCTCAAGCTTACACAAGCCATACGACGCTAGGATAAAGATTTTTGAGCTAGGGGCTTCGGGTTTTGGCATTGAGGTCTTTTCGTCCTACGGTTGTAGGGATAAGAGCTTAGGGTCTTGGGTGTTTTTGTCTGAAGATTTTAGGGTTAAGGGCCTTAGGCCCTCGATGTTGGGCCCGAAGACCTTGACATCCCCGTAGCCCGCGGCTGCCCGCAGGCTGCCGAGGCGAAAGTATGACTTGTAATATTTATTCGACGGGAAAAATATGATTTGCTATCACTAATTTGCGTGCTATTGATATATATTTGGTGCCCTAAATCCGCGTTATATCTCAGAAGGAATACGAGATGTCATCTAAACATCCCAATCAACGTCTCTACAGAAGGAATTTCAAGACTTCTGCTCAAAATTCACCCTTCCGGCACACAATACGATTTGTGGGCAGCAATTTATGTTTTACTGGCGAGGATGGGAAGAAATATAACTTGGGGAGAGTATCTCTATTGTGGATTTTATTTGTTATCGTTCCGATATTTATTATTTGGTGGCTGCTGGATTCATTCAGGATTTATTTCCATGTTATTTTATACTGGGTTGGGTTGTGATTTTTTTCGAGATTGGAAGTTTTATTCTTTAAGCGGTAGGTTGACGTTTAGACTTCCCAGGTTCAATGTCGACAAAAAGATTTCATATCCTTCGACGCTTCTCATCGCGATAGAAAGCCCCAAACCCACGGGATTTTGTAGGATTTCCAGGTTTAGGATGCTTGATCCTTCTCGTTTTGCGAAGTTTGGGGGGGGGGGGGCTCAGAAGTCTTCAGGGTCGAAGGCTGTTTGGGTTAAGGGTTCGGGGTGTTTTGGGGGTCAGGTCCTAGGGCTCTTTGTGTTTCAAAATTTCCTCACCCCAATATCGTTAAGCACGAGCAAATTAAGGAGCTTTATATGAGGGTTGTGGCCCTAGCATCTGGCTTAGCAAAGGAGTGGTCGCAATGCGCAAGGTTTTTGAAGCTTGAGGGTTTGGAGGCTTTGTAGGGTTTACAGTCTGAGGCTTTTGGAGTTGTAGGGTTCAGGGTTTATGATGCTTTGGGGCTCAGGGGTTTTCGGGGTTTTCGGACTTTTCAATTGAAAATTTAGGGGCTCAGGATTCTTCAGCGACGAAGATCAAACATCTCACTTAGCAAAGGTGTGGCCAATGCACAACATTCTTGAAAAGCTTCAGGATTGAGCGGTCTTGTAAGGACATACTGCCAGATTTCAGGCTTCTTCTGCAAGCGTCAGTTTTCCGAAGAATTTTCTAGATTTAGGCCCCTAAGGTATTTTGGGGCGGCTCTTTGGGGTTGATTCTTTTCCGGCGAAGGACACATGCTTTCCGGATCTAAGGCTTCGTAAGATTTAGGACTTAGGATTTTCCATGATTTAGGGTTTCGGTTTGGGCGAATCGGCTTAGGATTTTGCAGGGGTTAAGGCCTAGGGCGTGCCCAAGATTTAGGGTTCGCAAGACTTAGGTACGCGCCGATTAGAATTAATTTATCCGGCGTGAGAGACAAGAGGATAGATTTTTGTCCAAAAAGGATTGATTATAAAGATGCGTGAAATGAACGCGATGAGTGTTCTCTGAATAGTAATTCCTCCACAAGATACGTTCTTACTACGCCCGCTGCAGCAAAAAAGACTTCTCCGTACGTTCGCAAGCTTTGTCTGACTTGTACAGAACGTGAACATACCTTGGAAACCCACCACTGCCAGCTTTACACCTTAGAATTAGTTCTATCTTCTTCTCTCATGCATGTCAGTTTATGTTGTAACAACTGTTCATTTTGTTCTTTCTTTACGAACTGTAATTTCTACCTTCTCTAGAACCTCATCCTCATTTCTGTCTCTGGTTATATTCCTCATAGTCTCGTAATTCGGGGTGGCGGTGGGTCCCTTCCTTTGAGAGTGCGAGGGGCATACTTGATCCCTTCTTCTAGGAGGCTCTGACATTCTGAGACTGTGTTTTTAATTGGCACTTTGGGCCAGAAAACCTTTGATGTAAGTGGGGAATAGCAGCAGTCTCGAAGTTCTCATCAATTTATGAGGATGCTTTCTCGATACGCTTTCCCTTTATCATCTACATTGTCTATGCATTGGTAGTCTTCTTATCATTTCCCCAATGCATTTCTTGGGATTTGGAAATATGTCAAGAAGAATCCCATCCTTTCAATTTCTAGAGTTCCCTGGAAAAAACTCCTATCTTTTGCATTCTTTCAAGGGGCTAGGAAAATATACTACCAAGAACCGGTGGTAACTTGTTAGTAAAATGTGGCCATTTTGCCCTGAAACGCCAAGTTGAAAGCTAAAGAAGCAGCGGGAATCGACTCAACGAAGATGGCATCCCCTTTAGGGGGTCGCATCCTGCGAGAAATGCATGGGGGGCCTCCCTGGATGGATGGCAGGGCATGGGAACTACCACCCAGGCCGCCGTAACAATGCCTTCAGGCCGAGGCCTAAGAGGAAGTTGCACACTACAAGGAACAGCGTGCAGCATACAAAAATTCCTGCGCGCCGCAGTGCATGTCTGGGGTCGGCAAATCGAGTGAGGCCATAAGCTATGAGCAGTACAAATACAGGGGTAGCCGCAGCTCCCAACACCAGTGTGTTCTTGAGAATCTCAAGACAGGTGCTCCTCGATCTCTTCCGACCAACCCTGACCAGCAGTATTATGAGATCCTTGGTCGCTGGGACGTAACACAACCAAACCACCAGACCTTCGAGCAGAAGGGCAAGAGCAGGCTGACGATCGTCTGGATCTGGAGCCATGCTAGCAGAGACGTCCATGAAAGCCAGAAATAGTGGAGAAGTCACTCCCAAAGCCCATGGAGTACTGAACACCTTTTCGGTGAGGTCACGGTTCAAAAGGTCCAAAACCTCGGTGCGCACCGTGTTCTCAAAAGACAGCTCGCTGCCAAACCATATCTTCACGCACTCTTTAACGATCCTCGGTGGCTGTCAGGACCAGCAGAAGGAGTTTATTCTTGCGAAGTACTGGGAACAAACGGACATGCTGAAAGATGTAGAATGTAGAAGGCACTTAACAAGCGCCAAGCATCTTGCGGTCACAGAGAATACGTTGACCCGAAGGGATCACGTGGTCCTGATCGCAGCAAGAACTCCTTGTAGAGTCAACAGAGATCGACAACAACTGCAGCTTCATGGTGTCCAAGTCTCTGAAGTAGCGTCGGAGAGTGCTGGCAGTCGGGAAGGCAACCACCAAAAACGACAACACCATGGCCCCCAGTACCTCCACGATCGTTGTTGCGTTGCGGATAGGTACTGTTGAGATCGGCAACGCCAGGGCAAAAAACATAAGGTAAATAGCGATGGAAAGAGGCCCCAAGAAGATGGGTCTGACAATGAGGTGCTGCTGTTGCGTCGTCTTGCTTTTCAGGAAGGCAGCAAGCTCAAACAAGCACCACAACCTCGCGAGTGCGAAGGAAAACAGAAACGCGTAGAACAAGCGTCACTTAAGCATCAACGCAAAGCATATGACGAGCTTACGATGTTCGTTGTGGCTTGGCTTTATCTTGGCTTAGCTTCCGCGTCGCCGAACCAGGGGGGCGGGGGTCTGATCTATATCAGGTCTTTTGCTCTCAGCCCCCCATCCCACCTCTCAGTCCATGTCGGGTCCCAGAGAATGAGCATGCTGTCCGACTTCTTCAAGAGCCCAGCCAAGCTTAGAATGGCGTCCGTCTTCAGGCGATCGTCGTTTTGGCTGATACAAATGCAGTCAAGGAAGACTCTCGTTTGTGATCGCCAACAAGTCAGGACCAAACTTGCAACGACCAAGCCTGCAGAAGTTGACCAACAAGACCACTCCCAATCGGCAGGCCGCCACCATCCACGGTCAATCCCAGGGAGAGTTCCAAAGCTGAAGAGCACCATCATCAGCACGCCGGTGAGAAAAGCCAAGGAAACTGCCGCGGTGCCGTTGTAGAGGGTCACAAGTGTGAGGATCTTCTTCCACTGCCCTCCGTGCCAAGAGTGACTCCAAAATGTAGATATCTTCGTGCTTGCGCGGCTCTTGTGGTAGAAGTCTCCGTCAGCTGCAAAACGCAATGCTACGGCAAAATGCTCCAAAGCTCGAAACACCGGCGTCACCCTCAAGACCTCCGGGTTTACCACATCCATCCTTGGTAATCGCTGAATATCGCTGAGATCTACTCATTCTTCTTGCTGGGTTTGTCATACTCGTGCAACAACTAGAAAACATAAACGGGAGGTACACTCAACAATGCCCCAGCATCCGGGAAACTTGTTCTACCAGACTTGGCATCATGTCGTCCACGTCGAGTGTGACGTCGATGTCGGATCCGCTACCCCCAAGGCTTGGTGCCAGTGGACAGTTGGGGATCGACATGGAGCTGCTGCTGCTGCTGCAAACCTCTCCTGCATCACTGTCATGCCACTCGTCTGGAACCGTCCAGCTCCGAATGGAAATGGACTCCTCGCTGCTCTGGCTGGGCCTTCTCATCCCCCCTGGGGCTGCGCAGCATCAGGCGAGTGATGCAAGACAGCGCCCGTGGTGGCAGGGTTTAGGAAGCTTAGAGGGGTTTAGGGTTTAGGAATGAAGGGGTCACAGGTTGCATGGGGAACCGCAGGCTGCCAGGCTTGAGCCGGAGCAAACTGTCGTCGGCAAGGTTGGACAGCAATCGCACGCTCCTTCTGCTGGCGTAGACCCCGAACCGCGACAGAGCACTTGAATCCCAAGCCTCCGAACTGAAACCACAAAACCGCAAAATCCCGTCCCCCTCACTAAACCTGAAGTTGGAACATGGGATAAGGACGACTAGTAATGGGCTTCGCTGCATTTTGCCTTAACGGCATTGAAGATAGTGACATGACATGCTATACCGCATTCCCTAAGATCCAAAATCCTACAGATTGCGCATAACAGCCGAGACTCGCTAAAATTGCTAAGCTCAAGCTACCAATGTTCAGGATAAAGAGCGACTGATATGGCATCCTTGCATAATGTGGTCTGTAAAGCTTTGTGCGAAAAGGTTGCGAAGTCACGAAACTGACCGGTCAATCTTGTTCAGACCTTTTTTCCTGACGTTGGCAAATTGCACCCGTCGTTAAGCAAATCCTGCTGTACAGCTGGGAGATATGTGCCAACACGGCACTAAGCGCACTTCTGATGCGCTACTACGGTGGAGCTTTCCTTCAAAATTGAAAACACGAATAAGAAGGAGACAACAAGATCAAGTAACACATAAAGGTTCCTGCCTCATGTATTTCGTACTATATTGCTAATACAACATAATGTCATTATTCCTGTTATCACAATTATTATTACTAAGGTACAAGGATTTGTTCTGGGACTTTCTCGGTCCCCAACTGCAATTCTGAGGTGTAGTCTCCTCGCTGAGGGAAAGGTACCAAGACTGAGGATGACCATGCAGGCGTCGGCTGAGCAACGATGCACAACTTATGTTTTCGCAAGTCTTCCGGCAGCTTTCTGGCTTTCTGCTTATTGCTCTTGTCTCCGGTTCTGCTTGCTGCTTTTTGCTTTCTGCTCCTTGTCCTTTTTGTTTAAGCTTTCTGATTCATGTGCTTGGCTTATTGCTTTTTGCTTTCTGTCTTTTCTTGTTTTTCTTCAGGTTTCTGATTCTTGCTCTTTGGTTTGCTGTCTGCTTTTGTTTCTTTCTTTATTGTTCTTGTCTCCGGTTCTGCTAAGCGATCTGGTCCGCACATGAGTGTGACGAACGTTGCTGGAGACGCCGTCTGACGAAAGCCTCACAGCAATCCCGTGGGATGCACTTCAAATGACTAACGTACCTGCCGCTGCCGGGCGGTAATTCGACTCTACCCTCATCCGCAAGGATAGGGTGGCCATTCACGGGTTCGTGCGGCTGTTCGTGTGCTCGCGAGACTGTTTTTTGTGTGTGGCTGTTCGCGTCTTCATGTCAATCTGTTTTTGTGCCTTTTCGCATCCAAGTAAACTGCGACAAAAGCCTGAATCCAGCCTTACTCAGCCGACCCTTGTCCCCAGTTCTACATGGGCCAAAGCACCTGAAAGGAGCTCCCGCACAGTGGACGGAAGGAGTCCAAGAGCGCTAATAACATCTGCAAACTTTAATCCGAGCGCATACGACCAACCGCAACCTGTCTTACCATTGAACACACTCTACGAATCAAAAAAAGCGCTGAGGACAGAATACACAACAGCTGGCAGGCCACGACGAGAACCGCGGGCTCAGACGCCATCACACTACGTGATCAATTTCTGTTTAGAAATTGCTTGCTCAACAAGTCGCTCTGCTACAAGCTTAAACGAAACTGTTGGAGAGACAAGCCATCACAAAGCCAGGCAAACAGCAAGCTTTTTCACGACCCACAGTTGATCCTCGACACCGTGGAACCAGGACTTCGACCATGTGATGTGCGAATGGACACTTCGCAAGGATTAGGGCCACTTCTACACCCAAAGTGAGCTACGAACATGCCAAGATCGAGTCCCAAGGCAAACCCAAGAAGCAGCGATCTCCAAGGAAACGGTTCTTCAAAACGTCGAAGATCTTTGGACATCATGGTTCGACCCTAACCCAGAACTTAGCAGCCGCATGAATATGCAAACATGGCCGTACAAAAACAAAAGCTGCTGCACGAACGAACATACGAACAAGCAACGCGAACAGCTACATGAACACGCATGCGATCACTTCACGTGAGCAGCCGTGCGAACACGCGAACAGCCGTGTCAGTGAAGAAGCAAGCAGCCGCATTAAGAGATGAGCACTCGCCCGAAAACACGAACAGTCGCAGGAACACAAGCACAAGTTTGGGGACACTCGAAACGAAGAGCGAACATGCTGTCTGCCGTGCCTGATTTTGCGGCTCATATGAAGTCCTGCGCCCATTCACGCTTCAAGAAATTGGTGCCCCACGAAATCCCATCCACCCAAGGATCCATCCTCTGAGCCCTGATTCTTGAAGACACATTGCTGCATGTCAGCTCAAAGCTACACGGCTACACATCCACGGAGTCCAAGGTTGATATAGGCTTTAGTTTTCAAAACATGTGAGGCCCCAGAAGTCATTTCCTGAGTCCAAGGTTCAAATATGTATAGCAACTCCGATTTAAAATCTACGGGCGCATCAGTAGTCCGAGGCTCCATCATACCGTATCCTGGATCCCTTGCAGGATCACCTAGTTTCACATAACATCTACAAGCAATTAGTACAGAAATGATCGGCTTCCGCAAAGCACTGAAAACTTGTGCGTTCCCTAACCCCAGGAGAAAGGAAAATATGCGAACACCAACGCGAACGCCCGAACAGCTGCGCGAACACCAGAACAGCTCGTGCGAACACACGAGCAAACGCGTTGGCACGAGAACAAGCAAACGCTCGAACAGACGCTTCAACACATCAACACACCATCAGCATCCCCCTTCCTGCCGCTCATTAAGGTCAGCGGGCAGGCCTCGGAGAGTCGACCTGTCGCAGAGCTGCTTGCAAACGACTTCTTCGAGAGATGATCCGTTTGGCACGAAGATAGGATAGGCCTACACAACTTGACATGTGCTGCAAGCTCTGTACGTGGTGCGAGGGGACTGGTCCGATTTTCAGCAATCCATCAACCCAACGTCCCAAAGCTCGTGGTGCAGGAACGAACCGACAGACAGCACGTGGCTGCATCAACGCAGTGATGCCCGGCACTTTTATTTCCCTGCGTTGCAGACCGCTGCTCCCACGACTTCTGGTCTGTGCAACTTCAGGAGCGACAAAGACGACGATTGACCGAAGGAAAGCGCCTCGCCTGATGATCTCTGTCCAAAGCTCTTGGGAAGCGTCTTGAGAACACAAGCGACTAGCTCTGTGCTGTACATGGCTGTACCTAAGCCTGTGCGCGAAGGCTGCATTTCTGCCTTACGCAGCACATGGCTTATTCTGCCTCACTGATTAGTGTACCTCATCAATGCTCTTCCGGATGTCCCGGCAAGCGTGCTTAAGCTGGAGAGGCTCTCCTGGAGGAATTCATGCACAACATTGTGACATGTTCAGCCGGCCTTTTACTAGCAGTCACTAGCAGCTGCACCAGTCTCTCAACATACTGTACCGTACTTGCCGGACATGGTGAGATCTACATAAGTATTTGCAGTTCACAGAATATATACGAAGTTTTTACGGTCCGTGTCCGCCTTTGACGCCACAGCCGGGGTCTGAACAGCCACTGGAATAAGCCACTGCGCCTCGGACTTGTGCAAAAAATTGAGTTCGTGATACTTTTGAATACATGGGGGGGGGGGCCTTCTCAGAGGATTTCAGGAGTGTCGATTCTCACAGTTTTGTGTAGGCGTAGGCGCCTGTGCGGAATCCATCTCCAATCGCACTGCACGTATACCCCACATCGAAGCGGCGCTCACTCCAATGACTCCATGTCCCAAGACGTCCCAAGAAGCACCACAGCCCCCAAAACAAAAACGAATTCAATTCAGGGTAAGCAGCCCCTTCCTTGCGGTTGATGTGCTTGTCTTACTTATCCCCACACTGTGGTGATGCGCTTCTCGAGTCAAGTGGGTCACCGAAACCGCATTCTCACTAAGCGCACTGCGTGTGCTGATTGCCGGGCTTCTCGACATCTGTATCCTCCTTACAATGTGGAACTTCTGGCAGCAGGTCCCTTCCTACCAATTGAAGAGCCTGCTCTTATGCCGGCATGTGCTTTGCTGGCAACAGTCGACAAGGCGCTGCTACTAGTGTTAAATGCCACAGAGTAGCGGCCGGCGTTGGCTCCGGAAATAATCCGGGGGCGAGGTACTCACCGAGATCATACACTAAGACCTGAAAGGTGCAATCAGCCGTGAACCCCTGTTCAGCACCCCGAACGCCCCTGAATGCACAACACTGGAACCCAGTAAAAAAAAAGGCCCCTTAACTCTCGACTCGGATCCCGCACTCCTGACCAATTCTTGGATTCTCGGGCCGGCGGTCGATGCGCAGCAATTGCGACAAGTATGACCGGTGTGTATCCCACTGCTGCCATACAAGTGGAAAAAAAAAACAACCTGGATATCCCATGCTATATGATTCCTGATTTGCTATGGGGGATGCCACCTGGTCGTCGGTGAGGAGCGGCAAGGATGAGACCAGGCCAGCGACCAGTGCTTCCCTCAGCAGCGGCAGAGCTGACACGGCGCCGCCCAGGATGTTCTCGGGCGTAATGGAGAAGTCCACTGTTGGCTCGGAGACGAACGTCAGAGCCACCAAGCCAACGTACGGATACCCCTGCGCAGTATTACTGCAGGAGGTTTCGCAACTCAAAAGCCACTCACATGGCAAGATTTACGGAAAACGCGCTTAGACCTGAAGCCCCCAAGACCCTTCAAAGCCTCAACCCCAATTCCAGAAACTGGGAGACCCCAACAACCCACACAGCCAGAGGTGCATCGCCTGCGGGGCTGCCTCCATGGCCACCGCCACAGGCACGGGCCCGAAGACCAAATCCTCGTTTTGACACAAGTTGTGATCCATTTTGGGCCTTATTCCACTTGAGTCTTCCGATTGACGTCCTTCAAAATCACTTGATGGTCTTTCATGTGCACGACAAGAAGTCACCACTCGCATTGAAGGGTTCGTTCTTGGGCTCCAAAATTTTCTGGAAGGCCGGCTATGTTTGGTTCATGGCTAACTGGCGATAATTACACGGTTGTAGCGCCTTATTTTCCTTGGTGGTTTCGTGCGGTTGCAACTTCGAATCTTCTGGCAGGCGCAATGCTTTCAACAAATACACCTAGTCAGGGGCTTGCATGTCTACTTCTCTTGGGATGCAATACTGCTATGTTTCGGGCATGTTCACATGAGGCGTGAACCCTTGTGATAGCCCCCTTCTTCCTGCCTCCCTCTCTCCCATGAATCCCCCTGCTGCTTAAAGTCATGGCCCTGGTGCATCCAATCGCCAGAACCGTAGCCTTTGGAGAAAAAGCATGAGTGTGAAAGAATCTCCTTGCTTTTTTCCTCTGTGACATGCATGAACTATAGCCCTTAGCCCTGAGCAGAAAAGGTGGTCGCATGGCTGCTGATGAAGAAGCTCGTGGACGTCGCCAGAGAATTGGTCTGAGGCTTCGGGGCTTCAATGTCAGCATACGTCAGCATTGGCGTGACATTTTTTGACTGTCCTTTGTCCTTGCCTGTTGCCTCCTTTGCCTTTTCCCTTCCGGCCCTTGGCTGTGCTCTCTTCGGCGAATTGGGGCCTTGTCTTTCTTCTTGAAAAAGTGTCGACTTTGCCTTCGCTTTTTTCGGACCTTGCCGCCGTCTCGTCGTCAAAGACCCAGAAGCAATCCTCGAACGCGTCCTTACGAAAATCGTTCAGCTCCATCATCTCTATCCTCGCACCATCTCGCACTCTGGTAGTGCTGAGATCTTCGAGGGTAAAACAGGGGCTTGTCCTGCCCCAGAAACCCACCAATGTGAACACACGCGTCGTGGGAAGTCGTGGCGTGGACCCGTGGGGGTATGCCGGGTGTGCGCCAGGCACGGTTCTTCATGTCTGTTGCCAAGCTTGGAGTGCTGCTGTCAACGGAGAAGTGGGGAGCCGAGTGCGGTGGAGACCTTCTTTCCTCATCCAATGAAATAATCCTCTCGGCGCACGTATTAATCACATGAAATCCCTCTCTTTCTCTTTATCCTTCTCTTTCTGGGATGTCTGGTCTGAATGATTGGGTGGGCGTCTCTGTCTTCACAGCTTGCCGAGGCTGTTCCTGAGACGTATTTCATCGTCAGCATGCACCCCTTTTGGATAGCTTCCAGCCCACGCAGCCGAGGTTAACCGAGCATGCTCATCCAAAGTTCCTCAACGGGTCCATAAAGCTCGGCGTGATACGAAACTCCCCTCCGACTTTCGCCCCAATACTGAAACCTTTGATAATAAGGGATGGCCCCGAGCCAAAGCGATCTCCAACAACCAAGGACCAAGAAAACACACACAGTCTCACACAGTCACTGAGTTTCTGACCCCAAGGCGAACCCGCAGTTGTGGAAAAAGCGAGAGGGAACTTCGAACAGCAGATCTCGCGCTGGCTTTCACCAGCACCTGGGCTCAGCTGCGAAAGCCGATGCAAGCGCCAACGGAAAGAGTGCCCCAGCCTCAAACTCACGATCCGCAACCCAGAGAAGATCTGCCTTCAATGCTTCAAACTGGTAAGCAGGGTGCAGATCGACAGCAGCCCTGTGATTCATGACATTTGGCTCATTTAGTCCCACAGCCGCGCCTCCATCATCACCACTTGCCTTGGACAACTTTTGGACAACAGCCCCGATCAACATGCCCCGCACCACCCCAGCGTACGCAGTACACCCATGTACACCCTCATCATCTCACCATCTTAGACCACAAAATCAAGTCCTAACTTAGTCCGTTTTAAAGTGGGCGAGCGTCGGCCTGAGGCCCCCTCGAGTGTCCCGTGCTTTTTCCATGGCCTCGTGCAGCGCCTGCTCGGCGCCTTCGCAAGGCGTGCGAACGGCATCCAGCACAGGCGGGTTCAGGCCAAAAGTGACCTCGGCTTTGGATGCTGTGACAATGATGCTTCGTCGTCATGTGATATGGGCACGTACCCGCAGGCTGCCGGGGTGCATTCTCAAAGGCGATGCTAAGTGCATCGTCTTCTCCCGGAGTCATCTGAAAAGTGAACATTGCCGCCAGCTCAGCACCCAGCCCGCTAACGGATTTCTGCAGTGGTGTCCAAACAGCAGAGACGACCATGTTGAACCATCGAATGCTTTCCTCTTCATCAGTGACACCGCTGTAAACCCCCAAGCCTTGCTCAATGATTCTTGCCCGGCGCTGCTGTTCCTGATCCACGCTCAGCACAACAGTCAGCAGCATCGCCAGGCCAGCACAGTGGAGCCAAACTCCTGGACGACACCGGCGACACCTCACACGCCGCAGGAGCCTGCGAAGCTTGGCACTTCGAGATCTCGCCTGGGAGTCTTCGGAGACTTGTCGGCTGGCGTCGCCATTCTCCGATATCAGTGGCTCCAGATGTAGATGCTCTGTATATGAAGACCTCAAAACTCAGCAGAAGTCAGATAAGCCACTCAGCGCAGCATGATGTTGCACAACCGTTGCAAGTGACCATGCTTGTCTCTGCCCAGGCCCCGGCCCTGATCTGACACCATTGGGAGCTCGACTTGAACGGCCGAGCATCCATGCCACCATCAAAGCCAAGGTCAAAGGCGGAGCCAGCGCAACCGTCCTCTCACTGGGAGTTCCAAAAGCATCTCGCAGCAGCCGTCGTGCCAGCCGCTCCGCGACGCGCCGCTGCCTGGCGCGCTGCTCTCTGTCGCGTGCTATCATGTCAGAAGAGCCTTCGACATGAAATGCACAGCACCCGCATGCGCCCACATGCACCCGCCTGGGCCGTGTGACTAGGTAGCTGCTGGCCGAAGGAAGCGATCTTTCCCTCGCTTTGTCCATGCGGGCAACCGGGAGAGGGGGGGTTGAGAGTGCGGGTCGATGTCAGTGCGAAGCGAGCAGATATAAAGAAAACCTAACGGAAGCAACGAATTGAGTTCAAATCCCCGTCATCAATTTGATGACGGGGATTTGAACTCAATTCTACGAGAGCGAGCACAATGGAGCATCGGACAATGCCACCGGTAGGCGAAACAAATTGCACCGCGCGCGAGATCAAAGACCATAGCTCTCAGGAAGAGTTAGTGACAGTTAGGTGCTTGCCTAGTGCAACTCAGAGTTCGGTGCAACTTTCGGTGCAGTTGCCTGAGGCCTTTTCTGAGGACTCGGCTCGGCCGCGCCATCATCGTCTTTAGGCAGCGGCTGCCGGCTCTGGCCACGCAGTGCAGCTCCAAGGCTCCTGGTCGGCTCGCTCAGAACCTGCGCAGCAGGTAAACCTGCCTTCTCTCACTCTAAGAATGGTCTCTACACTTCCAGGCCCTCCCCTTCTCCTAACTTTGTGCTTCTTCCGGGGAGCTGCAAGTGAGGACTAATGGAAGATTGGTACTTGAGCAGTGGCCCCCTGTAAATTCAGGGGCTGTGCTTCAATTTCGACTCAGCTCGCACCTTCACGCTGTCCTCGGCGACCTTTGCTGCCTGCCACGAGCTATGGGGCGGGACGCGCCTCTTCTGTCTTTCTGGGGCATGGCTCTCTCGCTCTCTCTCTCTCTCCCCGCAGGTTTTGCCACGGAGTCCTCTGCTGTGATGCCCTCGACAGTGCCACCAAGACCGATAGTTGCGTTGCCAGCTCCTGTGAGGACTGCACCTGCTATCCTGTAGACACCAGCCTTGGAGTATGCACAGCATGGAAAGACATTCGCCACCACAGCCACCACAGCCACCACACAAACATGCTTGGGAGCGCAAAATTCACTTACGCTGAGGCATGTTTGGGTCTGTAATCAAGACAGAATTTGCTGGGGCTGCACGCATGTAACCCTCATTCATTCATCGGTGCTCAACGCATCACTGCTGAAAGTCCGCGACTAATCAGTAGGTGCAGATAGCTCACAACACCCCGCCCCCCCCCCCCCTTCCCCTTGCGGAGCACTCTTCAAGCAGCCTACGAGAGCAGCGGCTGGCGGCTAGAAGAATCGGAACTTCATCTACTGCAATATGAGTCTCCCCCGCCCAGGCCAAAAAAAAAGTGTTGTGACATTCTGAATTTCTCTTCAATGCCCTTGCCTGGTCTGTGTGCTGACGCGGGCCCCACGACTGGCACCCTGAAGTCCTAAAAGTAGGCTTTTGCTCGAGGTCCCAAGCTGCCAAGCGCATCGCGCTCTTCCTATAACATGTCTTCAGGCAACCCGAAAGTGCAGTCTTCTTTTTCTTCTTTTCCCCCTTTCGAACAAGAGAGCCCTGGCTAAAGGGAGAAAAAGGCAAAGGGGCGGGGGGTGCACAAACTTGCCAAAGCCTGTGCCAGCAAACCACTCGACTAGAATGGTCTGATCTATTGTAGATGCCTACAGCGTTGGCTTTCGGTTCTCGTTTGCCTCGTTGGGAGATCCTGCCCTGGACCGTCAGGACTCAAGTTTTTGGTTTCGGTCAGTTCAAGCAATTGAGAGCTTCAGGTTCTTTCTCCCATTTTGGGCTGGTTTCGCTGGTGTCAGTAAAGCGGGTGAGCGAAGAGGACCAGCACAAGCTCGGGATACTTTATAAGGTTTCGTGAAAAGTCTCTTGAAGGGCCACATCAGCCCCTGAAAGTCCCAAAGCAAAAGAATCTGCATAGCAAGAAGGCGTAGAGGAGTCCGAATACATTAGCTCAGCAGAGCCGTAGATAGGCGTAAGTACTCGCCAAAATGGCCAACACCCATCAAAAGACTTAAAGTTCTCACAACAGCCATGTTATTTGAAGGCAAAGGAAAGTTGAAATCTCTCTACAACTCTAGAAAACTTGGTCCACGATGGAGACATCACGGCGACACAGAGACCCCCAATTCACCAAGCAGCAAACACCCGTGATGGTGCTGCGAGGGGCCCATGTTTGATCACTTGCGTCTCCCCAAACCTGGCTTTGAAGGCATGCTCTGTGCGCGTATGTGCTTGTTCAACCTAGGATCCTTGTGCAGCGAAGGGGCGTCTGCACAGCCTGACCGAGGCCGCGTGTGAGACCACCAGTAAGGCGCAAGGTAGCTCCAAGCGTGGCTGCAGTGGTGTCGCCCACTCCTCGGACCTTCGAAGATCTGCCAGAGCATGTCAGAGTGTTCCCTTCCTCTCACTTTGAAAATTTAGCGGTGTCGCAGCGTGTGGCAGATTGTCACTCCGCAGATGCTGCTGAGTGGCCAAGCCAGCAGTCTCGTCCACGGTTCCTGTGATCGCATCTAATGTCGCCGCCATTGCTCGCCGGGCCTAGCACACACACACACACACACACACACACACTTGGGCACATTTTGCACTAGGCAGCTCTTCGAACACTCTCTTGAGAATTCACGCCTCTTGAGACATTTACCTGGTCTGCTATGGGTTTGCTGCTTCGCACAACTTCGCGCTGGCCTTCCGACCGTTGGCCGTGTAGTTGCCTCTGGCTGGCTCTGACCAATTGCCCAGAGTGACCTCATTGCCAAGAGCCTCGAACTGCTCAGCACGCCTTAGCACATCTTTTGGGAACTTCCCGCAGGAGCTGCGGAACACTGGAAAGCCGGGACAGGGTTGTAGGGGACGGGGGGAAGAGGGGACAGGGGGGAGAGGGGACAGGGGGAGCCTCAATTCAAAAGCTACCAAAAAAGGCCGCATTCGAATCAAAGTCCAAGTCTGTTCATGTGAAAGCAACATTATGTCTTTAACATGAAGATAACTTAAACGCCGCATTCTGAGGCACGTAGTGGGTATGCTTTCCGCTGCAGAGCGTAGGAGGAGCCAACCATGCAGCAGACATTGGAGGCCTGAACGCTGCCAAGGCCGAGCCATTGCACTCCGGCTTCCAGGGCTTGTATGAGTTTATGTTGGCGTTGGTGGGGTGTAGGGTGTAGGGTGTAGGGTGTAGGGTGTAGGGTGTAGGGTGTAGGGTGTAGGGTGTAGGGTGTAGGGTGAAGGGTGTCGAGTGTAGGGCCTTGGGTGACGCGACTCTCGTCTCAGTCAGGGTGGGTCACCGTTACGCTTCTCTGCGGCGCAGCCTGGCAGCGTGATGTTTCTGCACAGGCGTCGATATGTTCAATGCGTGTCAGCATGTCAAGATTTTCAGAACGTCCGGGTCCGAAGAGTGGTGGTGGCAGGCTGTTCCCCCGGCAGGCTATCCTACATCTACGCTTGTTCTGTTGGCCTGCATTAGTCTCAATTGTCTAACAAGTAATCTTGAGCCACACAGATGTGGATGGCATCATGCTTTCCTGTCAAGGAAAGCAGATTCAACTTCTCACGGAGCGCGGCAGCGTGAGCGGCGCCTCCACACAGACGTTGCAAACAGCCGCAGCCGCAGCAAGGCGGTATAATGCAGCATACTCACAGTATACCATTTTTAAAACATCTAATCTCTAAACGGTCTTGGAAACTCTATGCCGGCCGGTCCAGGAGGTCCCTGGGGGCCTCGATGGCCTCGGCTTTGGGCTCCGCCATCCCGCGCCGGGCGCCGCTTGGCTCAGCTCGCCGGTGCCTCCAATGTCCTCAAATTCCTCTTCGTTACAGGGACGGCAAAGGGGCTAAACTTGGGCGACGCTTGCTGCTACTGTCCGACTGCATAGGTTGTCGTCGGGCCATGGCTTTGAAGCGCTAAGCGCTTGAATCTGAAACTCCAATCTGGTTACCTTCCACGGGGCTGCCCTGTGAGCCTGAAGCTCTACAAAAAATCTGGTGGCCCTAGCATCATTTGCAGGCCACTACAGGACAGAAACGTCTGCAGCTCCATGCCGGTAACGGGGCTTCAAACAGAAAACGCAACAGAACTTAGCGGTGGTCGGACGGAGCGGTAGCGGAAGCAGCAACTGGACTGTCGCATGCAATAGGCTGAGCTGTTTCTGTAACGGAGCTGCAACGGAAGCTGTATCGGAAGCTGTAGTGGAGGGCCCCGGTGGGTAGCGCAAGTCACATACTGTGCAGCCGGAAAGTCGGTGCAATGTCTTGTGGCTACACCGTTCTCCGCAGACGCCGCGCGTTCAGCAAGTACAATATATATATATATATACACACAAACAAACTCCTGGGACGCTTGGGCAGAGTAAGCGACGAAAAAAAGACTAAACTCGTGCAAATCAGTCACGAAAAAGCAGCTAAAATCGCGCAAATCTACACCAACCCCTCGGGACATTTGGGCAGAGACGAAGAAAAAGCGCCTACAGCAAATGCACACTAATCCCTCGGGACGCTTGGGCATAGGCGACGAAAAAGCGCCGAAAATCGTGCAATTCATGTGGTTCGCCAGCTAGACGCTGTGGTTTAGGGAGGCCAAGTCAGGCAACAATCACATGGAGATCGCCGGAATCACCAACCAGACGCCTGGCATCAGACCAGACAGGGCAGTGGCCTTGAGCATCATAACAACATACCAGGAACTGGTAAATGATTGGGATACTTTGGCAGTTTCCTTAGGCTGCTAAGAGTCCGGGGCACCTGTTTCTGGGTTCAAAGAGGGCGCTGACTCTCATGCAAAGTACAAAGCAGCATCCTACATATGAAGGCGCCACATAACTGTCAGGCCACCATACCTACGGCGCAATCTTTGTGAAGAGGGCCACATTCCTTTCAGCACAATCGGTGGTTTTCTTGAATCGAGAACTTCACCCCGAGCCCTACAGTCAGACCCCTGAAGTCATAGATTTCAGTGTGGGGAACCTTCCCCCCAAGGAACTGCGCGTTATGACTTCTTTCCTGGAAGCTTGTCTTGGAGTCTTGGGCTTAGAGTTTGGTGTGTGTTGGGTGCTTAGGGTTCAGGGTGTATAATGGCTCAGGAAACTTGAACTTGAATACCTTTCCTCGCATGAACTCGGTCATGGTGTGGTCTGCTTGTGAGGTCTCGACGTGAAAAGTGCCCCCAAAGCCTATCGCGGTGGAAAATATGCAGTTTGGAGTTGAAGGCTTGGGGCTTAAATTTCAGCAGCTTTGTGTGGTCAGTCGCGTGGATCTAAGTCATCTTGACGTCCGGTCTCAGCAAAACCCACAAATCTGTTTCCACATGTAGCAACATGTAGCAAGTGTGAGAACACGAACTACATATGAGCCCCTGACTAGTTCATGAACATCAGCGAAAGACCCCTGCACAACCTTAGCTTAATCAAGGGCTCATATCCTGATGGCCTCATCTAAATTCAAACGGGGGAGTTCCCCAGAATGACCTTACGGGATCTGGCAAACCCAAATTAGGGTCTAAGTACATTACGTGGCATGGATCCTGCAAGGTGCCACCATCTAAGCAAAGCGACTAATTGAGAGTTCGCAGACAGCAGGGCTGGGCAAGTACAGGTTTCCAGCAATGAGTCCGAGGGCCGAGGGGTCACGAAAAAGGCCGTGACTGATTGGGTCTTTGGAGTTGGAGGCTGAGGAACGGGCGGTTGACAGGAAAGCTTAATTGAGCCAATCGAGCTTAAACAAAGTCTCGAATTCAGTTGGCACCACCCGCGCATCATGAGCATCAGCGGCTCCGGCCTCGAAGCACTGGTGGCTTGTGGGAACATATGGCGGCCTCAAATCGGAAATGCCCATAACAGCACGCAAACCATGGTATTTGCAGCGGCTTCTGCGTTTTCGAAGCTCCCAGCCGCATCCGAAACCCGAGGCCCGACCCGCTAATTATGCTCATGACGCTGATTATGCTCATGACGCGCGCTCTTGCTGGGGTCGGGGTGGCCGGCACCAAAAAATCAACAATGCATTGTCGGCAAAAGTCGATGCTCAGCCAACCTGGGTGGGGTCTAGCGCGTTTTTCTCGATACAACATGTGGTTAAAAAAGGGTGCCCTTCGGAAGCGTTTGGAGCCGGCGGTTGGCTTCCCAACCGCGGCGGCATATGCCCCCGACTCCCGGGCCCCTCCCCGATATACGCCGACGCGCTGATACGCCGAGGATATGCCGATGTCCCCCTTATACGTATACCCTCTCGCCCTTCCCGTTCCTCTTCTCCCCCCGGAAAAAAAACATATGGGCCGACAGCAAAAGAGCCTGTCTTTTTCTGGGCCTGCTTTGGGTCTAGGGTTTAGGGAAGGCGAAACCCTGAACACAGTAAACTTAAAGCCCAAACCCCAAACCCTGAACTCTCAACCTGTACTTGGGAGGTTCTGTAAAGCACGTACCCCGAAAGGGCCCATAGTGTAGCCCGCGAAAACTTAAAACCCTACACTAAAGTAGCCCTCAACTTGAACGCCTCTACAGTCAAAGTCCTAAACTTGGAAGCCCAAAATCAAAACCCAAAACCGAAGGGTTTGGGATTTTGGTGGGTGAACCTGCTGTGTCTTAGCCTTAGCTGCCGTTGCGGCCATTCTCCGCGCTGGCCCGCCCCTTTCCGAATTTCCCCTCCGACTACAGAAAAACCATATTGTGCCGACAACAAAGGAGGCCATGAGAGGCCTTTTTTTCCTGGGCCTGCTTTCGGCTTTGGGTTTAGCCCTCTTTTCCTTCCCCCACCCCGTGCCCTTGGTCAGCACAAGCTACAGGCCTGACATTCCAGAAGCAACCTGCCTTCACTAAGACGAAGGGTTGTACCCATACATTTCAGACTACACAAAACATCTGTCGAAGTCTGCAACGGTTGTTCAGTATGAGTCCGAGTATGGGCGGACACATAGAACCCACGACATGGACCAAAGCGTCCTGGGCCTGTCAATCCGACAACTGCCATGCTACCCTGCAGCTCAACTGCTCCGGGCATATTGTTGGACATAGCGGTGTTTTGGGCGCCATCTAAATAATCTAAATCCGTATTCTACCGGTCATATTGAAACAATATCAATAAAATCATATCATAAACTTATCCTGCGCCCTGCTGTCTGTAACACATCTGCATGTTACGATAAACAGCAACAACAAAAGCAAATAGTAATGACAGTAACAACAGCCAAATGACGACAGCGCCAGCTACAGCAACGCAACTAACTACAAGAACGACGACGACAACACTAATTGTAATGAAAAGCGTCGGCCAAACAAAAAAACAAACTCCGGTAGGAAACCGCATTTAGCCTCTCGTAGTGGAAACTGAGGCTTGATACCCCATTCAAAACTATGTCCTTTGCCAGTTTGCATGGAACCATCGAATCAGCGCTGAGTTGCTAGCATCCGGGCGCCAAGCTTGCCCTGAAGATTTCCCCTCGCGTGCCAAGCCGATCGAGCTGAGCGGAGACTCCTCACAGGCCTATCTCTCACGCCAGCGCCGATGCTCACTGGCAAAACTACAGAAGAGACTCGCCTCATCCCTTACGGACCACACCAGACCTGGCACGTTTCCTGATTCGTGTTGACAGGGGGCGGCTCATGAAGGCTCATGAAGGCTAAAACATGTGCACCCGGATGCCACTTTCTCCATCTCGCAAAAGTCGACTTACAAGTTATTGTCCCATATCGCTGTTCGGCAACCGAACTGCTGGAAGCCCATGTACACTTGGTGAATCATGCGCCGCGAGAACTCGTATGGAGACAGTCCTGCCCAGAGAATGGCATCTTTCTGCTGCCGGTTGAGGGCGACACGCTGCCTGATTTTCCCCAGGTGCGGTGGCAGCTTGCCGGCTGCTTCCACCACGTGGGGATCCGCGGTGAACACCTCGGCAGCAGAAATTTCGGCCTGCGCCTCAGTGCGCTTCGGATGACCCTCGAAGATTCCATTGTAGAAGACGGGGCAAAGCAGCTCAGCAACGAAGAACCGTGGCCTGCTCGGATGTGCCACAGTTTTATCGTGGAAGTGGTACTTGAGCTCTTTGCGATCAGTAATTGCGGTGTATCGCTCGAAGAACTCCAGCACTGCCTGCTTGGGGTGAAGCCTCCTCATGTCAAGCCCAATCCACTTTGCCAGATCGGTGGCAACTTCTGGCAAGAGGCCACTAGACAGTAGCCTTTCAAGCGCGTCCACATCTGGAAACTTGTGGATGTAAAGCCTTGAGATGTTCAGACTGCCGTCTGCATTGTAAACTTGCTGAAGTGCTTGCTCAACGTCATCCACTCCATCACGGGAATCTTCGTCTTTGCAGAGCGAAGTCTGCCAAGAGCTCTGAGATAGATCTGACAGGGTTGTGACGATCCAGCGACTGTACTCTGTGAACAATCATAGCCGTCTTCTTTCTGAACCTCAATTTTCCCTTGGCCTTTGCTTTCCTCGCAAAGAAGCAAACGGCGCCGCTTCTGAACCTCCGTTGACGCGGAGGAGTCTCATTAAAAGCTTGCAATAAAACGAGTTGCTTGTTACATCTTCGGTTTGTTCTTGGTAAAAAGCCAGGGCTTGATGTGGATGTGGCGTAGTAGTGCGTAGTAGTGCAGGAAGCCACCAAGTGTGTGAGACTTTGGGTTCGCTACCCAGACAGCTGCGGCAAGATGTTTCATGCTTGTACAATCGAAGGAGAATACGGCTGCCAACACGCTGGTAAAGACTTTATCAAGACAGTACGGGATGCTGATAGTATGAGCGGCAACAATGGTACTACCGGTGATTTGCGTATGCCCTGCGAAACCTAAGGCAGGTAGCCATAAGCCCCAGTGCACGGCCTTGTGCCCTGCATTCACCAGAAACATAGCCCGACGTAGTAGTGGCCGAGATATGGTAGATGATGTAGAAATTTAATCCCCCCCCCTCTCCCCTCAAAGAGCGTCAACCGAAACCCTTGTTCGCCTGGGTTGTTGTGATACGGTCGACTCCATATGCCCTCAACCCTCGTCTTCCCCATAGGCTCCTGGACAGGCCCCGGAAAGGCCCCGGAAACCCATCGGTTGCATCCGGCGGTCCTGTAGATTCAGGGGTTGAGGGATAAGGGTTTAGGTCCCAGAGGATGCTGTAGATGACAAGGCACATGGCAAGTTCGTCATGCATAGAAACTATGAGGGGTGGAACATTTGGATGGTTCTTTGTTGATAACTCCCGCTCGCGTTGCGTCACATGGAGCGTCAAATCGTGTGGACCGACAGACCCACCAGCTGTAGGATGACAGGCGCAATGACGATTTGAAAACCCAGCGTCTGCTAGGTAAATCTAGCTCAGCACGTCGATGTGAAACAGGATTGGGGTAAATGCAAGCAGCACATAGATGTCGAAAAGGGATTGGTAATCGCTTGTGCTTTGAGGCTTTCTCTCAATCAGTCGCAACACAACGAACAGGATCGGGGTAGATGCTTGTGCTTTGAGGCGCACTGTTGGGCAGGAAAGTCCATCTTGGACGTATTGCCTCGCAGGTGAGCGGATGTTCAGAGAAGTTGCCCCAATCATTACTGTGCAGCACTCTCCTTACGAGAGAAAGCTCCCGTCCAGGGGCTTGGCTTCAGGGGCCGTAGCGGAGTTCATAACAAGACGGGACCCGAACATGGACCCTAAATAGAGGAATTCCTTCCTGCGACGTGAAGACACCGAAGCAGCATCAAGCAAACCCAAGTATGACGCATTACCTACGACCTACTACCTACTACCTACTACTACTACCCACTAACTACTACCTGCTTCCTGCTACCGGCCACCACTCAGCACATCCACCTGAACACAGGCTGGCATGGCGTCGACGGTTGCCAGCGAACTGTCAAAACAATTGATTTGAGATCGGCACGGAGGTGGCAGAAGAGGCGGCATGGCGACCTGGCTCAGAAGTCGTGGTGGACGGGACCTCGCTGCCTGGATGGAACCTTTTTTTGGTTGCTTCATTTTGGTGTGGCATGGATGCTCTGGTAATCGGATGGACGTAAATGCATCGCCAGCCATGGATGCGCCAACCGCAGCTCGGATGCTCGTAAATGGATATTGTGGTACTGGGCGTCAATGCATGGATGCTCTGGTAAGCCGATGCTCTGGTAATGGACGTCAGTACATGGCCAGTGGGTGCTTTAGTAAACAGATGCTAACAACATGGACATGAGGCATGGATGCTCTAGTAAATGGATGCTTTCGTAACGGACAGTATAAGATTTGCCCAGGCATGGATGCTGTATGATGCCGTGGTAGGCGGATATTCTGGTAATGGACGCTGATACAGTCAGTGAATACCATTTCCATTTTCTACCATGCACACCCCCCTAGGCCACCTGAAGACCCAAAACCATAACAACCTATACCTCAACCTTCAATCCACCCAAGACCCATAGGTAGAACCCTAGGAAAGACCCACCTGAAGACCCAAAACCATAACAACCTCTACCTCAACCCTAACCTCACCAAAAATCCCAACCCAAATACCCATACCATGGAACCACCAGAAGAAACCATACACCACCACATAGAAAACCCCTAAGCGCCCCCATAGAAAAACCCATATTCCCCACCCGAAAACCCTAACCCTTGAAAATGGAAATGGTATTCTCTAATAATTTTACAATAGTAGGAATAAGGTTTAGGAATAAGGTGGTCGCCATACTCGGGCCTGCGCAATACCCCTTTCAGACCCTTTCCGGTCAGCGAAAAAAACCGGGAAACTAAAACGGTTGATTCGGAAACTGGAAAACGACTGATTCAGAAACCGGCCGTGATTCGGAAACCAAGCATGAATCGGAAACTAAACGGCTGATGCGCAAACTAAACGGATGATTCGGAAACTAAAACGGCTGATTCGAAAACCGGCAAACGACTGAATCGGAAACTAAAACGGCTGATTCGGAAACTGGAAAACGACTGTGCTCCACGACTGCGCGGACCAGTTTCTGATTCGGCGACTGATCTTCACATGCTCCCCACGCGCCTCCGCAGCCAAAACAAGCAAAAAAACAAGCACAAATATTTGACTTCGAACATCCCGGTTGGGCACTCCAGGGACACTCTGGGGCTGGGCACTCCGAGCACACTCTGAGATTGGGCACTCCAGGAAGACAAATTGGGCACTCTGCCAGTCGGCAGGGAGACGCTGGGCTTGGGCATTCCAGAAACACTCCGGGGCTGGTAGGGAGAATGGGGTTGGGCGGCACTCCAGGGATGAGCGATGAGTAGACCGCCTTAGACCGGGCGAAGAGAAGAGTTCCGGGCGAGGAGAAGAGTTGAGTTGAACATCTAACAACACCACACCGAGGGTGGGGAACAACAGCAACAAAGTACCCGCAGCAAAACACAAACGCGCCCCCGTGCCCGCAGTAACAAACAAAAAACACCAGCAGCAACAACAACGTTCTTACCTTCACGGGCGCGGACCCTCAGTTGCTCGCGGAAGAACTCTTTCGCTGTCTGCTCATCGTGCAACGACCTCAAGCAACAAGTGATATTATTTGCGAACCACGATCAATCCCCAACTCAATTGAGCTCTGCGCAGCTGGAGCATCTGCACACCAATCCGCACGCAGGTCTCCATGTGATCCTGATGCGGCAGCAACTTGGGGCAGCTTTACAACATGACGCACATGAGGAATGGCCTGCGCCACTGGTGTCTCATCGTCCTTGAGCTCCTTCCGCGTGACAATGCCGAGCTCCGTCAACCTGATGACGCGGGAGCATTACCACATGCGATACAGCTGCATGAAGCTGGCACAGGGTGGCACTCAGACCGACGCAACGAAAAGGCCCGCAGGGCATCGCCCTGGAGAGTTCGGGCATAGCGGGCCTTGCATGTAAAATTTAAACCAACCAACAATACGCCATTCCACATCTTCGGCTGCCTGCATCCATCGGCGTTTAGGCCTCGACCCAGGCGCCGTCACCCCACCATTCGGCATTTGGCGTGGACCCCTGCGGGCGATGAATTTATCAACATGAAACTATGCCTCCATGTGCTCATGTGGAAGACAGAATTCAATCAAGCGTGCAAAATGCGAACAGCTTAGACCGACACACTTTAGGGTTCATTCTGAACGACACTCCCTTCACTGTCACGGCGCAGTAAAGTGCAGGACTCACCATTTGATTGCCGTTCTTCTAGAGACAGTAAAGATAGTAAAGTGCTAACGCAGCATCGACCATTCGAAACTTCCAAACACGTCAGCAGCTTTAGCGCTTCGCGGGCCGCTGCGCCCAGCAACCAGTAGGATAGGCCGTTCGCCACCTTCAGCGCACACAACACAAATAACAGCTGCCGCGCTGGCAAGCTCAAACGATGCTGCTACAGCATCGACATCTCCAGCTGCTGAACATTGCTGCTAGCCTGCCGTGCCTCTTGCCAGATCCACGAAAATGGAGACTCATCAGCGCTCAAGACCTTCTCGTGTAGATACGCTTATACGTCAACAACTTGCAGGAGCATGTTCTTCCTAACCTCCATCTTTGATGTGTGAATCACAATTTCGCTGCTGGTTGCGGCGTCTTCGGTGGCCCTCTCACTTCAAGCTCCATTCTACATCGGCTACGGGCTTCCCCTCTGCAACATATCCTTCAATATTACGATGCTGGGTCCCTAGGATGGGCTGCAACAGGCTTGGACATGCAGGACAACCGCGTGATGTCCGGGTCTTCCTGGTCATAACTGGCACCAATTGACGCATATCATACAAACATGACTCACGTTCTTCGTGCAGGGTACAACAACTTCCGACCTACGTTCACCTGAGTTTTCAGTAAGGAGTCTCTTGCAAGGTGCGTGTTATGAAATTGTCTTCACCCACATGTTCTGCCTCTGGCGCCTCATCAGCTGGAAGAGGAGGGAATGGCACAAAGGGCTCCGGAGTGACCTAAGGGCGGGTTCGTAATCAGCACCAGGCAAATCAGGCTGCCAAACATCCTGCGAATCAGCCTGCTACCTTCTCTACAGCCCTGCTCCTACTCTCGGCTCTAGGCTGGTTCATCTCAATTCTGCTCTAGATTCTACAGCACTCATGGCGTCGGCACGGACGTTGATGGACTGCTGCAAAGCAGCATCAACGTGCTGCTCAGCGCCACGGTGCGCGAAATCCGCGACCCTTTTTGCGCTACCCTTCGACCTCCAAGGTGCGCGAAATCCGCGACCATTTTTCCGTTTCCCTTCGACCTCCAAGGTGCGCGAAATCCGCGACCCTTTTTCCGCTACCAACCTCTGAGGTGCGCGAAATCCGCGAGCATTCCGCTACCCTTCGACCTCCATGGGTGCGCGAAATCCGCGACCCTTTTTCCGCTACCTTCGACTTCCAGGGTGCGCGAAATTCGCGACCCTTTTTCCGCTACCAATCCTCTGAGGACTCTGAGGTGCGCGAAATCCGCGACCATTCCGCTACCCTTCGACCTCCAGGGTGCGCGAAATCCGCGACCCTTTTTCCGCTACCCTCAAACCTCTGAGGTGCGCGAAATCCGTCGCAACGTGCATGTGCCTGCATTGCTGCTGCGCCTGTTTGCAAGGCGGAATGTGGCAAACGTGTGCTGCAAAGCGGAACCACAAGGAACCCTGCAAAGGTCCCCCAATGCCAAATGAAGCCAAATGTACAACTGTCGTTGCGCTAACCACTCGGAACGCATGAATAGACATCATTGAGCGCATGGCCTCAATTTTTCGCTCGCCGGGCCTCGGCGCGGATGTCTTGGGATGGGTATGACCATTGCGCAGCACGCACAACTGCCTTGCGTCGTTTTGTCACGTAATGCCGTGCTGATGTACATTAGTCGTGTTTCGCGAAGGCTGTCCTTCAACGAACCGAGCATCCCAACCAGCACTGGCCCATGATGACAGGCCCCTGCAGTCTTGGATCACGGAGAGTGGGAGATGCGCAAAAGCCAAAGCCGCAACTAATAGCATACCCGGCGCCTGTCTTCAAAGGAGAGGCGGGCACACAAAGTGGCAAACTGAAATTGGGCCGAAACGCTCGAAATGCATAACAATCAAAAGGCTGTGTCGCAGCACCTTGCAAGCCGAAACGTATGGCATGCAGTCAGCAGTTGAAGCAGGTGATAGGCTCAGGGCCATCATATGCGAAGTGAAGGGCCTCATCCCCGACGTGAAAGACTGGTTTGAGGCATCCCAGCGCAATATGAGGCACCTGTGGGTGACTGATTGTAGATCGTTGAGTGATCACCTTAACACAAGCCAACCTTTGCGGCGCCGCAACGGTTTCTGACAAGAGGCCAGGCATCGAGTTAGCCGCTATGCGAAATCAGCTCTGGCATGGAGACGTGATGACATATGAACTTCATGCTCCAAATGGAGATCGCTTGCGGTGGACTGATACAGCCACTCAGTTGGCTGATGCACTCACCAAGAGTATGAAACCTCACCAGCTGTTCAGAACCATGCGTGAAGGTGTGGTAACACTCAGCGAGCCGGACAAGAAGCTGTCCAAAAGCACGCCTAGACCATCTATCTCTAGGGAAGATGAGCAGGCAGATGAGGGCTGAGCCAAGTGAGCAGCTGAAATTTATTAGCGGATTAGCTTGCTAATAGTAGCCCAGAATCGCATACTAGTAGAAAGAGCCCAGCAAACATTCTGTACAGCCCGGCACACGTCTATAGATAAGACGGGTGAGAAGATAACACCATCTCGTCATGTATAGCTTGAGCGTGTGCCCCGTTGTTTGTAGCTTGATTCATGTATCTGTTGCCGTTTGTTACTCACAGGCGCCTTGAGCTAGTGGCAAAATTCGTGTCCTTGTGCGCTTCGTTATCCAAAGGGCTTAAGGCTCAGAGGATTTTCAGGGTTTGGGCTCAAGGTTCAGGGGTTTGAAAAGGTTTAAGTTTAGGCTTTGGGGTTTAGGCTCTAAGGACCCCCCCCCCAAATTCAAAAAATTGTCCCGCCCAGGCGAATTTTTGAATTACGGAGGGGGGGCGGGGGGTTTTAGTATTAGGGGGAAGGGGTTCTCGAGTGTGGTGGACCAGACAAGCCCGGCCTCAAGTTCCCTAATATTTTTCCAGCTCGGAGTGAGTCCACTGCTGCTGGATATGTCCACGCCCTTGGAGTGGATCAAGTGCTGCTTGTTTTTTTGCAACCCTCAGGATGGCACTTCCTTTGGGACTGTAAAGCCATTTGCGCCCATTGGTCTGCCTTACTGACCGCGCAATGGACGCTCTCGTTCTGCGAACTCAAAAATCAAAAAGTCTCTCGCTCTCTCTCTCTCTCAATCTCTCTCGCTCCCTCTCCCCTCTCGCCCTCTCACTCTCCCTCCCCTCTCGCGTACATATACTGACATATACTACATATCCATACAGGACAGTGCCCCAGGCCTTCTCCCCCCCCCCGGCTCTTTTTGGAGCGCGACTGTGTCCAGCTTGTCCAGTCTTCGGGCCTTGAGGGGGCTCTCAAAGGAGGTCTCCGGAGTCTCCGGGTTCAGCCAGCTTTGGAACCTCCCGAAGCCGACACACAAGCGACACACGGAAGCGACACCCGGCAGGGAGGGGTGAACGTCAGGGATTTCTGCTTTCAAGCATGCCATGGGGTCACGGGTATTATTAAGTGTGGGTGTCTGTTAAAGCTTAAACTGCCTGCCAATTCTGACGGTAAAGGACAAGAACATACAAGAACTGTTCTCGGATTCCAGGGCCCAGCACTTCGGGTGAAGCACCGAAGCTGGCGCAACAGCTCATGCGATGTCTGCTTGTTCAGATCTCGACATCCCATCTCCCCAGAGGCCTGTGGAAGTGGGCGCTGTGTGCTCCTGGGGGGAAAGCCTCCGCCTGACAGGCAGAAACGGAGAAGCAGAGCACTTCAGGTTTCTTTTCAACTGTGGCAACGGGCAAGCTTGCAGAGGGGACTAAGGGACAGCTCTGTGCCTTGTAGCCCTCGCCGAGGACTTCACAAAGGCCTGAGATCAAGTGCAGCTGTTCTTCTGGCGGCTGCTTCTCGAAGGGGACTTGTTAGGGGTTGTCCCATATTCCGTTTTCCCTTTTGGCCCTTGGGGGGGGGGGGGGCGTCCGATTGCGCTCGCTCAGTCCCACTTTCAGTCTTTTGCTTCCCATGATGTCAAGTCATGGTGTGGTTTGCAACACCTGACCTTTGAGACCTTGCGCGTGGATCTTTGGGGGCGCATGCGCTGACCTTGTGCGTGTGGGGTTCTAGCAAGCTTCTTTCTTTATCTTCTGGTTCAGCGTCTACCAGAAGTAAGAAGCAAAACAGGTTTTTTGGACGGCACATAGTCTGCCCTACGATTGCGACTGTATGGGAAGTGAAGTAACGCAGGTCATGGCCTGCCATGGACTTCGCAGAGGCGAGCTCACGGCTGATGGTCTTCAGGCTGCTGCCCCTCACGGACAAAAGCAGGGGAACATCAAAAGAGTGACAAGTCGGTGTCCATTCCGTGCCTGGAAAGTGGTGGGCACAAGCACGCCCGTGCCAGCTACCATCATCTGTCCAAGGCCAAGGACCCACTTCCTGAGCGTGCTGAGGTGCTTTTGCTAGTTGGCTGCTTCTGCGCTGCTTGAATCATGACCAGCCGAGCTCCGCGGCGTGTTTTGGTAGCTGGCATTGGTGGCCACAGCCGTGCGCACCTCTACGGACGCTTCAAAGTCACATTGCAGAAAGGGAGATGACACCGATGGCACAGCAGGGTCACCTCAGCATTTGCCGTGCCTGTCGGCCTGGGCATCGGGCATAGGAGCGGATCATCTCCTCGAAGCCGGGTGCTTCGACGCCTCCGATTGCTTTAGCACCTTTCGACCGCAAGAGATGCTTGTAGAGCTTTGGGACTACTTTTTCTTGCTTTTCTCAGCCGCCACAGAGACGACACCCGGGCCTTGTCGGCAAAAGATGGTGCGATTCCACACGCCCCTGGCGACTCGAACTTTAAAAAAATGTGTGAAGCTCTGGGATGGTCTGGGGGAGTGCCTCGCGATCATGATGCCGGCCGGCCCCGTGGGCCGGCCCCCAGCCTCTGAACCGCGCAACACAACAATCGGGAGCCGAAGGAGGAATTCTCAGCGCCTTCTCAGAGCCACAATACGCATCACGACATTCTTGCATCGGTCCTGTGCCTGTGCCGCCCCATTTGCATCGGTTGCGGCACAATGCTTCCTGAGTCCCTCCGTCTTCACTGCGATGCGTTTCGATGCACTGAAAATGAGCTGAGGCACCAAAACTCGGCGATCTGCCGGCGGTTGAAAAATCGCCGTTGGCCAGGACTGGGATCTGCACCGCGTCCCATTAGCAGGCCCCGCATTTCGCAACAACTTCTCTCTCTCTCACTCTCCCTCTCCTTCTTCCTCCCTCTCCTTCTCCTCTCTTTTGAAGTCCAAGCCGCAGTCGGGGCAACTCGTCCCAGTGCGCCGGCTCCGCCGCGGCTCCTGGCGCTGCCGGAGGTGCACCTTCCCGACTCTGAGATACTTCGCAAAGGGGGAAAAGAGACATGAGACATCATGAGACAATAGGACTGAGCGAAATGTTGAGCGACAATATTGAGACGGACACAAAGACAGGAGTGCAATGAGGTGCTTACATGCTTAGAAACAGGGACATTGTGCCCAGGTGCTGTAGTGGCTTCGGCACCGCTCCACTCCCAAACCTGCATGAAGTCACGCCTCGGGGCTTGCCGGACCTGCGGATGGTCTCTGAAGTCTCTCGCTCGCTCTCTGTCTCTCGCTCTCTCTCTCTCTCTCTCGCTCTCGCTCTCTCTCTCTCTCTCTCTCTCTCTCACTCTCACTCTCACTCTCACTCTCTATCTCTCTCTCTTTCTCTCTGCACGCTTGAAGTCTCTCTCTGTCCCCCCTCTCCCTCTCTCTTTCTTTGCCCCTCTCTCTCTCTCGCATGTCAAAGTCCTGCCTCATTTGCCTTTTGCTACATCCTACATCGTCCTACATCCTACTGTACTTGTTCAAGACTTTAGCGTGCATGAGTCCTGCATGAACGCTCCAGCTGAACGAGAGAGGGAGCAACGCTTTTGAATTTTTTAGGATGAAAATTAGACGAGTGCGGTCGTACTGTAACCTGATTGCATAAGTGGCTTGACGTAGAAGATCGAGGAAGGGAAAGGCTTCTGACAAAGGCTTTTTCAACGTATACCTTATCTGTCAGGCGCCTGAACCTGCGGGCGCCCAGGCGACCAGCGAGTCCAAGGCAAAGACTCCAAAATGCCAATCCGTAGAGATGCTCACGGTGACTCAGCATCTCCGTGCCCGCGGGCAGGATGACCTTTGCTTGCTGCCAGGCGGTGCCGGCGGTGCCTTGAGAACCACGGCGTGACCAGCGCCGTGACCAATGGCCTCGATGGAGGTACTGCAGCTCCAGTGTAAGAGTCGCTGCGGAAGGCTGCATCGGGGCCCGTGACAGCGGATTGTGTCCCAGCGAGCTGCCAGACACCAGGACCTCAGAACCACCCGCAATGATCGACTTGGAAGCTGCAGGTCATATTTGCGAAGCTGGACACAACTTCCCCAATGGAGACCGCACCAACTGTCGCTTCTTCCCCTGCAGCAAGGCTGGCTCGGAGCCGCCCACAGTGCCTTCGGGCACTCGGATGGAACTACCCTTCCAAGAGTAGAGCAAGAGCAAGAGCAAGAGTTAAAGCAAGAGCAAAAAGCAGGAACAAAAGCAAGAGTAATTAAGTGCAAGAACAGGAGGAAGAGCAGGAGCAAGAGTAAGCGCAGGAGCGAGAGCACAGTCGCAAATCGCCTGCAATGCATGATCACATGACGGCAGGTGTAGAACTGCCAATTTGCAGACTTTTGCACTGCTTGCGCGCCACCCCCTCCAGTTTCTACAACACGAAGGAAAATCGGTAGCAGCCAGAAGACAGCACCGAAAAAACGCGCCGATTCGACCCGAGAAACTTGCGTCACTCTCAGATCGACGGAAACTCTGGACAGCAACAACATGAACCCAACAACACTTCTTAGCCAGTTCTCAACTTCTTCCTGTTTGATGTGCCCAGGCCTCTCCATGGCCAGCGCAGCTGCTGAGTTACCTTGAGGATGATTTCCTGGCGACAAATCATCTTTGGCTAAAGATTTGCTGGCATGAGACCCTGTAAACCAAGAAGTCTTGCCAAATGTTTAGAGACTTCTTGGGCATGTGGGAGAGGTGGGAAAGAATAAGAGGTGGTCTGGTTGTACCTGAGACTTCAAGTTAGGGCCCCAGTCCTTGGGCAAAGTCTGGTGCTCACCATGTCCAGCAGGATACTTGGAGCCTCAGAGCTCTTCTCGCCACAAACAGCTCTTCTTGGGCAGCAACGTTGCAAAAGCAGTGCTGGCAGGCAAGTTTCGCCTCTTTTTGCTCGGCTCTGAAAAGATGTGGGCAATCGCGCGGCGAGCGATAGCTTGGTAACACCAAGAGAGACCCCAAATTTGGGCCCTCCAGCCTTTTCAATGCTCAAAGGGACTCCAAGGGTGCTGAAAAGATTTTGTAAGCGGAGCTTCTCAGAGCCGCGTGCCTGTGCACCTCATAGCTTCCATGTTCAGCCTCAGCTTCGCCCCCACACCTTAGCTGTCGTTGCGAAAGACTCATGCTTCCAAAAACTCATGCTTCCAGGAAGCTTGTGAGTAATTAACTTCTTTGAGCAGCATCTTTATGTTCATGTCTCGTTTTTGCCTTTTATTTGCCCCCCCCCCCCCTCCCAACTCAGGACTTGCCTTTGTTCGATGACTACTGGTTTCGGGCGCCTGTTCCTTAGGCTGCTGAGAAACATACCACTGAACATTGCTGCGCGGCACCCTTGCCCCCCTCTCAACGTTGACCTCCGCTCAATGTTGAGATGCCGGCGCAGGGTAAGAACTGCCCAGCGCACCTCTGAAATCTTACGTGGAGCCCCCAAACTGCTGCGGTTTGCTGATGCGAAGCTGGAACTGCTGTATGGGCTTAGCTTTGGTATACTTTTTGCTCAGACGCAAGAATGTTTGCTCAAGGTCCTTGCAGATACATCCAGAACATCCAATCCATATGGGTGGACATGGAGGGGAGGAGAAGTGAACACGATGATCTCAATGGGTTCTTGTACGACATGGCAATCGCCGAACAACCAGTAGCGCGGCGGCCAGACTCCAATCCAGTGGCTTCTCACATTCACTGAACCATTGCACTTGAAGCTTTCTCCAAGCTCAGCTTTTGTGGCTCATAGTTTTCCTATGTGTACGCAACTACACTTCAGAGCCTGTTTGTCCATATTGCGGAGAGTCAAAGCGAGTCACCGTCAACAAAACACTTTTGCGGGCATTTGCAAATGCAAGACTTGTTCAGTAGCCTTCCGGCCTCCTGGGGCCGTGGCTGTCTTCTCAAGTTTCAGGCCGACTCGGGAGCAACAGGATGCACGAAGGACTTTGATTCTCATGCTTGGCAGGTTGGGCCAGAGTCTCATGCTGCTTAGACTGCATTCGGCTTACATATATCTGCGGCAAGCAAGGCGCTGAACCAGGTGGCCTCAACATGATACCCAGGTTGCTTGCCCGAGGGCAAAGCGTTATCTTTTGGCATCACCGGCTCGGAGCTTCGGCTAACGACTCTGTCCCAACTCTTCCAGGCGCTGTAATGTTAGCGCTGTATCTCTAAAGGAGGTAGGAATAACAATGTTCTGCCAGTGGCCAGATGCCGGTGGTCTTATTATTGGAGGCCATGTGACCTTCTTCATTGACCCACTTTGCTGTTCAAGATTCCTTCATACGAGGCACTTCTTCTGCTGCGAGCTGCCTTCGGAAGACTGCTACTTGCATCTGAGCACGCTAAGCTGAATTGTCAACTCGGGCCTGGTTTACGCAAATTGCTGTGGAAAGCAAGATGGCGGATGGTGAAAATTGTGGCGTGAGCTGGAGTGGGCTGGCCCCACGTCGCAAAAGTGATGGAACTCACTTCTTGTTAAATGTCTGCACACCATGGGAGTTGCAGCGTTCGAGCTTGGCGTGTGGATCATGTGGCCTTGTTCGAATGATGTAGCTTGCAACTTTGGCAGAACGAATTCAGCAAAAACAAAATCACCCAAAGTTTGCCTGCTGTCCGACACCCTGCCCTTCCCTCGCCACACCACCACATTCAACTTAAACCCTTTCTTGCATGTAGCGCCCACTCTCTTGGGGGCATGGCCGGCCCGTGCTGTCATGGTCTGAGGCCCCAACGCATCTGCAAAAACGACGACACATCGGCAACTGTCGGCGATCGATGAGCAGCTCGCCGTCGTCCTCTGGTTCCTGGCAACAGGGACTGTTATGTGACGCAGCTCAACACAATGCAAAACAAAGCGCGCAAGACCTCATCGCCACTCAAAATGCTGGAGCCCGCTGGCCCCTAGCGACAGGGTTTCTTGACTCATCCCAAAGTGGCACGAGCCCACACTGCAATGCCTCTGCAGCAGCTGCATTGCCGGCGATCAGACCATCTTGTGAATCTTGTGATGTCGATTCCTGCCCCATGGTGACAAGTCTGCGTGCAGGTGAACTGCCAGGACTGTTAGCCGACGTGCTCAAGATGATGCGAGAAGCTGCGAAGACTAGTTGATTTCCAACGACGAATCAGAAGTTGGGGTTTACGATCGAAGTAGCTCAGCGCAAGGTCCACTTCTCCCGCAGACCTGCCCCAGCAATTCTGAACATGTTTGCTGTGACTCCCAACAACTCGCCCAGGATGAGCTGAAGCAAGCAACCTGTTGATGCTATTGGCTCATGCGGTGTAATTCGGGCAATTGCCTGCGGGGTGACTCAGATTGTTGCACAACAACCCTCAACATGTGCCAGCGGACATGAACCCAGAGAGCAGGCAGCCTCTTCGGAGACCACATCGTCGTTTAGCAGCGAAGGCAGCGAAGGTTGATTGATCATTGCATCGATCTGCCCAGGGCTCTCTTTAGCTGCAACCCGACACATGCGTTCAAACAAATCGACCAATGACCAATCGGGCCTTTGCCAGTGTTCTCGGACTCAGATCATTGGGAACAGGAGTGGAATAATACCACAACAATACCAATCATCTTCACCCCCTTGCAACGCTTGCTAGCCTCGTGCATAGTACTCCACGGCAGGGCACAGGGTTGCTGCGCTGGAGGCAGGCATCGCGGCCCACCTGTTGCAGAGAGCTGTTGCTGCCCTCTGCCTGCAAATTGCTCGGGGCGGCGCACTTCCAACGGAGCACCATCGTCATCTCGAACTTCTGTGTCGTGCTGCTCCACAGAGACACCCTGGCAGACATGCCAGAGCTTCTTGACCATGTGTGCTCAAATCTAAGCGCTGGGCGCCCTGCCAAGATGCTTGGCATGAGGTGCCCAAGGGAGAGCCTAGTGTCCTGGCCGCGATCGCGCAGCAGTCACGTTCCGTTCTTCAGGATCTGCAGGGCAGCTTAAATCTAAGGCCCAGACCCCCTCAACCGCGTGCATGCTAGATTCATGCGTACCTTGCGCAGCCATCTGCCAGCAGGAAATCTCGAACCAGAACCAGCCGCGGCAAGCACACCCATGAGCATCGTGAAAGCTTTGAGGAGCTGCGAAGTATGGCACAAAAAAGCAGCAGCTCGATGCGCACAAGCTGGCGAGGCTCCGACGCCAATGCCTGAAGCGTGGACGCTGCCCTTGCCAAGCGTAGCGAGACCCAGCCTGCTCATTGTGTCCACTCAAGGACCTCTGTTGGGTTGTCGTATTGGATAACTGCGCATTGGCTGTGCAGGGCCTGGGATGCCATGAAGCCCTAACCTCCTGAGCAGAGAAGCTTCACCAGGACAATTACGGGATTCGGGAGGCTTGCTTAGCAACGGCTTAGTAGGTGTACAGCTGCAATTTCTGCCATGAGTCCGACTGAAATCATCCGCAAAGTTGCAGCAATTGCGAGTCAAGATATCGTAGTCATCTCCCGGGTACTCCTGCCAGCGATGCTTGTGGCCAAGTTGGGAATGATCACTGCGGCATGGCTGCCTCCAACATCTGCGACACGATCTCCGCGATATCTTCCTGAATCAGGGTAGCGTTGTTGTTTCTGACACAACTTCCATGGAGGCAGGCAACTGCGAGCGAGTGGCTGGGCTGCAGTCAGTTTCCCCCAACTTCACCTCATCTGATCAAAGGCCTATCAAAGACTGGGAGAAGCAATAGCAATGCCAAGCCAATTCAATCCAACTTGTTCTCCGGCTTCTACCCCGTCCTAACAAAGAGATCTTTGCTTTGAAGCTGGTGGGACAGGTCGCGTCTTGGCAATGTTTCGCACTCCGAGGGACTCCTTTCTCTTTACCCTTCTTGGCTTTCACGGACCTTTGGTGCGCAATAAGTTTTGCCGTTTTGCCAGTTTCCTAGCCCCTGCTTTCGCACAAGTACTGCATGTCGGATTGGTGCGGGAAGGCCGCTCCAGATTCTTCGGTGTCCGATTTGATTTCAAGTTCCTAGCCAACGTGGCAGGGTGCCACAACAGCTTTTGGCCTCCCTTGCGCACCGTGGCTCACTCTACCATGTTTTCCATTGCACCTCCCCGCCGCCAACACCGGAACCAAAAACCCGAAGGCCTCGCAGCATGTTGTGAATTCCTGGCCAATATCAACCAGCCCCCGCGCTAAGGAGGAACAAGGGGCTCCTTGGTCCCGATCCCGCTCCCCCCCCCCATTACACTATGTGGGATAGGATTCGGCCTTGGGTTGTGATCTGCTCCACTGGCTTTTGCAGCGCGTCCAGGCTGTCTACAGCTGTTGGGGCTCGCAGCTAGGCCGCCACATTCAAAGTGCACACCGGGAATGCACGACACTTTCTTTGCAAAGCGCCCGGCCCTGAAGCTCGCAGAGTTAAGCACCGGGCTGTTTGTCGATACACGTGGTCCGGGTCGCACCGCGGCTGAAAGCAGCGCAGTCCGGGGGTTGTCCTGAGCAACTGCCAGGTTTCCGCGCGCAACATGGTACCTACCGCGGCCTTGATGGACTGCCGTCAAAGGACCATTCCAAGCCATCCACCTGGCGTAAGGGTTCTGACTCCAAGGTTTAGGATTGCCTGGGTTTGGATTTGGGGTAACGGGTAACATTTCCAGGCATGGCTTCAGACACACGTGGCGAGACTTGTTCCCGACGTCCAGCCTCGACAGCGGCGTGGTATATCCCGCCAAGACACGTTACCCCCAGCGCCTTCGAAGTCAGCAAACAGCCATTCAAGTCAGCCATGTGAAAGACTGAGCTTTTCCGATTCTGGTGCTACATGCAAACTACCAGGCCTTGTTCAGGATAGACACACATTTCTCCTGAAGTATGCTGGGCAACATAAACAAAGCTCTGCAGGAGCTTCAGACAGTTTGACGCACCGACTGCCAACGCACATGGTCACAACCTCTCGATCCAACGCGCCGTCTGTTTTGCTGCTGGGCAGGCTGGTGCTTGAGAACATCTAGCGTTCTCACTCTTGATGCGATCGTTCTTATTGCTTCTTCCTTTCTCTATTTGTGTTATGTCACGTAGCAGTACTGCGAGCCTGGCCGCAGTCGTAGATGTTGAGATACACTGGCCGACGCAGAAGAGGCTGGACTTCCTACAAACATTGCAGGACGCAGACACCCTTACAAAATCTTACAAAAGGATCTATGAGAGGGGATACGGCGAAAGATTGCCTGGCTACAGGGATCCCTCAACTTGATATACTAGTCTTTACAGAGGATGCCTGGAGAGCGCGACGCTTTCCAGAAGATTGCTCTATATTGGGCATCCTAACAGCTTAAAAAATGCTAGGATCAGATCAGTCACTGGCTTCTGAAGTCCTCCTGCTGCTTGCCGATGATGCAAGGAGAGTCCGCGATTGCGCAGGAAGTCAGGTTTGAAGGAACCTGCGCAGCTTTGCGTAGCCGAAGGGATCCAAAACTAGCTCCTGTACAAAAGCCCGTCGTCTACCTTGTAGTGAAACAGGGTACTAATACTAGCTTGGGATCAACACTGGATCAACCTTCAGACTGTTTTGGGGATTCAGCTCCAGCCTCGTTCGACGCAACCCGAGTCAAAACCTTGGCAAACTTCACGTCCTGGGCCAAGCACTGCCAGACCCTAAACTCTGAATCCTACACATCTTTGGCTTGGGCCATAAACAGCCTTAAAACCTTAAAACCCTCAGGCCCATAAGCCATGTTAACTCTGAAGACTCTGAAACTCCCCTAGCATCAAGGACGCACTCTCAAGCTTGGCCATCTTGGCCCTTCCGAGGTCCTCCGTCTTGACGCGTCCCCGCTTCCAATATCGGTCCACTCCCTGCACGCACTGAGCCGAACCCCAAAAGGGGGATCTGAAAACTAAACCTCCCGATGCAGAAGATCCCGCATTTTCCTCCAAGATTGTGCAGGCTCCAAAAGTCGGTGACATGGTTTTACTCATCCCCTCTTAAGGTCTGGTAGGCAAGGTTCCATTGCAGGGAAAGGCCTTCTTCGTTGATGGGAAGTGCCAAGCTGACCTGAACATTAGCAAAGCTACGACTCAATATGCAAGAGCCAGAAAACATCGTCTTCCTTACCTTGTCTCAGGCATGCTTATGACAAAACATGTGAAGCGAAGCACGGACATTGTGGATCACCCCACGATGTGAGAGTGAGGTTGCCTGGAGCTGAGTATGTAGCTTCAAGGCCCAGAATTCTGCATTCCTCCCAGCAAAAGTGCCCTGGCAGGTCACATGGATCGTGCAATTTCTGCCGCGGGGGCACCTTCGTTTAACCAAGACCAACGGCACACAACTCGGAAGCGCCTCTATGCGAGAGTTGCTGTGCGTAACCAAGAGAATCCGAAACCATGGGCCATCATCTTGCCTCAGGCCCCAAGAAAGATCAACAAGTGCAACTGAGTGTCAATGTGTGTTATGTGGCTTGTTCTCAATAAGCCCCAAATAATTGTACAACCCCTGTAAGGAAGCCCAATGAAGACCTATAGTTTTGAGAATCCCCATGTAAAACACTAAGAACGGCGCTGCAGCACATTGTCGCCACGCGGTGACATGCTGTCACTCAGCAATACAGACCCAAGCGACTAAGTGACAGCTGGCACAAGCATTGTCGCAACATCAATCGGTAAAACTGCTTTGTGCATATGCTGCCAATAACTTGGGCGGTCGTGTGTGCATTGAAAAGAGCGGTCGTCTCAAGGCTGGCTAGCACTCTTCCAAAAATCGCAGATTGAAGGGTTCTCCTCATGAATGGCATGGCTGCGTTTAGTCTGCAAATTAACTTGAGAATAAGGCCATGAAAGCTATGTCGCAAGAGTCTAGGGCACACTTTTCGGGCAGCGCTGTCGTGCATTCTTGTGAAAAATGGTTACGTTGGGGTTTAAGGGCTAGGCCTCGTTAGACCAGTAGGCTGTTACATAATGTTGTGCAATGCTGTACGTGCAAGGTCATGCGAATAACGGTGTGGAAAAACTCCTCGTTCGGACCAAACGAAGCGCCATTTCCATACCACAGCTAGGCGCCGGTTCACAAGGGTTCAGGCTGTAGGGTAGGCTGCATGCTACACCTACACACACACACACATATATATATATATATTTATATATATATATATATATATTTGAGCATATATTTCTATGTATATGTGTGTATGTATATGTAAATGTGTGTATGTATATGTATATGTATATGTATATGTATATGTATGTGTATGTGTATGTGTATGTGTATGTGTATGTGTATGTGTATGTGTATGTGTATGTGTATGTGTATGTGTGTGTATATATATATATATATATGCGCCGACCTCGGGCGAAGGCGGCGCTTGAAGGCTTTGTTTCCACCACCGCCCGCACCACCGCCCGCCCCCACCGCCCCCCGCCCATCAACCTCCACCACCCTCACTTTGTTGTTGGTACTGACCGGTAGAGCAGTTCTGTTAGGCCAAACGCCTCACACGTCGCAAAGTCCGCTGTGGGAGTGTGTTCCAGTGCACTTGCTGGATACTGAAAAGGATGGGCACTCTGCCTTCGTCAAGGAACCCTGTGGTTTTGTTAGCTGGAGGCTTGGTGTCGAGCCATAGAGTCAACTTTTCAGTGATCCTTGCGCTTCGAGAAGGAACACTTGGTGCCACTAGGGGCATAGGAGAAGGTAATCCGCCCTTCCATTTGTTTTTGCCTTTTCTTTTCCTTTTCCGTAGAAGCTGGAGTTGTGGCTATCGTCTTCGCCGGTGTGAGCAAAACCTTTTCGGCCGGACTCAAGCGTCCTCGTCTTCGGCCTTTTCCTTTTCTTCGGCCATCAGAAACTACGAATCAGAAACTAGCTGCGAATCAGAAACTCCGAATCAGAAACTGCCCCGATTCAGAAACTCCGAATCAGAAACCGCGCATCAGAAACCTGCGCCTCAAAAAACCGTGCGAATCAGAAACTGCGAAGCCGAAACCTGCTGGATAGGAGGGTGCGGGGGGTAAGCGCGTGCAGGTTGCCTGCGCATGACAAACAAACCTGCTCGAATGTCGGAGAAAACTGTGCCTGCTGGATGGGGCTGGGGGTGGGGTGGGCGGGGTGGGAGTTGGGGGGGTGGGGGGGTTTCTTGCCTGCTCGGCGCATTTGGGGTCTGCGCCTGAGACGTCCTCCTCATCTTCATCGGCTATGAAACCTTCTTCAAGGGTGTCTTCGTCTTAAGCCCAATAGCCGAATTCGTATCTTTACGTACACAGTGAGGGTCATACTGGAGATCCTGCTAAAGGTAGACGTGTTGACTACCTCTAACGAAATACGGGGCCGTAGAAACCTTTTAAAGTATTCTTAGCCGTGGTCTGGGTCCCGTAGTCGGTCGTTGTCCAACAGCTCTTGTACTTTTCGGCTAACTCAAACGGCCGGGTTGTTGAGGAGCGCCCTTGCCTCGGCTCAGTCGTTCTTGCGACCCAGTCGTCGACCAGCTCTTCGTACTCGAACCATATGATACGTATGATCCCATGAAATCCAGGAGGAATTTTGGGAGCCATAGTGGCGCCTTGGGGTAGGCGAGAACAACTGCTGGCCGCTAGTGACGCTAGTGCGGCTGGGTCCTGGGACCGTCGAGTTACCCGGTTTCTTGGCCCCCTGAGAGGAAACCTGCACCATTGGATTCTGAATCAGACGTGACCTGGTGCTTACTAGTAGGCGAGCTCGGTACGGCTCGCCACTAGTGTGGCTTCTGTCACTTAGTACTGCACCGACCTGTGAAGTCACGAAGCTGACCGGTCAATTTTGTGGGGCTTGATATGACAGGGGACGGGCGGTTTTGGGGATAGTCAAGTCTCGTTAAAGCTATTTTCAAACTATTTGGACCAACGAAATAGCCGGACAGTTCGTCACGAAACTGACCGGTTAATGTTGTGGGGCCAGCCACAAAGAAGCGAAACATTCCTGCAAGTAGCCGGCAGGGCCAGCAAACAAGATGCGAAACATTAGCGCCTTCGTTCTGGCATTTTGCATCTATCCCCAGAACACTGCAAGCAACATATTCAGCCATTGTGTACTTGGCCTCTTGAATTTTTGAGAAAGAGAGATCTCCTTCTTATTTAGTGCTGTCGTTTTGGCATTTTGTATCTGCACTTCTTTCTTGCAGTTCGTGTTCAAGGGTCTGAGTCTAGGGTTTAGAGTCAACAATTGTTCGGACAGTTGTGAAGTCACGAAACTGACCGGTCAATGTTGCGGGGCTTGACATGACAGGGAGTTCGTCACGAAACTGACCGGTTAATGTTGGGGCCCGGCTAGTCAAAAAAGGAACAGAACAATACAAAAACAGTATTCACCAATTATTTACTTTGCCTCAGTTTTTGAGAAAGAGAGATCCCCTACTATTTTTTTGGCACTGTCGTTTTGGCATGTTGCATCTTTCAGTTCGTGTTCAGGGTTGAGGGTTTAGGGTCTATGTCAGAAGTTGCGGAACAACGAGTTCTTCGGACATGTGAAGTCACGAAACTGACCGGTCAATGTTGTGGGGCTTGACATGACAGGGGGTGGGCAATTTTGTGGATAGTCAAGTCTCTTTAAAGATATTTCAAACTTTTTGGATCAACGAAATAGCCGGACAGTTCGTCACGAAACTGACCGGTCAATGTTTGTGGGGCCAGCCACAACGAAGCGAAACATTCCTGCAAGTAAGCGGCAGGGCCAGCAAGCAAGATGCGAAACATTAGCGCTTTCGTTTTGCCATTTTGCATCTATCCCCAGAACAATGCAGAAAAATATTCAGCCATTATTTTACTTGGCCTCTTGAGTTTTTGAGAAGCAGAGGTTTAGCGCTGTCGTTTTGGCATTTTGCATCTGCACTTCTTTCTTGCAGTTCGTGCTCCAGGGTCTAGGGCTTAGAGTCAACAACTATTCGGACAGCTGTGAAGTCACGAAACTGACCGGTCAATGTTGTGGGGCTTGACATGACAGGGGACGGGCAGTTTTGGGGATAGTCTCTTTAAAGCTATTTCAAACTTTTTGGACCAACGAAATAGTCGCACAGTCCGTCACGAAACTGACCGGTTAATGTTGTGGGGCCCAGCAAACAAGATGCGAAACATTAGCGCTTTCGTTTTGGCATTTTGCATCTATCCCCAGAACAATGCAGAAAAATATTCAGCCATTGTGTACTTGGCCTCTTGAATTTTTGAGAAGGAGAGATCTCCTTTGTGTTTAGCGCTGTCGTTTTAGCATTTTGCATCTGCACTTCTTTCTTGCAGTTCGTGCTCAAGGGTCTAGGGCTTAGAGTCAACAACTATTCGGACAGCTGTGAAGTCACGAAACTGACCGGTCAATGTTGTGGGGCTTGACATGACAGGGGACGTGCAATTTTGGTGATAGTCAAGATTCTTTAAAGCTATTCCAACTTCTTGGACCAACGAAATAGCCGGACAGTTCGTCACGAAACTGACCGGTTAATGTTGTGGGGCCAGCCACAAAGAAGCGAAACATTCCTGCAAGTAGGCGGCCGGGCCAGCAAACAAGATGCGAAACATTAGCGCTTTCGTTTTGCCATTCTGCATGTATCCCCAGAACAATGCAGAAAAATATTCAGCCATTATTTACCTTGGCCTCTTGAGTTTTTGAGAAGGAGAGATCTCCTTTGTATTTAGCGCTGTCGTTTTGGCATTTTGCATCTGAACTTCTTTCTTGCAGTTCGTTTTCAAGGGTCTAGGGCTTAGAGTCAACAACTTTTCGGACAGCTTTGAAGTCACGAAACTGACCGGTCAATGTTGTGGGGCTTGACATGACAGGGGACGTGCAATTTTGGTGATAGTCAAGATTCTTTAAAGCTATTCCAACTTCTTGGACCAACGAAATAGCCGGACAGTTCGTCACGAAACTGACCGGTTAATGTTGTGGGGCCAGCCACAAAGAAGCGAAACATTCCTGCAAGTAGGCGGCCGGGCCAGCAAACAAGATGCGAAACATTAGCGCTTTCGTTTTGCCATTTTGCATCTATCCCCAGAACAATGCAGAAAAATATTCAGCCATTATTATTTACTTGGCCTCTTGAGTTTTTGAGAAGCAGAGATCTCCTTTGTGTTTAGCGCTGTCGCTTCGGCATTTTGCATCTGCACTTCTTTCTTGCAGTTCGTGCTCAAGGGTCTAGGGTTTAGAGTCAACAACTGGACAGCTGTGAAGTCACGAAACTGACCGGTCAATGTTGTGGGGCTTGACATGACAGGGGACGGGCAATTTGGGGATAGTCAAGTCTCTTTAAAGCTATGTCGAATTTTTTGGACCAACGAACTAGCCGGACAGTTCGTCACGAAATTGACCGGTTAATGTTGTGGGGCCAGCCACAAAGAAGCGAAACATTCCTGCAAGTAGGCGGCAAGGCCAGCAAACAAGATGCGAAACATTAGCGCTTTCGTTTTGCCATTTTGCATCTATCCCCAGAACAATGCAGAAAAATATTCAGCCATTATTTACTTGGCCTCTTGAGTTTTTGAGAAGCAGAGATCTCCTTTGTGTTTAGCGCTGTCGTTTTGGCATTTTGCATCTGCACTTCTTTCTTGCAGTTCGTGCTCAAGGGTCTAGGGTTTAGAGTCAACAACTGGACAGCTGTGAAGTCACGAAACTGACCGGTCAATGTTGTGGGGCTTGACATGACAGGGGACGGGCAATTTGGGGATAGTCAAGTCTCTTTAAAGCTATGTCGAATTTTTTGGACCAACGAACTAGCCGGACAGTTCGTCACGAAATTGACCGGTTAATGTTGTGGGGCCAGCCACAAAGAAGCGAAACATTCCTGCAAGTAGGCGGCAAGGTCAGCAAACAAGATGCGAAACATTAGCGCTTTCGTTTTGCCATTTTGCATCTATCCCCAGAACAATGCAAAAACATATTCAGCCATTATTTACTTGGCCTCTTGAATTTTTGAGAAGCAGAGATCTCCTTTGTGTTTAGCGCTGTCGTTTTGGCATTTTGCATCGGCACTTCTTTCTTGCAGTTCGTGCTCAAGGGTCTAGGGTTTAGAGTCAACAACTGGACAGCTGTGAAATGACAGGGGACGGGCAATGTTGGGGATAGTCAAGTCTCTTTAAAGCTATTTCAAACTTTTTGGCATCTTGATCCAGGTTTCAAGTTGGGGCCAAGAGGGGCATCTTGGCCGGATCCAGGTTTCAAGTTGGGGCCAAGAGGGGCATCTTGGCCGGATCCAGGTTTCAAGTTGGGGCCAAGAGGGGCATCTTGGCCGGATCCAGGTTTCAAGTTGGGGCCAAGAGGGGCATCTTGGTCGGCCAAGAGGGGCATCTTGGCCGGATCCAGGTTTCAAGTTGGGGCCAAGAGGGGCATCTTGGCCGGATCCAGGTTTCAAGTTGGGGCCAAGAGGGGCATCTTGGCCGGATCCAGGTTTCAAGTTGGGGCCAAGAGGGGCATCTTGGCCGGATCCAGGTTTCAAGTTGGGGCCAAGAGGGGCATCTTGGCCGGATCCAGGTTTCAAGTTGGGGCCAAGAGGGGCATCTTGGTCGGCCAAGAGGGGCATCTTGGCCGGATCCAGGTTTCAAGTTGGGGCCAAGAGGGGCATCTTGGCCGGATCCAGGTTTCAAGTTGGGGCCAAGAGGGGCATCTTGGCCGGATCCAGGTTTCAAGTTGGGGCCAAGAGGGGGCATCTTGGCCGGATCCAGGTTTCAAGTTGGGGCCAAGAGGGGCATCTTGGCTGCCTACAAGTAGGCGGCGGGACCAGAAATTGTAGCAGGCCCGTGGTATCTCGGTGAGATGTACACAACAACAGAAGCTAGACTCTAAGCGCTTTTGTTCTACTCAAACACTGTTATACATGCTGACACAGCATTATACTGTTGCTGTAAGATTAGATGTGATCCCTTCAGGGGCCTTACTTTTCACATAACCCCCCACAACTCACCGCCCACCCCCACCGCCTCCCCATCAACCTCCACTCTCACTACCCTCACCGCACCGCTTCTATCCCCCCTACCCCGCTATCCGAACGCTATCCGTGCTGACATGGAGGTGCTTCCTACAGACACCTCGAGAAACTGGGGTGAGCAAGTCAAAATCAGCAAGACTCCATGTTTGCTTATCGGTGCACAGCCTGATTTCGGCAGCTCTGCTTTTGACAAAAGAGCTCGCTTGCTGGGTGGGTGGTTGTCATGCACTGGGAGACATTTGGGCTTCATCAAAAAACTGTTGGCAGGCTCATTGAATCGTCAGTGGTGAGGTCTCTGATCTATGGGGTGGACACAAAACTCTGAAGGTTGTCTTGAATACCGTTGTCAGAGGTGGTTTACACGCTCGGTTCACAGAGATGCAGGAATCGCAGATCACAGCCGTTGACTTGTTAGAGCGCTTGCAGTTGGCATCAGTTCACCTGTATGTTGCACGTTCTCAGCTCCGATGTGCCATGTTGCACGCCTTCCTAAAGACCGAGTGGAGAAACGGGTTCCTTTTGGCTGGTTAACGGGGATACCGAAAAAGCAAAAGGACGAGGTCACATCAGAAAAAAGGTGAAGTGTTCAATTTTGCAAAGGCTGTGCCGCCACGCCATTTTTTGCAGAACGAACGCACGAACATGTGCGAAGAACTACCCTTCTCGACGAAGAATGAGGATGCTGCTGTCAAATCTTTCAAACGTCTGGAGAGTGAACTGCCTGAGCAGACCAAGAGGTGTGAAGACGAAATGGGCCAAGTACGGCCAAGTCATACTTCAAGCGCTGAACGAAGTTGTATTTGACATTCGTCTTGGTGCCGATAACCCAAAACGCGAATTGCCAGATCTGTCTGGCTGTCACCGTGCTCTCCAAGCGGGCAGCTATCAACTGATGCTTGCTGGGTTAGAAACCTTTGGCTAGTGGGCGGCCAGCTAAGCGACAATCATCACACGCATGGCCAGACATGAGATATGAGACGTGAACCATTGTGAACCCCAGAAGCGGAGGCAGCTCACAAAGTAGAGCGAAACCAACGGCCTAGAGGCCCCCCCCCCTCCCTGTAGTGGGTCCCAGACCCATCCCAGGGCAAGGAGAGGCGTGTTGCCATGAACATGTGCTTACGGCGTCGGGGTTCCAGGACCCCATGTTTCCTACTTCTCAAACCTAGTCCAGGCGTAAAAAGGAACCCCAACTCAATGATGGCACAACTTGGTGATTCAGAGAGTCTGCCAGAGACTGCAGCGAAGCAAGGGCTCACCGCGCCAACGGGCGAAAAAACAAAAAACCAACATCAGCCAAGACAGAGAAGGACCGACCTTATCAAGAGAACTGCCATTATGCATCCCGATGCCAACAAAGCTTGACCTGCATAAGCATGTACCGTGGGCACTTCTACCTTTTGCCTGGCATGCTTTGGCAGACTGTGCAACGAAACTACAAGAGCCCCGTGAGCCAAGTGAGTGCCCAACTTCTTCAGAAGCAAACAGTCCTGGCTATTTAAGAGATCCCTGGCTCTTGGATTGCTCTTGTCAGTATGCGAAAGTTGTCCACTGCTTAGCAGTGAGACCAGCTGCTTGGGTTTTCCAGCAGCATAAGCTGAACTTAGTTGAACTTAGCACCATGTCGAGCTGCCCGCTACAAAAAAAATTGCTCGCAGCGAAATTTATCGCCAACTCACACGAAGGTGCCTCATCTATTCGGCGAAGTCTCTAGGACGCTGCGCACTGGCGTGAACTCACCGCGGCGTCTGCAAGACTCCTGCTTGGGACTCATATTCAACTACTCAAGCACGCATGCTTCTCCACAGAGCACAGTGTTCAGGTTGACAAATATGTGAGACCTGGCCGCGGTGTGAGCACACTGGTTCCAGTTTGTCCTCGGATCACAAAGCAAGTAGATTTTTTCTTGAAGTGACTCGGGAACTGCGTGTTGGGAAGTCCCCGCGCGTCTTCGGCAAGTCAACTCAGGCCTGGGCTACAAGACCACCCACGTTCAGCCGCGCGCTCAGCGGCATGGTACTTGCCTTTGACATCCTTCGTTTTGGCTGGGTCGAGCAATAGCGACGTTACAAGTTACAACTTCTGCAGGCATTCTCTCAGCTCTCCTCGGCAAGGTATGTTGTCTTTCGGCAGGTCTCCTTGACGCTTGCGGCAAAGGCACGCATCTGCCTCACAGGAGAAGAAGAAAAAAAGTCCGAGAGCCCTCTGAAGCAAGCGTGAGAGAGCCACTGGCAGCCACCAAAACCCCAAGGCCCTAGAAAAAAACCCAAGAAAACCCCAGTTTTCAAGGAAAGGGGGGGGGGGGGAAATTCGAGTCGTGGGGGAGAATTAGAGTCATCATAGAGACCTCATTCCGCCAGTGGGGGAGGGGGGAAGAGGGAGAGGGGGAAACCCTTCACGAATCTTGGGGGCCTCTTCGCTTCCTCCGTCTGCTCCCGGAGTTCATCCCTCCTCGCCTGCTTCTCCTCAGAACAAACTTGAGCTCCCCCAGAGCAAAAGGGCAGCTCTGAAAGGCAGGAAAACGCAAGTTGTTGCTGGAGCCCCCAAGCGCTCTGAAAGCAGGCACAAGGCCTTGAGATCCTGCATGAACTTCTCGTACTTCAGTGTGCAGGCCTCTGAGAGATCAGCACTTTTTTCTGTGAAGGGGATGCTTCGAAGCCCTGCACATCCCGTCCTTCAGCTCCTTCTCTTTGTCGTCAAGTTCTCTCTGTGCTCGGACTAAGGTTTGCATCGCATCCTGCGGGATGCGCTCGAAGGGTGCATATGGCATCTGATTGCATGCTGTGCAAACACATATGTTTGCGGAGCCCTGCGAGCCCTTTGCCATCACAAAAACATCACAAAAACGCGCACTTTCGTGTTGCTCCTCGTGGGTCTTGGCCCGCTTCTCGCGCTCGGCGGTGAGCTCGCCAAACTTCCGGACCTGAGCAAACGGCTTCATACCATGCAAAAAAGCAGCTGCGAACAGCCAAGAGCAGATTGGGCGGGGGGGGGAGTGGTTTGAACTCCGGAACTCCTCAAGTCTCCTCAGTTTCTGGCGATGTTGTCCAGGTTCTTGGATGCCTGGTATCCGGCCATGGCCTCCAAGAAAAACACCATCTTCTGGTGTTTTCAACCATGAAAACATATAAGTTTGGCCGCTTTGTGGGGGACATGTGGACAAAAACCAAGGCAAAATGAACCGCCCCCCCCCCCCACCCCCACCCCCCCCCCAAGGACAAATACAAAAAACAGAGCGCACTCTTTCGGGCGCTCAAGCGGCCCACCCACCTTGGCACTGGCGCTGGCCTCGGCGCAATGTCACTCATGCTCTCTTTATCGATTTTTAAGCGGTGCCCAGCTCTTCTCGCCGTCTCTCTCTCTCGCTCTTTCTTTCTTTCTTGGGGGCATGAGGGCACGCTCTTTCTCTTTCTTTTTGTGGGGCTTGGGGCGAACCCCGCGCCTAGGCTCTCTCTCTCTCTCTTTTTCCCCTTGCAAAACAGGGGAATTTCCAGGGGCGGAGAGTTTTTTTAGTACTTTTTATTATTTTGTTTTTTTTCGTGGTCCCCTGGTCCCCTGGTCTCCTGCTGCCCCGGTCTGCTGGTCCCCTGGTCTTCCTGGGAAAAGGCTACATTCCCTTTAATGTTTTTTAGGATTTGGTTGATTTTCTTGGGTTTTCCGAAAAACCTCCATTCCCTCTATATTTTCATGGGAGCTGGTCCAGTTTCTTTGGTTGTTCCACGAAAACCTCCATTCCCTCCATATCTTCATAGGACTCGTACTGCTTTTCGTAGGAATTCTTAATAATGTTGCTCGATTCTTGGATTTTCCGCAAAACCTCCATTCCCTCTTTATTTTCATGGGAACTGGTCCAGTTTCTTTGTTTTTCCTACGAAAACCTCCATTCCCTCCATATCGTCATAGGACTCGTACTGCTTTTCGTAGGAATTCTTATAAATGTTGCTCGCAAGTTTGCACGACTTTTTTTTGGCACCCGTCTAGCCACAGCAATGCGGGGTTGGAAGGTCGGTCTCGGAAAAAGAGAAAGAAAGAATCACTCCAAGGGTCAGAATTAAATTGCACGACTGTTAAAGGCCGGGGAGTTGGGGGGGGGGGGGGCAAACCCAGTGCTCGCATGATAGGTTTCAAAAAGACGCATATGCTTTGAATGAAGCTTGCATAGCTTGGAAAACGAGGGGGTTGGGGCGAAGGCGGGGCGCAGCCAACACAATGCTCGCATGATGGCTGTCAAGCATTCATATGCTTTGAAACAAGCTTGCATTACGAAAAAAGGCGGAGGGGTGGTGAAAAAAAAACTTGAACGGCTTAAAGAAGCGGGGGGGTTGGGAGGCAGCCCCCCCCCATTTGCAAACACAATGCTCGCATGATGGCTTTCAATCGTGCTTTGAAACAAGCTTGCATCACTAAAAAAGCAGGTGGGTTAGGGGGGATTTACAGAATGCTCGCATCATGAGTTTCAATCGTTCATATGCTTTGAAAAAAAGGGCCTGATGGGCGTTTATCGTTCATGTGCTTTGAAAAAGGCTTGCACGGCTTGAAGAAGCGTGGGGGTCGGAGGGCGCAGCCCCCCCCCCCCCCCATTTGCAAACACAATGCTTGCGTCATGGATTCGATCGTTCATATGCTTAGAAAAAAGTGGCATGATGGGTTGCAATCCTTCATATGCTTTGCACGGCTTCAAGAAGCGATGGGGTTTTTTGGGGGGTGGGGGGGCGCAACCCCCCCCCCATTTGCAAACACAATGCTCGCATGATGGCTTTCAATCGTTAATATGCTTTGAACAAGCTTGCATCAGTAAAAAAGGCGGGGGGGGGGGGGGGGGAGACCCCCCCCCCATTTGCAAACACAGTGCTAAACACAATGCCTGCGTCATGGGTTTCGATCGTTCATATGCTTAGAAAAAAAGTGGCATGATGGGTTCAATCCTTCATATGCTTTGAAGAAAGCTTGCACGGGTTGCGGGGGGGCCGCAGCCCCCCCCCCCCCCCATCCATTTGCAAACACAATGCTCGCATGATGGCTTTCAATCGTTCATATGCTTGAAACTTGGGGGTGAGGGCCTGGGACGAAAGCTAGTTAAGGTACTCCCACGGAAGAGCTTCCGTCAACATGGCATCAACTACGCAGCAGGACAAGCACACGCAAAGGCAGCAGGCCGTGTCACACATCAAGGTTTCTGAGTCTTTTCTTGGGGGGCTTTTCTGTTAGCATCTTCCGGAGGGCTCTTTTTTGAAGCGCATGACAGCACAACAGATGTTGCACTCACCAGGCGAAGTCTGTCCAATCCAGCTTTGAGGGACGCCGGACTCAAGTCAACATCAAGGCTTCTGAGTTTCTTCTTGGGGGGCTTTTTTGTGGCCTGGGATCCACAGAAAACGGCGTTCATTTGCACCTAATATACGAAAGAAATGAACGCCAGCCCGTTTCCCCAAAACCTGTGTTTCGCCACCGGAAATCGACCGGTTTGCTGCGTTTCGTGGCGGAGCCTCCGGGGGCCCTGTATACCCTTCAGGTTGTAAGCTTCGCTTAAGTAAGATACTCCACTAGCCCTCAGAGGCTAGCTTTCGTGATTTGCTTCCACGGCTAAAAAAGGCGGGGAGGTTGGGGGGGGGGGCACGGCCCCCCACCCCCCCATTTGCAAACACAATGCTCGCATCATGGGCTTCAATCGTTCATATGCTTTGAGAAAAAAGTGGCCTGATGGGTTTTTATCGTTGTTCATCTGCTTTGAAAAAAGCTTGCACGGCTTGAAGAAGCGGGGGGGTAGCAGACCAGGGGAGCAGGCGACCAGCAGACCAGCAGACCAGCAGATCGGGAGACCAACAGACCAGGGGACCTGCAGACCAGGGGACCAGGGGACCAGGAGACCAGGGGACCACGAAAAAAAAGAAGTACAAAAAAAGAAGAAAAAGTACCAAAAAAGTAGGCCCTCCAAGTTTCCAGAAGAGGCGCCTACATTTTGCATAATATACATATGCGCATACGCCACTACAAGAAACGATGGACTTGAGTGGCTTCTTGAGACTTCTTAGGAAGGAATCTCTCCATGTTCTGTGCTCAGATTTGAGAGTCGGGCACCTGGGTCGGCCATGGCCAATAGCCATGTACTTTCAGCGAGTCTTCGCGGCTTGAGGCTTCTTCGGAACTTGAAAGACTAAGTTATGTCTTACTCATGTTTAGACTTGCTACACAGACTTGCGGACTACTACAGGCCCTGCATGTTGTGATTATGTGAAGGTTTGTGGCGGCTACTGTGTGACTACTTGTTGGCAGCATCCTCTTCCTCAACCTGCAAGAGCCCCTCTCTCTCGCGACACAGTCCGACCATTGCAGCTAGGAAAGTATGCCCAATCTGACCAGGTGCCTAAAACTTTCAAATCAGATGCGCCCTGGCGAATCGGTGGATCCTCGTTTTTGCACTCGGAAGGCTCGGCTGCTTTGCAGCTGGGTGAGGAGCTCCGCAGCACTGACATCCCGTGGAGCTTGTGCAGACATCGCTTCCCGGATACAGAAGCCTCTCCAAGGGCACAGGTGACATGTGGGGACATGGCGAAGCCCGACGGCAACACCAATTCAAGTCATTTTAACCCGGCGATGCGAAAAAAACCATTGCCGGCAGACTTCACTTAACGAGTCACTTAAGAAATCACTCAAATGGGGGCCTCCTTCTGTCAAGCTGCACGTGAGGAAGCGCCTCGGTGGAGTCTAAAGGCCAGCGCCCTCCTCTGAAACCCTTCAGCATCTGCCCTCCAGGCTCCCCGGCCCTTCTGCTTCCAGCAAGAGGCCATCGGAGCCTTCCAAAGCCTGCATGAGAGCCTGAGGTCCAGTTCTCAGTTCTCTGGGATGGGCTGTAGCTTCTGCAAACGCATTGGGGCCCTAGCCGGCATGCCCCTGACCACCACCTCCTCGCAGTCGAAGCCCTCAGAAGCAAGCGCCTGCAGAAGGCATCCACCTAATCCACCTCTCATCTTTTTGGAGTGACCATCAAGCCATGCACCGCCTGGCAGATGTCCTCCACAGAGTGCGACCTCACTAAATGCACCAGTGCCAGCCTCCTACCTCCTGGTCTCGCTGTTCTGAGCTCGGGGCATAGAAGCTGCGCCTGGGTCCTGGCAAAAGAGTGAGGCGCCTACGCACCTACATTACATGAATCAATGACTGGGATTAAAATGGAGTCCTCTTCCTTGCTTCCCGGTGCACTGCACTCAGCCTCCCACAATAGCGAAGGGGACAGCGAAGAGCTCTCAGCCCCGAGATGATTCTTCTGGGGAGCCTTCAAAGTGGCGTGGCCCCACACGGCGTTGGAAGGGTTCTGGGTGGTGAGCTCAGTGATAATCTGCACGCCCTGGGCAGGCACGGCAAGATGCTTCAGGTCCACCATCTTGGCGCTTTGTCCATTGCACGCAGATGCCTGTAAAGAAGCGGCTGTCGTCGATGGCTCGCTCATGGTGCTCGAGGTAGCGTTGGTCTGCACCAAATTGGCAATGGCCTGTCACACCACACTTGAGGACACAGAACAACGGAACACTGTCAGAGGCAAAGAACCGTAGACTGAGGAGAAACAGCGCTTAACCTGTTGCTTTTGCAAGGTTCTGCCCAAAACAATGGAGACGTCTTGCTAGCACGTTTCGAGCAGAAACCAAAAAAAAGCCTTGAGCGATAGCGCTGTGGACGTAAGACTCGAAGACAGTGGCGGGAGTACGATTTGGAACACAAGCACACTCGACAGCTCCTACATCTAAGGGCGGCGCAAAAGGAGAAACCTAAGAAAAGGTTGCATCGCGTGTTCTGGAAGCAAAATGTTTGTTATGTGCCATTTTGCAACATGGGCATACATAATTGCTGGCCTATTATTCGGAGCTCTTGCGTTTGTCTTGTGACGCGAAGCCTGAGGTCCGTTCATGTTTCTTTTCGAAACTGTGCTCCACGCCAAAGTTCTGCTACATCCGCAGCACGCTTCCGCCCGCGTGTGTGCTTGTGCGAGCCTGAATGGGGCGGTCAGCCTTAAAACTCTGTTCGTAGCACGCTCCACGATTTCAGTGCTGCCGCGAGCGCTTCCGCAGCCTCCGGCGTCATGCTTAATGTGGCGTATCGTCGTGTCCAGCCTGGGGTGCCTGCTATTTTGTTGGTGTTTCGCGGGGCCCTCAACAGCAGTGGTAGGCATGTGACGTCTGTGTAGTCCCGTGACTCTGCACCGGCAAAACCCTGACCTGACGCTTGCAGAGAAACACGGACTTCGGTGGAACAAAAAGCAATTCGGAAGATGCACGAAGTTCTTTAGCGAATGTATATGAACGGAAATTAGAGGTTAAGGCAGCCGCGTCTTTAACAGGAAGTCCTGAGGAAGGCTTTTTGTTCAAGGTTAGCTTTTTGTCCCCCTCAGTGCACACGCCCGTTGTGCCCGCTCCGCAGGGACTAATCGAGGCACTCGTGAGTCCTGATAGGGCCCAGCCGACTTCTGCCGTCTCTTCATTCCCAGAAGTTCTCTTAAACTTGGTTTTGTCTGCACTTAAGCTGATTGAAGGAACACGGTTGGCAGGCACCGTATTTTGAAAGGCCTGCTTTTTTGACATGTCTCCCTGACGGTATGTTCGAAACTTCGAAACCACGTTTTCGCCAGCCCCGGGTGTTTCATGTTTGTTGCTCCGGGCAAGTTCGTAGTCGCTTTCCTCGAAACATCTCGAGCATGTCCGACAGACAGGATGCTGGGACTCCTACTTCTGAGGGAGCCTAACCAATTGCACTTACTTCTGATAACGGAGCAACATGACACAAATCCTGGCCGCGTCGTTGGGGCGTACGGTTCAAAAACGCTACACTGCTACACTGCACAACACTGCCCTTGTTTTGTCTTTCCGGGTACTTCAACTTGTCACGTGAGTGGCAACCCCGCAGCTGCCTGCGGGTCCCACTCGCCAATCGCCGCAATCGCGCTTGATGCTGTTAACCTCAAAGGGCTGGACATGACTCAGAGAGCTCTGAAGTCTGGGTCTTTGCAAGCGCTGGACTTTTGAACCCCGACCCCAACTAGAACAGCATGACTCAGCATGACAGCTGCCGAGCAGCTCAGAGAAGGCCGCATGATGATGGCTCACCTGAACAAGCCAGGAGGCAGAAGCCCGGCTTCCCAAAGAAACTGCGCAGGTTTTGGAGCCTTCGCAAATCTTCACGCACTGTTCGACATTCCCTGGACGTTGAGCCTGGCGTGGCACATGGTTGCACCGCCCGACTGGAGCACCAGTGGAGTCATTGAACCAGCCTCGAGATTGCCGCGACGGATTCGGATCCTGCGACGCCATGCGGTGTTCGAGACATCTCGGAGATCGGAATCTCAAGGCATCGAGTTCTCGAGGCCCGAGCAAACAGCATCCAGGAGCGACATGCCGCGCACGCGCAAGGTTGCCTTGGCCCGAAGATGGCTGACTTTGGTCATGCACGCGTTTGGGTGCTGACCGTGGCAAACTAAGCGTCTTCACAGGCGACCAGGCGATGTTCCCAAGCTCTTGGTGTCCACAATCAGAGATTTTCGCGACCTGGCTGACATCTTTTGACCGGTCCTCCGGAAAAAAAAAAACATGCTGCAGCACTTGGCAGGGCCCTCTCGGAGTGAAACAACTTTCACCGGATGTTCTTGTGTCCACTGGGGGCACTAAGGTCCAAGCAGCTGCAGTGGAAGTTGCTGTTGCGGGCGCCGGGCCCTCTGCAACAAGCTTGGCAGATGTCCGCACCTTGGAAATGCATGTGGCCATCAGGTGGCCACACTCAACCATTTCATCACGCTCTCTGGTCAAACGCTCAATGGATTCTGACGGCGCCGCCAGATTTCCAGTGTTCTGCGCCCCAAGTTGAGACATCTGACCTCTGCAGGCACTACGGGCAATACTTACTCTCCTTTCCAATCCTTGTTTACAACCTTGTTTAGTTTACATACACTTGAGACCCTTCAGATTTTGAGACTAGCTGTTGCACGGTTTTGCTGTTTTGGATGCTGTTATTCAGGTTGTAGGGTTGAGGTATTCGGCTCACCTAGATCCACGTCTCGGTTCTGGACCTTGGCCTGCGGTTGAAGCAGCTGCAAGAAGACCTCAGACTGTCTCGCGCTCGTAAGATTCCTTGGCAAGATAAGTGCCGAGCTCCCAGCACTCGCTCAAGAACTGTAGCTTGGCGAGCCCCTGCGCTGCGTTCGACGGGTGCTGCGCCTGAAACCCACCAGAGGATGTGAGCCCCCTCCACATGGGCTGGCTTTAAGATCTACTCTTTGTCACGGCTACCTGGTACCTTCACAGTGGACTACCGGTAGCAGCCCTGCTGTCGTTTGGTACTCTCTCCCGCGCGTCAGTCTCCTTCCCTTTTGGAAGATCAAGGTTTCATATACATACACACTCACATAATATGGATCCGCTATAATTATCTTGACAACGACATGCACATCTTGGTCGTCTGTGCCAGAGTCGCGCGCCTGCGACTCGGTGACCTGGCGTAGAATCTCAGCCTCAGATTCCGCTCTCATTCTCGATGCACCTCCACCTCCCCACCTCCCCACAAAACGCGCGAAATCTTTCAAGCCATGCCCACCCTGGCAGGGATCCTGCATCTCCGCGACTGCATGAGTGGGGACTGTTTCCTTGACGCATCAAAAATGAAGTTCTTGCTGGCGTTTTGTTCCGGCGCCTTTTTTGTTGAGATCACAAGCCGAACGCGGATTCGCGGCAAGTGTCCTGGATTCATCTTGCCTGCTTTGATATCTCTAGTTGACTCAGTTGCTGCCTGCTTGTGCAGTGGCACGCGGAAGGGTCGATGGCAGCGTTAGACAAGGCCAGCTACGAGCCCCCCCCCCCCACCCCCCAAAGCCCACGCAACTCTCGGTTCCGGACGGCTAGAGCTTCTGAAGCCGGCTCCCTTCTCACCAGCAGCCGTGCCTTTTCAGGCAACTAGGGGTAACTAGGGTTATGCGGCATTCGGGTTGTTCTCACGCGAGGGGTCAGGCGTGTCGGCAGCTACTTTGCTTCCTCTCATCCCTTTCGCATGACATCTGCTTTCAACTCAGATCAACTGAACCAATTACTCAACTTTTCTGCATCGCAGGCACGAAGGCTCGCGAGACGTTGGCCAGGCCCTGCTTGTGGAGTGCCTGCATGGCCAAGGTATACAGCCCGCCCCCCCCCCCCCCCCCACCACTCCCCCCAAACCCCCAATACACACGCGCTCACACACACTGAGACTTACACACAGAGACTGACACTTACTTACATCCTTCTTTTCAGATGGTGTGGCACATCGCTCTTTGATGGGTTGTTTTGAGCACCTGCGGGCAGAAGAAACCGCAAGACTGGGTTTGAGGGTGGGGCTTGTTGCTTTGCTAGTACAAACACCACTCAAACAACGCGCATGCCACTCGTGCACCGGGGAATGCTTGTCGCGTCTCTGTTCTAGGTCGACCCGGCAAATTGCCAGTCTGGCTTGTCCGAAGTTCGACGTCTTCTGACATCTTCTGGCATGCACGCCTCTGGGGGCTAGTGGCTGACTCCTTCATGGCTGACTCCTTCATGTCATCTACCACAGAGTGACGGCTAACATGTCAACAAATGTGGAGGTGCCCGGACGGCGTCTTGTTTCGCCCACATGGAAACCGGGGCGCCCGGCAGGAGCACGGGTCATCACAGCGGCCATGCCTGGGCAAATTCACACGAATTCGTCGTTTCAGCAGGCAGTCATGCTTTACCTGCTTTACCTCAGGGCTCAGCTGGCATCCACTGGCTGAGCGTCATAGTGAGCGACCTTCAAATCTGTGTTGGCCAAGCTGGTACAAAGCAACAGCAGGCCATGGCACAGCAAGACTCCGAAACGCACCTTAGCGACAGCCCACAGCGTGGTGGAAATCGCCTTCCCAAGACGCCGTCTCTTTCCCTCACAAAACCTTCACTACGCCCGCATTCTCGTGCCCTCACCTGCTCATCGAACTCGGCCAGCATTTTTTGGGCTGCTGCTGAGGGCGGCGCCTGGCATGATCGCGGGAGGCACTGACCACACTGCGCACATTAGCGATAGCACGGATGAGCACGGACTACATTAAAATATTCGAGGTCTTGCTTCTGATCTGTATCGGCCTGCGAGAGCAGTCGGCCAGACTGCCGCAAGGCAGCTGACGACCACGCAGTGTTCGAGAGTCCTTATAAGTACTTCATGGCCAAAAGGCTCCACACGGCTCAAGTGTGTGCCATTGTGTGCCCATTGATGCTTCGGTTGACGCGTTCCCGTTCCGACCCTTCACCGAGCCTCGCGAGTCGAGCTCCGGAAGTCTCTGCCTTGGAGAATTGCCCCGCATTCGCAATACTACGAGTGCGCAGAAAACAGTCGACAACAAGCCTTATAAACACAACAATGCATAAACTCAACTCCGTCCTACTAAAAGACAAGCGAGACAAGTTGGCGGGCCCCCGGCATGACTCGTGACCCTGTAGCCTCCCATAGCGGAGCTTGCTGCCACTTCAGCTTGCCCATGGCGCACACGCTGCCTCAGCGGCCACATCTCATTTCGGAGACGCAGATCGTAACCTCGAAACATACATCTGGGTTCCCGGCTGGATGGGCTGTGTGGCTCAAACTGGTGCATGTTCGCAAGTGCCACCGTGGCAGTGGAGCTCAACAGCGGGGGGCCTGTTGTCGCGTTGACTTGCATTTTGCTTGGCTTTCCGGAAGATCTTTATAACAGAAGCTACCAGGATCTGCCGAAGTCCTGCGGTCTGCAGCTGCGACAATGCCCACAGTGTGTTGGATGTGTGCCGCCTTGCTGAGAGGCTGATGCATGGAAGCATGACTGTGGCGGGACGTCTCTGGGCTCCAGGCGGCCTCTTCAGGCTGTTCGGATCGTCGATTGCTCGGCGCAGGGACCCCAAGAGCTGCCTAAGGCGCAGATCCTTCGGATCGCGATCCTTCAGATCGCGATCCTTCCAGCCATCCTTCGGAGTCTTCGGTGTCTTGTGTTCCCTTGCCAGGCGGTCCAAGGCCGTCACCAAGTTCACAAAGTCCAAGTTGGAGTTTTCTTCGAGAAATCTGAAGATCTCTTCTCCGCTGAGCTGCGCGATGGTGTTGTTCACTTGCGCTGATCAGCTGGGACCCCGGCCCTTTGAACCGCTGGGAGACCAACCCTTTGCCTTCCCCTTCATGGCCAGCTCACACAGCCGCCACTTCTGTCCAAGCGTTCCCGATCATCCGGCTGGTCTGTGTGGTCTGCGGGGAAGCGCGCCCCGGGAACTTGAGCCCCAGGAACCGAACGGAAGTTGATGACTGCTGTGCGGGCGCGAACCAGTTGCAGAACATCGCGCAAGCCGACTCGAGATGGAAGCGGGCGTTTTCGTTGCAACCTCATTTCGCGCTGAAGTCGGGTAATTTCCACATGTGCCCGGGGTGCTCCTGTCCCCGCCCTCAGCTTTGAATCATGTGCCTTGCAGAGATTGCAATAATCCAAGCTTTTGAAGCATGCAGAAAAGGAATTTGAAGGAGAGGAGATAGATGAGACCGTGGTGAAGCCAGGACATCCGAAGCTGGCAAATGCAAGTCTTCGGACTCTGGTGAGAAACGACAACAGAAGGGATGCGTGCGCAGATCCCGACTTTCGTCTGGGGTATCTCGGAATCACAACTTCTCAAACAACAGATCATGACTTGGTGTAAGCCTCCAGCTTTGACCCTCTTCGAATGGGAGAACACTTTCTTCGCCTCCGCAGCCGCATGCATCCACTGAAGATGTGCCAAACACTGTTTTCTCAGTGTCTCTGAAATGAAAAGGACTTCTCCAGACTCCAGACCGAATCGTCTGGTCATGGCCGACATCACTTGCACTTGCTGCTGGCTCCTGCCCACAGGAAAACACAAAGTGAAGCACTCTGAAGCGGTCACAGGCAAGAACTTATGCGCCGCGCAAGATCAGGCACTCAAGAGCCTACGCAAGCAGCGATCAGCTTCTTTCCGCGGTTTTTGGGTGCCCACGTGCATATGGGCTCAAGCAACTATCTACACACGACTAAAAGTCCATCAAAGTTGGGAAACATCTTCGAGTCTCGCATCAGTCCAGGCAAGGGACCATGGGAATGGTTCATAAGCTAACAGTGCCAGCACAAGCCAGTCAAATGATTTTGAGAAGGTGCAAGTCAAGTCAGCATTCTTAAAGGTCGCTTAAAATTTGCACCGCGCTTCGGAACGGTCATTTCTGCCCAGACTCAGACCAAGATGTACTCCAGAACCTGAGAGTGAGCAACTGCCATGTCTTAGACGTGTGACTGCAGTGCAGTTCAGGGCACGAGTGCCATGGCCTAGGCCTAGGCAAACCTTGGCAAACCTTGGCAAACCTTACTGCAAACCTTACTGCACGCTGCTTGCAAGCCTGGAGACCTTCTTCGGCAGCCATCCATCTGTCATGTTATCCGGCCTCTTTGGACTGATTCTCTCGCCATACACCCAGCCACGCTCGGCTTCCTTGGACACAGCGATGAGGTCGCCTTTCAAGAGGCCCAAGGTACCCGCACCTTCTTCGGGCCAATCGGCAGCCACTCGGCAGAGGGACACCCTCTTCGCCACAGCCTGTGGTACCCAACCTTCGCTCGGAGGTTCATGAGCTTGATCACCATGCTTGACCGTTGCCGCGTAGACCCATCCATGTGCTGCACGGTGGGACACGTTCACAAGCGTGCCCTTTTGCACGCGCAGCTGCCCTGGTTGGTCTGGCTCCCAGTCATGCGTGGTGATGTGGAGCAGCACTTGTGCCTGCTCATTGCTGTCTGGTGCTGTATCTGGAGGCTGCGCTGGTGAGGGGCCAGGTTGGGCCGTCTGACCCGCATATGGCACTTGGTATGGCGATTGGTACTGGGTGGATGGAGGCTGGCTGCAAGGTGCCGCCTGTGGAGGCTGTGAACCTGCTACGGGCCCTACGGGCCCTTGCCCATAATGCGATGCTGCGGACTGGCCATACTGTGCGGGGATCACTGGCTGTTGCACTGCGGGGTTGACGGGCTGCATCATGCCATGCTGGCCTGCATATGGGTCGTAAGAGTATGGCGACTGGCCGAAAGCATAAGGCTGATCGGACATCGATGGAGGCGCACCTTGATAGTACATTGACGTCTGAGGTGGGTATGCGGGAGTCTGGCCCATGCTGGCTGCGTACATGTTCCCTGGTGGAACTCCGTTGGCATAGGAAGCCATTGGATCAACGCCGTGCTGATGCATCATGCCATGGCCTGGCAATCCTGCATGAAAACCGGCGCCGAAACCAGCTCCGGCCGGTACGGAAGCGGGGTGGAGGACCGCCACCTGTCGGGCAACCAGCCTGTTCTTGCCACTCTTTTTGTGATGGTCACGCTCCACGTCAAACTCCACCACGGTACCCGCTGTCAACTCCGCATCTTGAAACTGCTGGAGCAAGGCATCACGATGTACAAAGAGGTCACCTGCAAACTTGTCGGAGTTCACAAATCCCCATGCTCCCTGGAAAGACCGAATAACACCTTGAAGGCGTCGGCCGATCCAGTCACACGGCCTCAGCAGCGCGCTGGTGGTGATCTGCTTCGCCACGGTGCGCCCCCGGTCATCAAGGGCGACATCGAACTCGACTGCCTGGCCGGTTCGAAGCGGCGGCTGGCCATCCTGGATCTGATCTGGGATGAGTAGCAAGTTGTCCCTGTGCACAAAGAGGTCTCCATCAAAGGCGGCCGCATTGAGGAAGCCCCATCTGTCTGCAAAGCGGCGTACGTACCCTCGGTGCCGCTGGTTGAGGCACTCGCTTGGCTTCCGTCCCACTACAGGCTTCAGAGCCACTGCATGAGGCCTGCCTCTTTCATCTGCCTGAACATCAAACTCGACACCCTCCTCCTCCTTGAACTCATAGTTCTGACATTCCAACATCACATTCTCGGTCTTGAAGCCGAGTTCGCCTTCGAACAAGTGGCTCTTGACAAAGCCCGTGCCGCTGCTCATGACATATTTGGAAATGGTGCCCTGCAGCCGCTCATGTCGCAGGGCTAACGGGTTGCTGACAGGTCCAGAAGCAGTGGCAGAAGCGACTTTCTCCTGGGTTCCTGCTGCAACAGACCCCACAGGCTGGGCCCCGGGTGGAAGAGGCCGAGCACTTGCATCTTCCTTGGCATCATCCTCAAGGGCTGCCATCCTAAGACTACGTGATACTGCGCGAATCGGCGCGACTACCCCCAAAACTTTTTCTCGAAAGCTCTAACAAAGCGCCGTCCTCGAGCAGAAATTGAAATCATACAGGGACACGAATGTTCACCCTTGCATCCTGTCGTAGCCGCCCCTAGTCAGGCCCTAGTCTACAAAGCTACCATGCGCACTGGAAGATGGTAACCTTCTGGCACCTGAAAGATCGGCCAACAACGGGGCGCGTGGCCTGATCGACGGGAGGGCGCGGCATGCCTGCTGGACTGGAGTGCGGACATGCGATGTCTGAGTCACAACATGTGCAGGGCGAATAACAGGTGCGCACGTTGCGATTGCTGAAGTGACTACGGCTCACAAACATGGTCAAAAACATGTAGTTGTAAGCCCATCCTGCTTGCAACTGCACATGGCAGGTGTCCGAAACACTATCAAGCATCGGCCTCATCGCGGGGACTCTGGCCATGGCTAGGCCAGGCTGTAGCTGCGCATTCCGGCAGACACGAATCTCACCAGTCCCGCACACAACGCAGGCGGAGAAGAGTGATTCAGGTTCGGGAGCACACGCGGACGATCAAAGCGATCTTTATCTTGTCGCTCACCTGCCAGCCTTTTCACGTGGCCAGGACTTCGTTTGAAGCCCCGAGTGATCTTTGTGTGAATTATCTGCGCCATTCTAAGATTCTACGCCTACTCTGGAGGCTGTGCCAGGGCGACTAGGAGGATGTACGCTAGGGAGCCGAAGCCAACGAAAAGGAAGGTATAGAAGGAGCATAAGTTGTCACTACCAATGCATTTTCCCATCCAGGGGCAATGATGATCATGGCCCTGAACACACACCTGGCAAAAATAGCAGTGCTGGCAGCCTCGGGGCTGCACAATATGGCAGATCTCACATCTTCGCACCCTTGTAGACAAAGATTCGGACACACTGGGAACCTGGTTCTTCCTCAGCACGCCGGGGTTTGCCAGCGCGCACCTCAGGAAGGTCACGGCCGAAAGGGTTGTCACCAGCACACCACCCCCGAGCTGGTCCAGGGATGTCACGGAGCTGCAATGGAAGAGGCCTACAGCGAGGATGAAGGCAAGCATCAGCACTGAGCAATACCAATGCGGCCCGATGTAGAGGCCATGCCCACCAAAGTTGAAGACCAAAATCCGGCCTAGCCAGCTACAGCTCCAGGGCTCTGGGAAGTCGAAATCTCTCCCGGCTTCCATGTCGAAGGCGCTGTAGGGGTCGCTCAAGGCCACCGGGGCTTCGCCGGCTTCCGTCCGTTCGTGCGACGCATCCACCGGCATCAGAGGCGATCGCTTTGCACACTTCAAAGCCTCTGAGCTTTCTTTTCTGCAACACTGGCATCTTTGAGCCTGCAGACTGAGGCACACAGATTAACACACAAGGCAGCACAGCAGCAGCCAGCGGAGCTGGAGGATGACTCCATATGGCTCCCTTTTTTCTTCTCTCCTCGCCCAAGCACCTCCTGGCTTCACCGTGAAATTTGCTTGGGGAGTTTGCGCTCTCTCTCACTCTCTCTCTCTGAACTCTCGCTCTCTGAATTTCCAGGACTGGGATGGTCATGACGAAGTCACACGATATTCAGCTGGCAGCTGGTGACACTTGCATGATTAACGTAGACTTCCGCAGCCTGATTTCACTTACGTCCAGCCGTCTGTGGCTGAGCTGTGCGTCCCGCGTTGTTGCGAGCATGTTGCTGGTTCCAGCAAAGCCCTGTGGCCTTTTGTTGGTGCAACGCTAGCCGAAGAAGTCGAGTCACATAGGGTTCGGGGGGCAGGACAGTACATTCCGTACATGGGGTTCCCGGGGCCTGCTTGCACCCTGGCTTCTCACATCCCTTCACCGCGGTCTTGTCTGCAAGGCTTCGTGAAGGGCGTTGGATCTGTTCGGCTGCACTGTGCCTTCGAACTTGTACCTGTGCAAACAATGATGATGCTTTTTTCAGGTGAGCACGACATGCTTGCATTCTCCGGTGGTCCGTGAGAGCCAGCCCCTGCAATGTTCAAATAGCCATTCGTCGCGCAGCCACACCATCTGCACCCTCGATTGTTTTCCAGCTCAATGATCTCAGAGCCCTAAACCCTGAGGGTTATGCAGATCGTTGTGCGCTGTGAACCTGTCAAACGAGTGCCAGCATGGGCTTCTGGACGCAGCAGGGCACCTAGATGCATGGATCCGCCATCTCATCATGATCAGGTCAACCCGCTGAGCGCTAAGATGCCCCCTACCAGGCCCAGCTCCATATTGTCCTGCTTGCTCTCCAGCCCATGCGCACTACAACAGGACCGTGAGACTGAAAATGAAATGCAGCACCGAGCGCAAACCTTCAACGGCTTGAAGCCATTGGTCAGTAAGGCCCACGCCCGGCACATCTCTGTACAGGGAACGCATTGTTGAAACAGAAACAACCAGAAACAAGGCTGCTCGTCTGCACTTTCTGCACTTGAAGACCGTATAAGTGACTGCATTGGCGAAGCCGCGTCTCAATGAGATCGACGGAACCATAAGTGAGTGCTTGTGCTCATAACTTCGGGGAATGTTGGGAATACATGGGAATACTTAATGCGATGACGGAAACAGAACACAGCTCCGAGCCGCCTCTGGGGTGTACTTCACACCGCCGTCTGCCGTCGCATCCTGAGGAAGTAGTTGCTTCGCTGCTGTGACATGGCAGAACTTGAAGTAACTTGTCGCGAGTCATGCCAAGTCTCGGCGCAGAGTAGAAAAACTCTGCAGCGATCACTTCGACTGTTTTGTCCAGGTCGTCGTTCAGCTTCTCATAAACTGCCTGACTTTTGGACTTCGAAGACAAGCCAATCAAAAGTCGCCCTTTTGCAGCGTGCCTACCCACCTCAGCCACAGCTCCCAGGAGGTGCAAGTTCGAAATTGGTCGGTTTAGGGCTCCACCCCACACTTGGCCTTGTTGAGGCACCCTGCAAGCTCCCGTGAGACCTCCCAGTTAGACCTCTAGCAGCCCTAGCAAAGGCGCACGGGTCAGCTGTGGTTGCACCCGTCTACGGCTTCAGAGGCTCTAAACGATCCGAAGCCCTTTTTGCATGCCCCAGCCAGAACAGGCATCCACACATGTAAGGCGCACTCAGGCAACAAAACACAAGAAAACTCAACAAACAACAAACTATCTTAAAATGTACTTCGAACATCCCCGCAGGTACTCTGCGGTTGGGCACTCCGGGATACTCTCGGGATGGGCACTCCAGGACTTTTTGTTCGGCACTCCAGAAAACCTGGGAAGATACCCTGTGGTCGGGTAGTCACTCTCTGAGAACACTGCAAGGCCTGGGGTTGGGCATTACAGGACTCTCTCGAAAACCTGGGACACCTTCGCGGGTTGGGGGGGGCACTTCTAGGGAGCTTCTGGGGGATACTCTGTCCTGGAGAGATATTCTTGGGTTTGGGCACTCCAGGGACTCTTTTTGTTGGGGCGAGGAGTAGACCGGCGAGGAGAAGAGTTTCTCAATCTAGGGGTGGGGAATTCTGGCAGGATTCGCGCAAGCAGCAAGCGAAAAAACCTCTACATTGGAAGCCCCGTCCTTCCATTTGCTGACCCGCGGAATGGGGCGGGCGATTCCGGCCACCAACATCGTTTCATCCAGCTCGACTTGCTTCAAGTAGACCTTGGCACAGCTGAAACACAGTTGAGGTGGGCTCAGCCTGTTGAGACCTCCGGGTGCAAACCAGTACAAGCCTGAATGACAAACCAGCAATGAACGCCGTGAGTGCTGCTCAAAGGCGGCAGTGCGAAGGCTGCCACCCCCCTTCTGCAGGAAGTCGCCGGCAACAAAGAGTTCGCCTCTCTTCTGCATGACTTTCAGTTTCGCGCATCGCGTCTCGCGACCCTGGTTCCATATGCAACAAAAATAACAAACGGTGCTGTCCTGTACGTACTTTACAATTTGTTCATGAATCTTATCTGAAATGTATATTAAGATCTGCAAGTTGGTCGGCAGTGGAGTTTGCTCGGCAACTTACTCGTCTTCCGAGTGTCCCTGAGGCTTGAAGTCATACTTCATGTTCGACATTGATGCCTTTGGCTCCTCGTCATTGCTTCTAAGCCGACCAAACAGCACTCCCTATAACACCGTCCTTGTAGAACTCGCCCTGCTCAGCAGCTGACCAGAAGCCTTCCTGCAGGAGTGGCGTGTTGAATTGCATGTTGCCTGCTGCGAAAGTTCTGTGCAAGCCTGTCTGCGACACGAAACGACTCTCATAGGCCTGGGCTTTATCGTGGTCCAGCGATTGCTGCAGATCTGCCTGTTCGGCCTGGTGGAGGCAAGCAAAGGCAGCAAAGATGTATTTTGTGAGCCCACGGTGCTAAACCGGGGGAAGGGCAGCGGCACACGACTTCTACGGCACGAGCTCTGACAGCACGTTCTATGTTACAAAGAACGGAAGGGCGTCAAGTCGTGGAAGCTCCGCTGTGCATCTGCTTGTGCAAAGTCTGCTGCGCATCTGTTTACGCCAAAGTCTGCCTTACCGGCCTTACGCCCGAAGGGCTCGGATGGCTCAACTGCACTTGGAGGTTACGCAGCACATGACATCTGCATGGTCCCACCAGCAGAAACCTTCTGGCGCTGTTGGGCTCCAAGGTCTATGGGTTTCGCCTTTTGTTTATACATAGGCGTAGAGGCTCCCGGTCAAAGATGCCCCATTCGGCAAGCAGTCGAATGAACCCTCCTCCTTGATCCTCTTCAGACACCCTCTGGACCTGTGATCCCTGGGACCGCCTGTGGACCTTCTCCTTATGAAGCCCGTTGTATGAACCTCTTCTGGCCACGCTATGGACGCAATGAAATCGAGCTAGCAAATTTGCTCCGGATGACTGCAAGCCGTTCCTGAAATAATGAAACTTCCAACGTGCAAACGAGTGTTCGCCATTCCGAAATCGTGTGACAGTGTGTGTGTGTGTGTGTGTGTGTGTGTGTGTGTGCGTGTGAGTGCGTGTGTGTGCGCGTGTGTGTGCGCGTGTGTGCGCGCGTGTGTGCGCGCGTGTGTGCGCGCGTGTGTGCGCGCGTGTGCGCGCGCGTGTGTGCGCGCGTGTGTGTGCGCGTGCGTGTGCGTGTGCGTGTGCGTGTGCGTGTGCGTGTGCGCGTGCGCGTGCGCGTGCGCGTGCGCGCGCGTGCGCGTGCGCGTGCGCTGCGCGTGCGCGTGCGCGTGCGCGTGCGCGTGCGCGCGCGCAGCGCGCGCGTGCGCGTGCGCGTGCGCGCGCGTGCGCGTGCGCGCGCGTGCGCGGCCGTGCGCGTGCGCGTGCGCGTGCGCGTGCGCGCGTGCGCGTGCGTGCGCGTGCGCGTGCGCGTGCGCGTGTGTGGGTGTGGGTGTGTGTGTGTGGTGTGTTGTGTGTGTGTGTGTGTGTGTGTGTGTGTGTTGTGTGTGTGTGTGTGTGTGTGTGTGTGTGTGTGTGTGTGTGTGTGTGTGTGTGTGTGTGTTGTGTGTGTGTGTGTGTGTTGTGTGTGTGTGTGTGTGTGTGTGTGTGTGTGTGTGTGTGTGTGTGTGTGTGTGTGTGTGTGTGTGTGTGTGTGTGTTGTGTGTGTGTGTGTGTGTGTGTGTGTGTGTGTTGTGTGTGTGTGTGTGTGTGTGTGTGTGTTGTGTGTGTGTGTGTGTTGTGTGTGTTGTGTGTTGTGTGTGTGTGTGTGTGTGTGTGTGTGTGTGTGTGTGTGTTGTGTGTGTTGTGTGTGTGTGTGTGTTGTGTGTGTGTGTGTGTGTGTGTGTGTGTGTGTGTGTGTGTGTGTGTGTGTGTGTGTGTGTGTGTGTGTGTGTGTGTGTGTGTGTGTGTGTGTGTGTGTGTGTGTGTGTGTGTGTGTGTGTGTGTGTGTGTGTGTGTGTGTGTGTGTGTCCGAAGAACCTTTCTGGTCATCTTGGTAGTGTCCTCCACACACACAAAACTGCAGCCGACGAACGTGGCAGCAACTTGTCAACCTCCTCACATAAAAACCATGAGACGCTGTTGCATTTCCCTGCCGATGCGTACAGGCCTATCTTTTCGATGTTGTGTTGGTGATTCTTAGTAATACTTTATTGCCCAGCAATGGGCGAGGGCTTCGCTAAGTTCTTCTGGGGTGGGGGGGGGGGGGGGGCAGCAGAAGACCCGGGCAAGGCGAATAGCCAAAAAAAGCATTGCGCGCCTGCTCTGCGATATCTGCCGTGTTGAAGATCAACCATAAGCTGCTGATTTCGAGTTCTCCAGGTTCATAGCCTGAGCAAATCAGCAAATCGAAATCTGGCTCTCTACTTGTAGGTCTCTAGACTTGCCGCCACTCTCGTCACCAAAGGAGTCACTCTAGTCTTTGTAGAGGCAAGCGGCCAAGCATGTTGGCAAAAGTGTGGCTGCAGAGGACGACCGGGTATTTTCCTGTCGGGCTCACGAGGAAGAGCGGGACGTCCAAGTCCTCCAGCTTCTCGCAGCTCAGCTTCTCAGCCTGTGCACACACCTGGCGTTCACGCTGGCATTGCGCACGGCGCATAGCCTCTTTACCACACACCTAGATTACATCCTACCACAAACTGCAGCTCAACCTCAGCTGCGGCGGCTTGGCTGCCTGCCAGGATTACGAACCACGAAGGGCTACGGTCCATTGCGGGACCAACCGCGTTTTTCAGAGCTGTAAACGCATGAAAGCCATGCCTTCTACGAAGTCATCGCAGTTGAAGGGCTCCAGAAGATCTAAGAAGCGAGTTGAGCTGACCTTGGTTGGGACATCGGGATGCTCAGGTCCTGGACATGCACGCAAAAAAGGACAGAAGCGTCTCTGCAATCATGGCATGGACAGGTCACGCGACAACTACGGGCAGTTGAGACACGTCTGCGCAAGCTTCCTCTGCCATCGTTTTTTCGGTCAGGTCGCTATTCCTGGCCCAGGCAGCCCTAGCATACTCGCTTGTGTCGCATATGCGCGAAAAAACCGGACGATGCCAGCACATGCACAACAATGTTTGTCCAAGGCTCGACTGCGCGATCGCACCTGCAAAGCTTTAGGGAGGTGATGAGCTCCTAATCAAGTGCTATATGCAGTGCTTCTTCGGCGGCAGGACGCGAGTAGAGCGTCAAAGCCCAAATGCACGTAAGTCAGGTAAGCCAAGAAGCCCAGATGAAAGCAGGGCTCCTCAGTCACAAGCAGCCACCCAACAAGAGGTGCAAACACACACACACACACACACCATTTCAAAGGCTCAATGGCACTGTCTCTGACTTCTGCCTGGGCCTATTTGAGCTCACGCACTCTCTTCGTGCTGTGTTCACTTCGCACTCACTCGCGACCGGGGGGAAAGAAGGAAAGACTGACAACTATGTGCCAAATTGAGCCGAGTTGGGAATTTCTGTTCTCACGACACACGCCATGGCCACGGCGGACAAGCATCTGGGCACGTGGCGCTGCGCTGAAAATCATTCGGGCTGAACTGGTCCTGGCCCTTGTCCTTCGCCACAACGCTGGAAAGAGAGCACGCCGTGCTCACACCTCACGAGAACTGTCAGAACTGCGAGAACTCCGAGAACTCATTGGAGAGATGGTCTTCTTTCCGATTTCAAGCTGTATGCCGTGCATGCTGTGTGTAGATATAGATATGCATGCAATGTATACCGTATTGATGGGCTCTGTGACGATGCAGATACATGGCTCTTTCATTCGGGTGGCTGGCAATCGTCTTCTCTTCCATGGAACGCGATTTCTGCATCTTTTTGCCGTTCGTCTCGCTCATTTGTCGGGAGAGAACGCTGCGCCAAGCATCGCGCCTTAATCGACTAGCAAGCGGCACGCAAAAACGCACAGCTGTTCGAGTACGAGCAAGAGGGCTGTGCATTTGTGTCTCAGGAGACATGCTCCGAGCGGCATTATGCCATGGAAATGAGATTCAGCCTCCTTCGTCTGCAAGCGCTCAGCGAGCTTGCTTCGTCGGGCTTGGCTGCTGCAAAGTGCCTTGTATTCTTCAGCACCTTGCGCAGCTGCCTTCAGCCTCAGTATTCAGCATCTCGCTGTCTGGCCTTTCCGGGGCTATGCCTAAGGACATAAAATGACATCAAGAAACAGCTCTGGCACGGGGATTTGGCTCGAGACATCCTGCTGCAAGCCCACCATATACGACCAGCCAAGTTCCGGATGATGCTTTCGTAGAAGGCCCATTTGGCCTGCCAGCCCACTGCCAGCGCAAGGTGACCAATGGCGGGCAGATGACAGGTTGACGATCTATGCATCCCGAGGCACTTTTCCACTGACGCCCACGTCGCTCCAAAGCACTAGCTTTATACACTAGCCGCCGCCGACCGCGAAATGTTCATGGGATTCGCGTGGGGGCATCGGGAGGCCTCGATACAGGCTTCAAAGGGCTCGCAAAACGCGGACGCGTCGAAGGCGAGAAAACAAAAGGCCATTGGTTTTGCGGCGGCCTGCATCACAACCAAGCTATGCATTTCAAGCTTTGGAGGGGGGGGGGGGGTGCCTGGGACTGGAAGCCCACCAACAAGGCGAGCGGCCCTGGTGAAAACATCGTAAATACCGTGGCTTCATGAAATTCTCCATGCGCTGCTCCAACCCCTACCCTTACCTCCGCTGCATTTTTGAGGCTTGTTCGCTGCATAGAAACCGTCAAAACTGTAGCAAAGTAGTGCCAACACATGGGAGAAAGTGTATTTGTAGAGGCTTCTTGGCTCATGGGCCAAAGCGCACTGATGCTCACATCGGTAGCATCGGCAGGAGCCCTTTGGTCTGGGAACAAAGCCTCCTCAACACCCCTTCAAGACGCCGGACGCCCAAACCCGTGCACAAACTTCTAGCCAACATCCAACGTCTCAACCCCTGTACAAGCCGAAACCCGAATACCCAGATAGAGAGAGAGGGAGAGAGCAGAAGGAAGAGAGAACAGAAACGAGAGAACGAGAAGAGCGAGAAGAGAGGAGAGAGACATAAGAGAAAGAGAGAGGAGGGAGAGAGAGAGAGAGACACAGAGAGAGAGAGAGAGAGACACAGAGAGAGAGAGAGAGACACAGAGAGGGAGAGACAGAGAGAGAGAGGGAAGATAAGTGGCTGGCTGCTGGTTGCTGGTTGCGGGTTGCGGGTGGCGGGTTGCGGGCTGCGGGTTGCGGGGTTGCGGGTTTTGGGCTGCGGGTTGCGGCGGCGGCCGCGGCGCCGCCGCCGCCGCCGCCGCTGCTGCTGTTGTTGGACCCACCCTTTCCGGGAAAAAGACAAGAAGAATGAACCCTCCACCGCGACACATAAACAAGGACCACTGAAGATGGTTAGGGCAGGCGGCAGGTGAAGAGCTGGCCGGTGCTTTTGCGATTGACTGCCAGAACTGCAGGAAAGTCCGTGTCTCGATTACGCACCACGTCGTCCACGTATTCGACCATGACGTCGTGCATCACTGCAAACCCGGCGGCAAGTCCACCGAGCGACTTTCCTGTCATTCGCTCCGCTGCTGCGATTGCCAACGGATCTTTTAAGATTCCATCAGCTCCGACCAGCATTCCACAGGAGCTGTCGGTACACTCCTCCTGACTAAAGCCATACAGTTTCTGAAATCCAAGGCTTGCGTGCAGAATGGGGAATCCCTTGGTCGCGGCATCGCAGAGCACGAAGCTCTCCTGTGGGGCGCAAGTCTTCTTTCACTTCTCAAGGAAAATTTGGGTAAACCCCTCCTTCGCTTCAACATTGTACAAGTCTGAGTCCTCATCAGAGAAGCCTGGTGCCTTCAGGAGCGCCATACTGATGTGACTGGAAGTAGATGTTTGTTTTCTTCTTCGGCCACCTGGCAACTTCGGCAATTTGCAATAAGCAATCGGCATGACTCCCCTGACCATATCTGCCCATCGAGCCTCACGTCCAGCCAGCAAAGCAGCAATTGCGCTGCACTTGCTGAGCGTCGTGAGCCAGATGTGGAGCCTGGGTGTCACCAACTGAGCCCCAAACAACCAAAGAATGATCTGAGACTCCCTCGTGTTCACGCCAAGCGTCTTCAGAAGCCTAGGGCTTAGGACCGTATAGGGTCCCGAATGATGATGACCCGCTTGAGCCAAGACCGCAGCCAAAACATCGCAACGCCAGGTCGGGCTCTCCCCTGATAGCGGTAGAGTATTGTAAAGCACTCACGCTCTGCCTCGTCTGCAATGCGGCCACTCGCGCGCAACAAGTATTTGGGCAAGTTCTCATTTTTCCCTAAACGAAGGCCACGGAGCAAGACAAAATCCCTTCACAGTTTCACAATGAAGCCCCGTGATGCCCTGCAATGCCATGTGTCAGCGCTTCTGACACTATGGGTGAAACACGAGTCGAAAAGTCGTCTGGTGCGAATTGAAATGAAAAGACGGAGCCGATGGTTGGAAGAAAGCCTCCCCGCGATGAAGAGCGCGGAAAGGCCAGGCCCTGTGATGAATGAGCAAACCGGGGAAGGGGGAGGGGGAAAATGGGGGACGTAAGGGGCCTAGGCATCCTTCTTCTGGATCACATCGGCCTCCGGTTCATTGAAAAGAGAGACCATCGTTCTCAGAACAGAGCGTGCTGCTGTGAGTTCCCAGTTGATGACGCGCCAGGGGACCTTAGCCGCTTAGCCAGTCAAGCCCACAAGTCAAATGAGAGCTGGCTCGAATGGTCCAAGGCAAGCTACACGGCTCATTCATAGCATTATATTATTATTGCTAAATTTCGCCCAGGGGCCCGCAGGAGGGGGTTTTCTGGCTTCTTGCTGACATTCTCTAGGAACGTGCGGACTCTGCTGCTGAGATGGCTCTCATACTGATGGACAGCTCCCTGTGACATCGTCCAGATTGCTCCATCGGCCACCTTGCTTGCCAAGATCTTCTCGATAACAGATGACTGCTTCGAGGGTGAGTTGTCGACGGTCTTCAGGAAGGCCAGCAAGTCCGTGAGTGACTGGGACCGGCTCAGGCTCCTCCCACGGACGCGGATCTCTCCCTTCTCGCCCTTCTCGCCCTTCTCGCGATGCGAAGTCGGATTCCCAAAGAGCTCCTGCATGTCTCCAGGGCTCTTGGACTCACTGTAGCGTCGGCCCAAGATGAAACGCTGAAGCCTCTTGGGCAGGAGCTGCCCCAGGGAGTACTGGAAGATGCGGCGCCTGAATTCTGGGCTCATCTCCTCAAGGATCTCTTTGCGGGTGTCCTCATCCAGGTCCAAGTTGATCAACAGGAGCACACGAAGCCAGTCATAGAGGGGTCGCATGATGGCTCTGCTAAGCACCTCCACAATCTCAAAGATGGAAAGGTTGAGGGTCTTGCCAGCTTCTGGCGGTAGCAGCTGCAACGCACCTTTTTCCGACTCGTACGCCATCTGGATGAAATACAGCAACAGGCACAGAGCTGCCAAGCCAAAGAAGCTGAGAGTTGAGACCGCAAAAAAGAGCAGATGCAGAAGCCAAGGGTACTGCCAGGCAAGGACCACCATCATCCAGCAGCTGCCCAGCAGGGCAAAGCCCATGGAAGCCACAAGCAGCGAATGGCCCATTCTTGTTTCACATCAACAAATTAGGCGACAAGAAATGTACAAATGTCGCCCCGCCTTTGTCTCCTCCACATCTGAGAGCCACATGTCACGCAGCGCATGCCGTGAACCCAATCGTGCCACAGCTATGGACAAAGGCTGTCACAGCTGACAATGTTTCAGAGAAGCCTGTTTGGCATGGTGCTTCCTTCTGCCATTGTCGTGGGCGGGCGGGAGCGGGGGGGGAATTCCCTTCGCCTCAACCCCAACACCCTCCGAAAAGTTGACTGAAATTCGTTTTGCATGCTGATGTTGTTGTTCTAACGGGTCTTCTTAAGAAAATTGGGCTAAACTTCCGCGCGGCTTTCGCTCCTTCCTTCCTTCCTTCTTTCCTTCCTTCCTTCCTTCTGACACCAGAAGGGATAAAGCCAACATGTAAGCCAAACAAAAAAGCGGAAAGTCAAACGGCACCAGGGCACAGGCCAAAAACAGGATGAAAAATCGAAAGGCCAAAAACAGCAACAGGCAAAAGCAACGAACAAACGAAGATTATGTTACTTCGGACATCCCCACCTTGCTCCTCGTTAAAAGGAAAGAGCGCAAATAAGATGTTCAAACCAAGACACATTGACTCAAATACGCTTTCTTAGTTTTTGCTTGCAATTGGGGTTGGGCACTCCAGGGAGACTCTGGGGTTGGCCACTCCAGGGTTGGCCAGGGAGTCTCTGGGGTTGGGCACTCCAGGGGGTCTCTAGGAGTAGTTCGGGCGAGGAGAAGAGTTCCGGGCAAGGAGAAGAGTTGAGTTTGAAATCTAACAACCCCACACCGAAGGTGGGAAATTACAACATCCGGCGAGCAGCCGAGCAGCATCTGTAAACGAACATGAAGGCTTGCTGTGTCAGAACGTTTAGCAAACTCCAAGTGGAAGACATGCTGCATGGCAGGTAGCTTTCGTGATGCACAACACATCTTTCCTTGCTGTGTGGCATTTGCCAAGTGCGCCAGCTCGGATCCAAACATGCCAAACTGGGGCATTCCTTCAAGGAGAGCCGCCGGATTAGGGGCACTAGCATCTAGTGCAGCCTCGGCCTGTGCCGTCTTGGCACAATCGAGGCTGGAATCAGGCTGGCCGTGTAGGGCAGCTAGGTGTAGTGTAGCCGATCGCTCTTCGTCCTTCTCATTTGTGCTGTGCGTGCTCTGCATGCCAAGACTGCACACGTCTATGTGACCCCATACCAACGTGGAGGTGCACTTTTCGGCCTCTGCTCAGGGAACATTGCCGTTGTTCCTTGGAGTCGGGCCAGCCGAGGCAACAGCCATGAGTGTTTTCGACATGGAGCTGTGACGTAGGACTCAGGAAATTTCTGCAAACGCCAGTGACACACTCAACCCTTCTGCAATGCCAAGTGCATGCTCCTACTGAGGGCGGTGCAAAGGGAAACACAAGGCGCGAAAATAGGTAAGCCGTGTGTGGTCTGGGTGGACCAGAGGCGGCGCACATGTACCGGAAGAGCGATCCCAACAGTGCAGAATACGAAGGTTCGAAAGAGCGGAAAGCCCGAAAGTGGGTGATAGGCTATAGGAATTGGGACGGTTTGGAAGGAGCCTGCATGACAGCGAGGAGCAGTTAGCCACTCAGTCTCGGCTAGTCCTAGATTTAGCCGTTTTTAAATGTCAGAACCCGTTGAGTTGCCTCAGAAGTCTCTTGGACGCACCCGTCGCATTTGCTTGTTTGGGCATCTCCAACTGGCCACAAGCCGAGGTGCGAAGGAGATTCATCTTGCACATCAGACTCCTCCGGCACAAAGCTTGTGTTGTACGACTTGTCCTCGCCAGAATGGAAGCTGGACTCAGCTGGACTCGGCTTAAGTGCCGAAGACTAGGGGCGCCGCCGTGCGAGCGTGACTCCTCGGGCATATGCACGGTGGTTTCGGTGGGCCATACGCTCGAAGTCCATGTCACTATGTGATCTCCAAGTCGCACAGGGGAGGATTCGAAGCCATACTCCGACTTCTCCTGGGTCCACAGTCCCGAGGCATAGCTGTCATAGCTCTTGCTTCTGCAGGTGAACAACACTTAGGGCTGGCGCGGTCTTCCCATGACTCCTGGCTTACACAAACTTGACTCGGCACGGCGCTGGCACGTGAGTTCATTGCAGTCGAGGCTCGAGGGAGAAAAGTTCTCGGACTTGTCCTTCACAGGCAGCTTGGGCTGTACGTGGCTCACTCTGGCACTGTTATCCCTTTTTGAATCCCGCTGGTGCAAGACCCCTCTCTTCCAACATCTTAGAATCTAAGACCAGCACTGTCTTCCCATCGGTCCTGAAGTACATCGACGGCAACTTGAGCAAAGGCACACTGTGTACTTGCCTTTTGGCCCTACCTACCACCCCAGCCAAGGAACACTTGAGAGTCTGCTTCAAATTGGTAACCGGATTTCTCCTCACGACGTGCTGCACCATAGCAAATACACCAACTTTTGGTATGTTCCGGGCTTCGGACTGTCTTGCTGTTGCTCCTGGGGACCACGGGTGGCTGACATAATGTTCAAGCGCAACTCGAGGTAGCTCAAGCTCTCACAAACTCGGGGAGAAACTACTGGCTGCAGTTCAGTTGCATGGGTGAGACATCCAACTCATACTCGGACTTCTCCTTCTCATGCTTGGCTCTGACGTGACTATCAAGTGTCCAACAAAGCCGAGCTTGGCACTGTGCGATTGCTCCTGGGCTGTTCAACGCTTGGATCGATGTTGAGACAAATGCTTGCCGCTTTTGCCGAGGGTCATTGGCACTGGGGATGTTCGGTCGCCGGCTATGCTGGCAGCTGCCGTCTCCTGAAGGGAACATGAAACATATCAAGCACCCCAGGCACCCTAAGACCAAACGAGACCGAAAGAGCAACGAGCTTGGCACCGTATTCGCGTGACTCCTTGCCAGATCTAGCAGTGCATCAGAGTTGCTGGAATTGTGAGTTGGCAACTGGAGCTTTAGCTGCAACCGAAGCACGCTGGAGAGACTTCCTCGAACTCATATTCAGACCTTTCCTCGTTGCAAGGAACGGAGACAAGATGCTTCTGAATTCCCAAACACAAACAGAAGCCATAGCCTGCCCGAGGACGGTGTTAAATGGAGCAATATGCCACCACAAAACGCAGTGTTCATGCTGGATGCTGCACCGTTTTGGTTATATACATGAGGGGAGCATCATGAGCATCAGCTGGGTATACTTCCGGCCACATGGGCCCCCTAGACTCCAGATGTTGCAAACCAACTGCCCCACTAATTGCGCGCACTTGACCACTTGACGAGGCAGGAGGGGAGCATCATGAGCATCAACTGGGTGTCCTTCCGGCCACATGGCCTAGACTCCAGATGTTGCAAAACCAACTGCCCCAGTGATCGCGCGCATTTGACGAGGCAGGAGGGGAGCATCATGAGCATCAGCTGGGTATACTTCCGGCCACATGGCCTAGACTCCAGATGTTGAAAAACCAACTGCCCCAGTGATTGCGCGCATTTGACGAGGCAGGAGGGGAGCATCATGAGCATCAGCTGGGTATACTTCCGGCCACATGGCCGCCCTAGACTCCAGATGTTGCAAAACCAACTGCCCCAGTGATTGCGCGCATTTGACGAGGCAGGAGGGGAGCATCATGAGCATCAGCTGGGTATACTTCCGGCCACATGGCCCCCCTAGACTCCAGATGTTGCAAAACCAACTGCCCCAGTGATTGCGCGCATTTGACGAGGCAGGAGGGGAGCATCATGAGCATCAGCTGGGTATACTTCCGGCCACATGCCCCCCCTAGAAGCAAAACCAGCTAACTGCCCAGTGACTACGCGCATTTGACGAGGCAGGCGGGGGGCATCGTGAGCATCAGCTGGGTATACCATCAGCTGGTATACTATGGTATACTTCCGGTCACATGGCCCCCCGAGCATCAGATGTTGCAAAACAACTGCCCTTTGTTTGCGAGCTTTTGACGAGTAAAGAGGAAAGAGGAAAGAAAAAGCATTGCAGAAGAAGAGGGGGGGAGACTGATAGCAGTGAGAGAAAGAAATTGACAGGAGGATGTTGCGAAACTCTATGGCATCGGGAAATGCGATCTGGAATGATGTGGAGATTTCTGCGAGCAGTTAAAGCCTCGGGGCAAAAACCTTTGGCACTTTAGGCATCGGTAGAGGCGTCGAGAATGTATCGGAAGGCCCGAAGAGAAGCTTCAAAAGCTTTGCAGCGCTGGCTTCTTAATCGCCAATAAGGAGGCCCAAGTGGCTTCAAGAAGTTATGGCAACGCCCGAGACTCATGCCCACTTCCCTGCACCACGCGCATGCTACAGTATTGTGATCTTTTGTGCGGGGCGTCTGAAGACTTGGCTCCTCGCCGTTCTGCTGTTGCTCCTCGGGATTCGTGGAGCAAGGGCAGAAAAGGGGGTCGCGGACGTTCCGCCTCTGTCCCTAAACCCGTCTCTCGAAACAAGCCGAGCTGCACTGGTGATGTCTCTGAGAACTCATATTCGGATTTCTCCTCAGTACGAAGGGAGAGGCTGCTCCAAAACCAAAAACGTGCCGCGACGCTGCTGATGCTTGGACCGGCGCCGTTCTACTGTGGCTCCTCGGCTGCTGATGGCAGTATTGCAGCATGGCGAGCAGCATCTTGACCGTGACATGTTGCTGATGTTGCTGCCAAGCTTCGCCGGAGATGCATCGAAGCTGCGCTCGGATTTCTCCTGTCCAGGCTCGTGGACGTTTTCTTGCCTTTTCCGACTCTGGCACATCCAAGATCCGCGCGGTCTTGCTGAAGGTCCTGGAAACTCACATGGGGGCAAAGCCGCACGGCAGCCCTCTATCGGAGAGGCGTCACATCTCAACACATCTCGCCAAGTGCGCGGCACGCTGCTCCCATGGGCCTTGGCGTGGCAACAAACTACACAGATGGGCGGACTGTCTTTGACTTCTGGAGCAACTCTCATTGCACCCGGTACCAAGCTCTGCGCTTGTTTGCTGTGGCTCCTGGAGAAGTGCCCAGAAACACCGCAGGCTCGCTAGTGGCAACGTGAATGTGGAACTGAATTGTCGCCCAGTTGCGCTGGGGAGACTTCCTCGAATTCGTACTCAGATCTTGCCTGGCAGCAGACGGGATAGGGAGAAAGCGAGAGCGAGCGGGGGAGACACAGAGAGAGCAGGTGCAAAGCCAGAGCCGGGTATTGCGAAACTCTATGGCATCGGGAAATGCGATCTGAAATGATCTGGATATTTCTTCGAGCAGTTAAAAACTCCGGGCAAAAACCTTTGGCACTTTAGTGAGTTCAGTGCAGCGTCTTTTCCAGCAAGAGATTCACGCGAAGTCTCTCAAGCGTCTTGAACAGCCAATAACTTGAGCGAAGCGCTGTAAGCCTGTCCTTGAAGTTCTTTACGCCTCGCGTCTACGGGTCGTTAAAAGCCGTTAAGGTTGAGAGGCATCGGTAGAGGCGTCGAGAATGTATCGGAAGGCCCGAAGAGAAGCTTCAAAAGCTTTGCAGCGCTGGCTTCTTAATCGCCAATAAGGAGGCCCAAGTGGCTTCAAGAAGTTATGGCAACGCCCGAGACTCATGCCCACTTCCCTGCACCACGCGCATGCTACAGTATTGTGATCTTTTGTGCGGGGCGTCTGAAGACTTGGCTCCTCGCCGTTCTGCTGTTGCTCCTCGGGATTCGTGGAGCAAGGGCAGAAAAGGGGGTCGCGGACGTTCCGCCTCTGTCCCTAAACCCGTCTCTCGAAACAAGCCGAGCTGCACTGGTGATGTCTCTGAGAACTCATATTCGGATTTCTCCTCAGTACGAAGGGAGAGGCTGCTCCAAAACCCAAAACGTGCCGCGACGCTGCTGATGCTTGGACCGGCGCCGTTCTACTGTGGCTCCTCGGCTGCTGATGGCAGTATTGCAGCATGGCGAGCAGCATCTTGACCGTGACATGTTGCTGATGTTGCTGCCAAGCTTCGCCGGAGATGCATCGAAGCTGCGCTCGGATTTCTCCTGTCCAGGCTCGTGGACGTTTTCTTGCCTTTTCCGACTCTGGCACATCCAAGATCCGCGCGGTCTTGCTGAAGGTCCTGGAAACTCACATGGGGGCAAAGCCGCACGGCAGCCCTCTATCGGAGAGGCGTCACATCTCAACACATCTCGCCAAGTGCGCGGCACGCTGCTCCCATGGGCCTTGGCGTGGCAACAAACTACACAGATGGGCGGACTGTCTTTGACTTCTGGAGCAACTCTCATTGCACCCGGTACCAAGCTCTGCGCTTGTTTGCTGTGGCTCCTGGAGAAGTGCCCAGAAACACCGCAGGCTCGCTAGTGGCAACGTGAATTTGGAACTGAATTGTCGCCCAGTTGCGCTGGGGAGACTTCCTCGAATTCGTACTCAGATCTTGCCTGGCAGCAGACGGGATAGGGAGAAAGCGAGAGCGAGCGGGGGAGACACAGAGAGAGCAGGTGCAAAGCCAGAGCCGGATTTTGCGAAACTCTATGGCATCGGGAAATGCGATCTGAAATGATCTGGATATTTCTTCGAGCAGTTAAAAACTCCGGGCAAAAACCTTTGGCACTTTAGTGAGTTCAGTGCAGCGTCTTTTCCAGCAAGAGATTCACGCGAAGTCTCTCAAGCGTCTTGAACAGCCAATAACTTGAGCGAAGCGCTGTAAGCCTGTCCTTGAAGTTCTTTACGCCTCGCGTCTACGGGTCGTTAAAAGCTGTTAAGGTTGAGAGGCATCGGTAGAGGCGTCGAGAATGTATCGGAAGGCCCGAAGAGAAGCTTCAAAAGCTTTGCAGCGCTGGCTTCTTAATCGCCAATAAGGAGGCCCAAGTGGCTTCAAGAAGTTATGGCAACGCCCGAGACTCATGCCCACTTCCCTGCACCACGCGCATGCTACAGTATTGTGATCTTTTGTGCGGGGCGTCTGAAGACTTGGCTCCTCGCCGTTCTGCTGTTGCTCCTCGGGATTCGTGGAGCAAGGGCAGAAAAGGGGGTCGCGGACGTTCCGCCTCTGTCCCTAAACCCGTCTCTCGAAACAAGCCGAGCTGCACTGGTGATGTCTCTGAGAACTCATATTCGGATTTCTCCTCAGTACGAAGGGAGAGGCTGCTCCAAAACCAAAAACGTGCCGCGACGCTGCTGATGCTTGGACCGGCGCCGTTCTACTGTGGCTCCTCGGCTGCTGATGGCAGTATTGCAGCATGGCGAGCAGCATCTTGACCGTGACATGTTGCTGATGTTGCTGCCAAGCTTCGCCGGAGATGCATCGAAGCTGCGCTCGGATTTCTCCTGTCCAGGCTCGTGGACGTTTTCTTGCCTTTTCCGACTCTGGCACATCCAAGATCCGCGCGGTCTTGCTGAAGGTCCTGGAAACTCACATGGGGGCAAAGCCGCACGGCAGCCCTCTATCGGAGAGGCGTCACATCTCAACACATCTCGCCAAGTGCGCGGCACGCTGCTCCCATGGGCCTTGGGGACACGATGAGAAGTGCAGAATAGTCAGACTGTGCCCCTGTATCCCCTGCACCTAGCGGACCTAGCGGCCTAAGCAGGAACGGAAAAGAGTGCAGACAGGAAGCCTCTGCCTGACTTTGCCCAGTGAGCCGGTCCGTGTCATCTTTGTGCTCGGTGGGCTGGCTGGCAGGCTTGGCGCTTTGGCTGCTTTGCGTGCTTGGCACGCCTCGCCGCGCTGAGCTTTGTCGAGGCCTGGCTTTTTCGGATTCGGGACCCAAGTTGGGCTCCGAGTTGGCCGCCTCCTTAAACTTCACGAAGTTCGAGATCGGGCGTATGAACTTGCTCCTGCGTCGGCGGGGCTCTGCCAGGGCCTTGAGGCGCTCCATGGACACAACGCGGCCCGGAGAATGCGCGGAACTAGGCTTCACCAAGCTCGCTGGGGATGTGCTCGGCCTCTCCTCCAGATGGACCGTCGTCAGGGCCAGGGACTGCGCCGACTGGGCCTTTGAGAGGATTTGCGTGGGGGCACTTCGCCGCCGCTCGCTGAGCGTGTTCATTGCTTTTGTCATCTGCTTGGTCTGCTTGGGCTGGCTCAAGCGCTCGCTGAAGTCCAGGGTGGCTTCCCGAAAGGCACGAGGCGTACGGGGAGCCTCATCCCAAGCCAAGGGGCCAACCAGTTTCGCCAACAACCTCGGCAGCACCTGAGCAAGCCCGACTGCAACAGGGAGAGCCCCAAGAAGGACGAGGTCTTCACAAGCGGTCTGCAATACTGCACGTTGATGCCTTGCTAGATCTACAAACACCCCTGTACCTACAACAACCTGCAACAACCTACAATCGCACATGCGTTGTGGACCCGAAGGGCCTGCAGTTTGCAATAAGCCTGTTGCAACGGGGAATGCTTGGACAAGGGCCGTACATGCGGTTTGCATCCTTAATTCCTTACTTTGGATGTAATCCACCTTGCAGGATGGACCGAGGCTTCTTGATGGTCCACAGTCGCCCCAAGTAGCATATCGTCTGCGGCCTATCTTTTGGCAACTTAACTGAGTTGAGCTGTTGGGCCTTATCTGCCTCACATGCCTGAGATCCCAACACGTTTCCTTGCGAAACCCTCCTTGTGGTCTCGTGACATGTACAAGGTCGGTAAGTCGACGCCCTGCGACCATGGTCGCCCATTCCTTTGTCCGTCATCACACGGGCGCCAAGATTCTTGGGTGGCAGTCCTGGTATGCAAACTCCCAAACTTCCCGGAAAAAACTTCAGCAGTCCGGCGGCGTGGGTCCACCCGCAGCGTTGGGTCAGCCTTGCGGCGCTTCCGGGAGGTTTTTCTTTGGCACTCTCTGGTTTTTTTGTGCACTTTCAGTGAGATGGCACCATCACCATCACCTTGACTTCAACGCCCATTCGTTGAGCCCCATCGGCTCGACCGATGCTTGACGCGTGCTGGCTTGTGCTCGGCCCAGGAGTTTTTGAGTTTCTCAAACCTTGGATGGTCCTTCTAAGCCGTGTGCATCCTCTCGCACTCAGCCCATGCCTTGGTTCACCCTTTGGTTGTCCATTCCTTTCATAACCGTAGGACCGCCTTGTCCCATCTCTTGGGCTCTGGCCTCCTGTCATTGATGCACTCACTTAGGTGTCGTGGTCAGGTGCTCATATCCGCCCACATTGGTCTGCGGCTCCATCTTTCCAACCGCTTCCAAATTGTTGTGGACAACCTCTGTACTCAGTCAGTACTTGTAAGGAGCTCTTCCCTCGAGATCAGCCTGGCACTCTGCCTGACAAGCCATGGGAAGTAACCATCAGTTACTTTTACCTTGTTGCCGCAACGCATCTCGAAGGCATTCGTGACTGTTCGGATCTGACGCCCGGGTTCAAGAATTGCCCTGTGGACATCAGATTAATAGCTACGCTGCACCCCCAGTCTCCATTTTTCAACTTTGGCTTCCGCTTCAGCCAGTGCCGTGATCCGACATGATGATCACCGGCTGATGCCCACTAAACTTCAAAGCTTCATCACCGCGAAGGTGGATCCACCCTATGATCGTAAACCGCAGCATTAGAGCGCTTGACAAGGAAAGGACAACGAAAATACAGAAGATCCTAATGCAAGAATCCTAGGCACTTCGCTGGCTTCAAACAAGCCCCTGATCTTCCCCTTCAATTATCACACCAACTGACAAAGGGCAAATGGGGCAAATGTCTGCGTACCACATGGGCAACGGGCAGCACCTTGTGCCGCGTCCGCACATCTCGTGCATATGGCGTCGGGAAGGAGATGTGGTGCCAGCCAGAGGCGTCGAACCAGGATGTTGCTTTGTCCGCAAGCACCGGCAGCTTGTGCGGTTGGCGGAGCAACGGCTCGCTCCTTCCGGTGACACCAACAAAGTCTTTTCACAAGCCTACCCGAAGCGTCTAAGTACCAATATCAGGAGAGAGGGCTGAAGAGAAAAACTACAAATGCCAGTAAACAAATTTAGAAATACACGTACCTGCATCTGAGCCCTGCGCCTGGAGGTCAAAGAGCTCCGAGTCTGGCAGCTTCGCTCCATAGATGCCTGCAAAGAAACCAAAAACGAGGCACCGACATCCCGGCTCGATTTGAGCAACGTCGACTGTGAGAGGCAGCCCCGTATGCCAGGCGAACTTACCCCTCTGTATTTTGCCTCACCTCTCGCATGCAAAGCAGTGAGAACAGGGGGGTCAAGGTGTGAGGGACGCAAACGGCCACAGAATCGCTAGAATGCGACGGAATGATTCGGGGAAAGGGGGGGGGGGTGCTCAATATCTGCTACAGGAGTTTGTTCTTGCCTCCGGCACAGAAAACACAACCTTCACTGTGTTAGCTTGAGGAATTGCGGGGATAAGGACGTTTCGCGGCCTTGCGGTCGCTGCACTATACACTGCACTACACTGCCATGCTTGGTCGCAGGAATGCCTGCAACGAGGGCATTACCGCCAAGCAAAGCTGCAGCTGGTGGCAAGCATTCTGCGCGCTTCCATGGCGACAGCTTACTATATTGCGAAAACATACATGGGTTGAACATACGTGGGCTTGCATTGTAACCCTGTAGCTTGGGCCACCCGCTACGGTGCAGATCTTTCCTCCAACCGCGCATGCCAACCCCACCTAGAGCCTAGAGCCTCGTGGAGGGCCTCAAAAAAGTGGCGCCTTAAGCCAAGCAGTTCTTGAGATGCGGGTGTTGAGACAAGTCTCACATAATTGCGCAACGATGCTATGTCAACGACTCAACACAACGCCAGCTGATTTGAGAAATCAGCTGCAGAGGCTTTGACAAAGCCAAGCGCACCGTGTGTTCGGCCGGCACCACCTATTGTGTTCGTGCCGCCAGTGTGCCTGTCACAGAGTCACAGGATCAGTGCAGCTTGGCTGCCAACTGAAAGCCTGTCTCCGGTGTGAAACGCAACTGCTACAATTTGGGACGCCGCAGGATGCCTCTATGCTCTCAACGGATTCCTTGTTAAGGCCCTTTCAGCCCCCTGGCTTGGCCCTGCAGCGCCAGAAAAACTCCGTTCCGGTCCCTGCGCCAAAGCCAAGCGCGAGTTAAATTGAGACCGGCCAGTGACCATGCAGCGAAGAAACTACGAGTGACCACTGGGCCATGGTGGGCCCTGCAGTTTACCACAGAGGTCCGTCGTCCAGGCATCGAGGCCATGCTCACTCTCGGATGGATTTGGGAATGAGGGACTCCTGCAAGACTGACGAAAAAAACTAAAGGACCGGATAACCCCACATGCAAAGTTATCTATTCAGAAAGAGTAGAGAAGTGATAGAGAATAAGAGAGTGAGAGAGTGAGCGAGTGAGTGCTTGGGTGTGAGTGCGCGCGGACGTGTGAGTGCGTGATTGCGTGAGTGTGAGTACTGTACGTGACAATTTGTCTGGACAGAGTGACGAGCGAACAGTGATTGCACAAGTAACATTTTTGTCAGTCGCGCACTGTTCACCAATTGCAGAATGATCATTGCAACGACAGCCGAGCCTGCCACCAACGTTTCGCGCGGCCCGAGCGCGCGTGCGGCACCAGTCCAGAGCCCCAAAATGCTGCGCCTGCCAGCACAGACGACACCTGCGTCGCGCCTGGCAACATTTCGCCTGGCAACATTTCGCGCGGCCCGATTGCGCACGCGGCACCGGTCCAGGGCCCCTAGATGCTGCGCCTGCCAGCACGAACGACAATGTGGCGCCTGCCAACGTTTCGCGCGGCCCGAGCGCGCGCGGCACCGGTCCAGGGCCCCTAAATGCCGAGCCTGCCAGCACAAACGGCACCTGTCTCGCGCCTGCCATTCGCGCGCCCCGAGCGCGCACGCGGCACCGGTCCAGAGCCCCTAAATGCTGCGCCTGCCAGCACAAACGACACCTGTGTCGCGCCTGGCAGCGTAGCAGCGTTTCCAGCGTAATTAGCAGCGTTTCGCGAGCCCCCCGGTCGTGTGTGGTGCGTGGTGCGTGGTGCATGGTGCGGGTGTCGTGTGTGCGTGGTGCATGGTGCGTACAGTGGCAGTGCGTATAGTGTGTGGCGAGTGGTGCGTTGTCGTGTGTGGTGCATGCTGCGTATAGCGCCATGGTGCGTATAGTGTGACGTGGTGCATGCTGCGTATGGTGTATGGTGTGTGCATGAGAGGAGTGTGCATGACGGTGACGTGGTGCATGGTGCGTATGGTGTATGGTGTGTGGAAGGAGGAGGGAGGAGGCAGAAAGGAGGAGGAGGAGGAGAAGAGGAGGAGGGAGGCGGCGGGACAGACCCAAAAGTAAGAGCCCCACACAAAGATGTGGGGAACAAAACAGTCCACCCTGACAGAACTGAACCAACAGATACCGTGCCGTACCCTTTCCGGAAGAACAGAGGCCGTGGGCACACAAGAACTGTCGGCCATGGAACACGGGATGGTGTGCAATGTGCAATGCGTGTGAAGCGCCTCCTCATACTCTCCGTCATCATCGCCCTCCCGGCCATCTCTCTGAAGTGCCTCCTCGCGCAGCTCTCGCAGCTGAGCCAAGATGTTGGCAAACCTCAGAGTGTCGCAGGCATGGCGGCGCAGGCACGGCGCATCCCCCGCTTCGCGCGATCTGAGGAAGCAACTCGTTGCTCATTTTCTCCATCAGCATCCTCGGGTGAGGCAAGGAAAACGAGGGAACATGGTGCAAAATGAGATGCATAGCAGGCATGGCCATGAAATTCGAAGCCAACCCGAAGTGCCCCGAAGTTGCCACTGCATGGACTTCACCAAGGACTTGGTGAGGCGGAGTTGCTCCTTGACATCTTTCACCTGAGAGCTGGGCCAAGTGCAGGCTGACAAGACCCAAAACAAGGGCGACACAAGAGTGGCCAGAGAGGAGGCCGAGTCTCTGTCGCTCTGCACTTCTTGATGGCAGCAAACATCTGCGAACCCCCCATACGCGACAGAAAGTGCTTCCCACAACGGCAGACAGGGAGCAGTGGCAGCATTGCCACCTCTCATGTTGAGCAATAACTCGAGGGCAGCGGTGAAGTCAAGACCATCCCTGCCATTCTTGGCGAGGTCCTTCAACTCCAGAACTTTTTTTAAGAGGAGAATTTCGGGAATCTCGAGGCCGACGAGGAAAAAACTTCATTGGCAACACACTTGCCATCACACTTAAGCCATCACTTGGCCTCGTAGATCATGTCCAGGCTGTCGACCAGCGCGATAACATCCACGCCCTCTCCTACAAACAGGCGAACGATGGCGAACGCAGCGAACCGCAAAAAGACGCAATTCTCTAAAAAAATTGCCGCAGCTGCAGCTGCTGGGGTAGACATCGGGATCAGCTCCTGACAGGATCACGGCAATCTCTGGCTCCACGAGAAGCTTCTGGAACTCAAACTGCGTCAGCGGCTCTTCCTGGGCTGAGCCGAGCACAAGCATCAAATCACGTGGGGAGCGCGCATTGGAGGGCGCGGGGGCTTGGGCGCGTGAGGGTTTTTCAGCGCTTTGCCAACTTTACTATGCCAAGCAGCGGGATTGTAATTGAGACTCTCCATCTTGTCTCGAAACTCACTGGCCAAGTATGCAACCGTGAGGCCTCCAGGGTGAGTAAAATCAGGCGAGTGCCGGGAGTTGTGTCTCGGTTTCGGCTGCGAAGCGAATAAAATCACGTTGTAGGGCTGCCTTCTTTCTCAGTGGTCGAGATGACGCGGATGACATCCACCAGCACCCCCACAAGCATATACCTCCCCACTCCCGGAGCGCATCCAAGGCAGGTAAGGCACAGCTCCCTGCAACCCAAAAAGGGCACATGATGGTGATGGAGCAGAGGAGAAAGAAACAAACGATGAGAGGCCACATCCAGGCACTTGCGTTTCCTCAGAGTCCGCAGGAAAGGCGATCTAAGTGACATGCCACGCCCGTCCACTCTCCACACAGGAAAAACCATAAAAAAAAAAAACAGAAGTGGACTGTCTGCGAGCCAAGGAACCCAGGGTCGTGACGATTTCACGCTGGTCTGGCAGGATCCCATAAAGCAGCAGGTTGTTGATGGACTGCGGCACATTTGAGAAGTACCTTGGAAACAGCATCCCATCCGCTGCCGCTAGAGTTCTCTCTTCCAATGCCTCCTTGAGAGCCCTTTGGCGGGCTCGCTCGGGGAAATTAGCTGAAGCAACGTGCAGGAAACTAGGAAACATGCAGGCAAGCAGCTGGGTTCCCACCAACTGGCCTTCGGTAACTTGCCGGAGAACCAAGGCAAAGACGTAGATGATCATCATCCACAGAGCGAAGAACACTACCCTCAGTTCGGGCAAGATGTCTTTACCCTCTGTATGCTCGTCTCTGCCTTCTTGCCGAGTCAAGCAAATCCAGAAGAGGCTCACTGACCTGGTGGCCAGATTGATGCCCTTCATGATAATGGTGAGCCTGCGCCCGGGGCACGCACAAGTGTCACAAGTGCCAAGGCCCCAGAAGAAAAAAACAACAAAAAAGAACGATGGTAGTCGTAGCCTGTAAAAAGCTCAGCGCATGCGAAGACAGGCCGAGGTGCTCCGGAACTGCACGGAGGAGCTTGGCCATGCGCGAGAGCCGCAGCAGCTTCACCATGCGGAACATCCGCAAGGTCGAGAGGTCCTGCCATCAGCGTGCACGCAGGTAGCACCCTGACATGGCAGCAAAGGGCACATTCCGAATCAGGTTTCAGAAGGGTCCAGAGCATTCGCCAAATCGATATTGAAGCCCAGCACAATGATTGGCATTATCCAGGTTTCGATAACCATGGTGAACACCAGCATCGAATCAAACATAAACCAGCCTTCAGCAGAGCTGGCCATGTCACAACTCCAGCTGCGCCTAGATCTGCAGCTCCCAAAAAAAAAGCAGCAGCGTCGGTGAGTCATGACCACCCGAACAAGCACGCTCTCTAATGGCTTGATCGGCAACCCGACAGACCGTGTGAAGTCCAAGCAGCTGTCACGCAGACACCGCCTCTTCTCGGCGAAGGCCATGAATCGAATGAACACTTCACCGAAGAAGTAGGTGCAGAAGAGGTTTTCCACCTAATTAAAGCTCACGAAGCGTTTGCCGGAACTGTACCAAAACATTCCAAATCCAGCCCAAGCACTTCTTACTGATGCCTATCCCGCCTATGACTTCAGTCTCCTGCAAGCGCAGGCGTGTGTGCCCTTGCGAAACTCCTCGAGAGAACACCTACCCTACTTCTGAGGGCGGTGCGAAGACAACCCAACACTCGGGGAATGCAACTACGAGCGCAGACATGACAAAAGGCCGCTTTTGGCTCGGTCACGCCGGCCACTTGGCGAAAGCGAGCTCGCGGACGGAAGACGCAGCGATGCCCGTCCACCGACCCAGCCTCCCTACGCTGGGTACTCCCAAACGCAGCTCAAGTCAGTAGGCCATCCCACGCCCTCAAGTGATATGCACTCGCTCATGATCAAGGTTACTACTCCGCCGCCAGCTCAGCACGGCGGCGCAAAATCGCCCGAGCCCGGTGCACCCTTACCGCCACGCAGAGTTCCTGCAATAGCTCGGCATGTGCGACCGCTGGCTCCTGACCAAGAACCACACACACCTGATTTTGAAGGATCGCACGGCCGCATGGCTACATATTGTGACAAGCGTTGACTGCAAAGAGCAGGCGGGGCCCTCACCAGTCTGCGATGCACTCGGATATAACATCCGCTTTTTTCTAATGGTATGATGAATCGAAGTGGTCGATTCTTCGGTTCTTCGGAGGATGGGCCACACAGGCGGGCCGCGGAGGAGGTAGTGCGTTGCAAGGAAGGGTAGGGAAGTGGAGGAAAGCAGTGTGGCAAGGGAGGGAGACAACTTTTTTCCACGCATTCGACGAAGAACAGGCATGCAACGCAAATCCCTGAATGAATGGAAATCGTCGTGAACAATTGGTGCTATTCCAAAAACAAGCAGTGATTTACACAACAGAGCACACTTTCTTGCAAACAATGCTGACTCGTCGAAGCCTGCTGACAGAACTGGTCTCAGCATGCAGGAGCACATGCCGAATGAAGAACTTTCGCGCGCAAGGATTCCCATCTCTTGGACTCGGACATCTTGGACGTGTGGCGCACGAACCAAACACGGCACTTGGAAGCAGCAGAACCAATCACAACAAATCGTGTGACCTCGAGGAAGAGGCTGAGAAGCTGGTACCACTTTGCAATTTGAGAGGTCTTTCATGCAACAAGACTTTAGAGAGCTTGGCGGAAGCCTCTTGGAGCTTTGAAGCCTTCGCATCATCTCATTGCAGCAAGAGCACTTTTTCACGTCATGACATCATGAGGACGGGGGGCGAAGAAACAGACTTCCGGCCACAACTGCCAAGCAGACGACGCCACACTGCAGGACAACAGACTCTTTGGGGGGGTTCTGACCTGAGTCAACATACAGCATGGGGTCCAGGACCTGCGAACTGCTTGCGACATAATGACACACTAAAGCAATAAAGCAACCGTCTGCCGCCGAAGGCGCGAGAATGAAGGGTGGGCTGGCATTGGTGATGACAGCCGCGCTGTTCAGGTCGGCATCTACGGCAATCCACGCAGCGTTCAGGAGAACCTCAGCCACAGAGATTCGTGATTTTATCTCGTTTCCAACTTGTAAGGAGAGCCACAGAGAGCCCACACATTGTCCGGTGATTTTTCAACTGGGGAACCATGACCAGGCTGAGCCAGTCGAAGGCAATGCTCCGTGCGATCCTGGGGGTCTCAGTGCAAGTCTATCTCCACATCTGCGGAACATGTTGAAGAAAAACACACGGAACTTAACCGTGCTGTTAGCCCGCTTATAAGGTCCTTTGAAACACACCGGCATCATGATAGAAGTCCATGACGTTGTAGGGCGGCTTCATCAAGGCTTGCCTCCCAAGAGCTCCCCCCTCCCCTTTATGAAGCTTCTTTACACAGTGAGAGAGCTGCAGATCAAAGGCTGCAAGGAGATGCAAGGAGACCTGGCCTTGCTTTCTTCTTCAAGGATTCTGCATCGGTGAAGCCTACTCGGGACGTGACACAAGCAGAACGCAAACTGACGCGCAGAGGTGCGCCAGAGCTGCGCCAGAGCTGCGCCTCGGGTTCTGGAAGCCGTGATGCCCTTGTGAAGCTTCTCTTTTGCCTCGGGCTCAAAGACTCGAAGCCAGCTGACGCCAACAAAGCTCCGCGCATTCAAACACTGCTTGTCTCTATAGTATAGGTAAAACAATTCAAAGAATTCAAGAAAATTCTCGACGTGTTGTTCCTGTCTGCCGCCGAGCTGCTGCTTTGCTCGGCCTCAAGGGAATCTTCTTCTTGTCCAACCTTGAGGGGAGTGCCGAGGACGCACCACGTATCATTGAAACACAGAATACTCAAACCGCCGCAAAGAGTGACACTGGGCTCCACGCATCTTTGGGTCCTCACAAAAGGTGAATGCTTTGGGGGAACTGAACTTCAGCGGATCTTCACAGCCCCGAGTCCAGTCTTTTGTCTTTGCAGTCTCTGTGCTCGCAGAAGAAAAACAATGCTGGTAGCACTCTTAACTCATTTGTGCAGGCTGAGGCGCGGTTTGGACCCCTTTGACCTGCATCTCCACCGTCTCAGTCTGGGAGAAGAACTCCTGAGGTGCTTCGACGTGCGATTATGGGTGGAGAACTTTCCAAGCTTCGGCTACATCCCGAAACTGGTCCCGAAACTGGTCCCAAACCTACAAGACCCCGCAACACCCCACAACCACGACCAGGTCGCCAAGATTCTCGAACCCGCACCCGCTTTTTCTCGATCTTGTCCATGGTCATTGTCGTGCGTGCTCCTGCCTTCCTCGGAAAGGCACTTCACGAGCATGTGAACCCGATTGACCCAGCCTATGCCACCGTCCATGACCCAAGATTCAGCATATCCGGGGGCATGGAATGCATGGTCGGCTCCATGGCAACGGCGAGGGCCGGCAACGACGCCCATTCGTCCCCGCCCTTGGGCAGATGAGCTCTTGGATCTGGTTAGCTATGGCAGCTATGGTTGCTGATCTTGCTGATGCGGACTCAAGAGCCTGCACCGTCTTCACGAAGTCCAGGTTCATTGCCTGTTGGATTTTTCCAATCCTGAATGCAGGAAGTGGGGAACCGACATAGCTTAGCTAACGCAAAAGACAACGAATACGTTCAACGAATTGTGTATTGTGCCGCACAGCAACTCACCCAGCATCGTATTTGTGTCGGCAGCCTGTGCCTCGGCTTGCTCCAACGAGTCAGAGAGGTCGGGAGAGGTCGCTACGAGTCGTACCCCACCTCCACTAGTTTGCTCACCTGCTCCCGCAGCTCCTGACACGAGTGCAGATGTGCAGAAATCCTCGCACCTGACCCCGACAACCCTGGTTCTCCTGCACCAACGGATATCATAGCGGCAATCGCAGAGGCATGTTATTTTCAGGCGCTGTGCAGACGTTCTTTTTTGAACATGACGGGGCCTGGTCGTCGATTGGCAGAGGCTTGCGCAAGCAGTCAGCCACAAATCCGAGCGTGGAAGACAACCTGAGTCCGACAGCACAAGAACGCGCATGAGCACCGGCGTGCAGACCATTGCAGAGGTATCCGGTACTCTGCTCCAAGGGGCTCCTGGTTTCGTGTGCCGGTCTGGTCCTGGAACTGCCCTACCTTCTCAAACAAATCTTTGGAGCTGGACTGCAGCATCTTGGACACCTGAAGGCTCAGCTGTGACTGGGGCCCCGGTATCTGCGAACACAAACACTTCGTCAGACACCAAAGATGGTGCCACATGGTCACCAGAGGTTCACTCAGCCCACCGCCTGCTGGAGCATCTCTTCGGATGCTTGGACTCTTTCGCTTAGCTTCTCCACTTTGGTGTCCTGGTCGCCCCTACTCCTACGACTCGGCTCGGGGGCGGCAAGGGGGCGGCAAGGGGGTGGCCTTCTCCTCTGCTTGGCTGGATAATCTCTCGAGGGTGCTGCCTTGTTGAACCCCGGAGGAAGTATCCCCAGGAGTGACTTGTGTGAGCTTTCACATTGCGACCCTTCCGTTCGCAGAGGAGGGAACTGATCAGCACGAAGCTCTCGTCCAGGCGCTGTGTAATGGCCCGTGCGCTTTCGGAATGTAGCGTCTCGCTGCTGCGAATCCTCAGCGAAGGTCAACGCCAACGCTGTCACCATGTCATGCAACAGGAAAAGCTGCACATCATCCTGGCTGCGTCCAGGGTTCTCGTCCAGCACTGGGGTAAAATCAAACTTGCCTGTCGTACATACATGGAGTACAAAATTCCGTCTGGCATGCACTGGATCATCTCTGGCCCTTCTTAACTTTTGAACGGACTTCACCCCTGCCCGACCCGCAAACCCTTAACACTTCCTGCTGCTCAGGGTCTAAAATCGACGTAGCCGCACTTGGCCCAATCGACCACCGTCTCCATTTTTTCCTCCAGTCTCGCGAGCTTCTCGTTGCCTGTCCGCTCCCTGTGCTCCTTAGAATTGGATTGGGGCACTTCGGATCGGCATGACAGGGAGCTGCTGAAGACTGTCGTTCGATGCAAAGTACAGCCCAGCTTCCAACATCCCTGCCACGTCCTGCGCGCAATGCATTCTCACAAGCCAAAAGCACCACTTGCCAAGTCTCCCGGCCCTTTTTCACCCCAAAACTGCGCGGACAACGGGTGATCGTCAGGCACTAACAGCTGCCAAACGTGCAAGAAGGACATGATTGGCCCCCCATGACATTTTGGAGGCGCCCGGAAAAGCTCAAAAAGGGTGTCGCAGCTGACCTCATCAACAAAACACGCAGATTCTCCAATGAATGTGTGTGTGTGTGTGTGTTTGTTTGTTTTGCGTGCGTCTGTTTGCTTCTGTGCACAGTCTGACATTACCTTGGGGCGCTTCGTTTCCGCCCCAGCACATGCTTCGAGGCTCTTTCACACCAGAGGCGGAAACGAGCATTGTGCGCCCACGCGAGTAGACGAAAAGATAAAACATGAACCTATCCACCACATCCCAACTGCAAGTATGAAGCCGCAAAATAAAGGTCACGCGGCTAGTATCCCCGTCTCAGCGAGCAGGAGTCCTTCCGCAGAGCGGTCGCACTCTGGTCGACTTCCAGGCGCACCTCACTGAGGATCTCCTGGCTCATGTTGCTCCTTAGACATGAGAGTTGCGGCTCAGATGTCAAAAGTCTCACAGCTGAGCGGCTCTACCTCCATACCTCCGGCTGTGTTGCAGCAGAGCCACATCTTGTTGGCAAAGCCCTTTTTGCAAATCCTGCAGGGTCCCCCCCGTCACTGTCTGCACCACAAACGACCACAGGTGATGGGTGATTGGTGGTAATCTGATCCGAGAGTCTCAAGCACATCGTGCCAAGCATTGTTGCGCCGACTGGATGCCAGAGGGGACAGCGACTCTTTGGATCCCGCCAAGGAATCCTACAACAAATTTGTCTCAAATCCTACAATGTGTCTGAGAGATCTGCACGCCAAACAGCATGTGCGGTCCTCCATGGCTGCGATGCGAAACTAGGCAACACCGATGTTCAGTCCTCTAATTGCCCTCCTCTAGTCTGAGACATGCCTGTTCTTGCGAGTTTTTGAGGGGCGATGCGACTCAACTTTGTACCGAGGTGCTGCGCTTTTCTATGTCTGATTATCTGCGATGCATGTACAGCGACTTGACCTTGCGCCGCACACGCACACGCAAACATGCCACACGCCAGGCTCATTGCATGCTCAGGCATGCTACCCAGATCATCTCCTGAGCGTCTTTTCTCAACGAGCTCAACGAGATGTCTCACCTCGGACTGGTCGCGCGCACCTTTGGGTGATGGTGACACTGCCTCCACTGTCACCTTTCGCATGCCAACGAGGCCAGTAGCATCCCCTTCGGGACGAATGCTTGCCTAAAACAAGCTAAAGAAGCGACGCTCCAACAGCAGTCGCCTTGCTAAACCGAGGCAAGCACAAAGACAAAATGAGGCAAAGTTGCCATCTTCTGCAGACTGCAGACTAACACAAAGCCGGGAGAGACGTCCCTGTGTCAATCGGAATTGAAGCGGCAGATTGACGAGATCTGCCTTGCCCGTTTCGGGTCTTCAGTCTTGCACCTATGTCGGCCGGGGAGTTGAAGATGCCAGCCTTTCGCGATAACGATGGAGCGAGCACAGGAGGCAGCATCCACTCAACAGCACACCCAAGAGATCCGAACGATTCAACAGTTTCCGAAAATCCAGAGATACTCGGGCCATCGGAAATCAGCCCACGCAATCCGCCCAGGCGCCCGCGCTTCCACGACCGCTTCTTCCGAGGGGCGGTGAAGTCCACCGAGTCTATCTCCGGCTCTTTGAAGGTGGAAGCAATCCGCATCAGCTCTCTCACCGTGTCCATCGGCTCCACCAATGGATCCAGTGGCTCCAGCGACCGTTTTTCACACTCCTTGGGCTTCTTCAAGGATTTCAAGGGCTCATCGGATCCTGTCTTTCTGAGCGAAAGGGGAGAAGCTTCCAAGAGGAGCTTCTGGGGGCTGATGTCTTCGCCTTCATGACGTGCGATTCGCGCTGGCAACTTCAAGGGGGCCACCGTCGGCGGCAACTTGGACGGGCCTTGTAGGATGACCGCGTTTGCATTGAGATTGCTGGTATGTATGTCGGTTGCCGAGATTGGTGGCGCCTTGGCCAAGGACCTGAAGCTTCCGCTCTTCTGGGGCCGCTTCTGGGGCTCGGGCCGCTTCTGGGGCCGCTCGTTGGGAGCCGAGGTTTGGGGAAGGTCGGCTGCATTTGACGTTGGAGCCCTGGGAGCTCGAGCCCTCCCGCTCCCGCTCGTCCCGGGCCCAGCTTGGATCGCCGGGAGCTCTTTCCCGAAGTCGGCTGCGACCACCGCGATGGCTGCTCTTCTTACTGCTAATCTCTCTATCTTCTCTATCTTCTCTATCTTGAGCTCCAACGTCTCGGAGCCTCCGGAGCTTCCGGAGCCTCCGGAGCCTCCGGAACACTGTGCGCTCACGATGTTCGGCAGCCGCACTGGCCGCGAAGGTTCCTGATCCGCCTGAACCTGCGAGATGGGTTGGGGAACTGGCTCGGGGGCCGAATCTGCCAACGTGTCGGGCGGGTCGGCATCACGTCCACCAGGGCCACTGTCAGACATACGCGCTGCGCGACCTCGGCTGACAGGCCACTCTCAACGAATCCCTGGCAGGCAGATCCAAACTTTGAAGGTTCCGAACGTCCTCCTTAAGCCCCGCAACGTTTCATTACGGGCGTGTGCCATTGCGTCCACTCGGTGAGGTCCTCCGACTCCGCAGCCTTCTGTTTTGGCATCTCAACGGCTTCCTCTCTGGATGCACCCGGCCCTGCCTTCAAGGAGACGAGCTGCGCATGGAGCTCAGACAACGATGAGAGAAGGGCGGCGGCCAGTTCATGTGTCCTGTCAAGGCAGTGGTGTGATCTGTGATCACCCCTCCCCCATCCCATTCGCTCCCCCTTCCGCTGCCCTCCTGATATTGGACTCAAGCGTACTGTGGCCGCGCAGCAGGGAGCCAAGCCCCTGTGAGCGATCGGGGAACTCCTCCGCGCTGCAAAACAGAGCCTGCCACAAACAAGCAGCGCTTCTTCTACGCCACCCGCGTGGCTATACAGCCAAGCCTTGGCTTCATACAGCTTACTTCAAGAACGGCAGCACGCTGGTCTTCGCTTCATGCGCAGAGCACGCATGGGTCTGAACCAGGTGCTTCGGGCCTTGCATGTGGCCTCGCCGGCCAACGGAAAATCACGGAGGAGAAGCTCGTCCAAGGACTCGAAGATCACCTCTTAAGGTGCAATTTAAGCATGCATCAAGCCAAATTGTGCGCAAGCCCACTTCGTCCAATTTAAGCCGTTGCCACACAATGCACAGCCATGCTGCCATGCCTTGAACCGGCGAGACTCGGGAGCCTCTGAGAAAGGCAATTCAAAGTTCGAAGGTGAGCGGCCACGGCCGGAAGAGCACTCGACTCGCGTACCGGACCGCCGTAGCGTGTGCCTTGAGCTTGGGGCGCCCAAGTCTCCTAAGGAAGCCCTCTTCCATCTGCTCGCGGATTTCATGGCGGCGCTTCTCCGTTGCCACGGCACCTCGGAGAGTCGCGACGGACTCTTCGAACTTCGAACTGTGACTCGTGTTCGGTACGTGGATGGCTGCAGGCCAGCTACGCAGGACCAGGCCAGCAATTCGCTTACGCTCCTTCATGACAGGGTCGCATCTCTCACCAGGCTTCCAAGGAATTGAGTCGAGTCATCCACACCACATCGACAAATTGTGCCTAGCAGTGGGCCCCGAACTGTGCAACAATGTAAACAATTTAAACAAGTAAGACCACACTCCAAGAGCACCCCAAGCAGCGCAGCAAAGAGCACTCCAGGATGAATTTCGGCGAGCACTCCCCTGTGCCGCTCTCCCCCCAAATATTCAAGGAGTGCAGATGAGTCATATGAGTGCATCATGAGTGCATCATGAGTCCCTGGTCAACGATGTCCAGTGGCCATGGCGATGCCATGGCCCTGGTGTTTTACGATGAAAGCAGCCATCCCCGAAACACGGCCGCACTTAGGCCCGAGAGCGCGATCGGGACTCCAAATAAGATCCGCGCCTAGACGAGTAAGGCTCTGAGTCCATGTCTGGGTGACCGAGAGGGCGCGCCATGCGGTTACCTCCAACAGGCCCTCCGGACCCTTCTGAAAACGTTCTAGCCCAACCCGCACAGTTGCCACAATGCTTGGGGATAATCATGCTGACCAAGCCTGACTAACACAATACCCGCAGTCCTGAAAGACTTCAGACACGCCCGTAAAGATCGACTCCGCTGCCAACCGGAAGAGGGCACTGCGCTTCGTAACATCCTGCTTCCGCAGGTTGTAGTGGATGCCTGAGAAAAGCCACAAGAAGCCACAACAAAAAAACTCAAGTTCCACCGGATATAGGGAGCAACAAATGGAGGTCAATCCATGGCACGTGCTCGCCCGTATGTCGACCGCAGAAGAGCAATGTCCCTTGCCATGTTTTGCCTTGCATCTGGAAGGTAGGTTCGCCCTGTAATTACTGCTCTGGCACGGAGATCCGCTTTGAGTCCGAGCTTCGCGATCAGCTACCGCGCGAACTGGGCCTCTGCCTCTGCTTGTGAAGCGCACCTGGAAGGACAAGCTACTTGAGTTGGAATGGCCGCTGTGCACTGTATTTGCACACCTGTCCTTCAGTGCATCTTAACGCCGGAACTGGACGCTGGCTGCATACCACAAGTTCATAACTCACGGCGGTGAAACGCTTGAGCAAAAAGATGCAAAAAGCGACGTACAGTTGCTGCGTAGGCCTTACTTTGGACTCTGGTAAACTTAATTACCCAAGACGACCCATCCCATGCGACTCGAGCGACAGCGGCTGATGCGCTGATCTGATGTCGTTTTCTCGGCCAGCCCATCTCCCCGCCTGAAACTGACCTGGAGGTTTTGTCTGTTGTATGTTGGCTCTTGCTCTCTCGTGCACAGATACGCACAATCCATCCGTTGTGTAGCTGGACCCCACACAATCCCGCACAGAGGCAAGAGATGGCAAGAGCACAGGGCGGTCTCTGGAACAGGCTCGAAAGACACTTGATATATGCCAAATTATGCCAAGGTAGGTCACTGCTGCTGTTCCATCTGTTGCCACCCTGTGGCCCCCAAAGTGAGACGTACGGGGCATCCTGGGACCCGCGAGTACTTGCTCACAAGGCCCGCGTCAGAGTCGGGGCTGCTTGTGGCAGACACCGGTTCGCCAGCCGCCGTCATTGGAAAATGCCGACTTCGAAGGAAGCTCTTTGCTTCTTGGAAGGTCACAGCACAGCAGTCCATCTCAGTCTCAGTCTCAGTCTCAGTCCATCTCTTGTTCCGCAGACAGACATCTGCCGCTCGCGCGGCTCTTGCGCTTCGTTCTGCAAGACTGCGAGTGCTGCTTGGCTGAATTGTCGAAAGCCGGCCGTCGTATGCACAATTGGGCAGGCGAGCCCTTGTTAGGGCTTTGTCCTTTTGACCATCGTCCAAGGTGCCACATCTTTTCACGCGATAACGTGTCTTGTGGTGTCAGTAGCCATGCCCATTGTCACTTTGTGGAGCGCACCAAAGCAAGAAGAACTCGGTGGTCGAAAAGAGAGAACTTCACTAGCCATCACTAGCCGCTTCGTGAGTCACAAATCATCCTCAGCGACTTCCTGCAACACATGGAGGGTGGCCGAGGGTGGACAGTTGCACTTCGATACAGAAGCGGGGGTGTCCTGATCCAGGCGCCTTCCACGCCTCCCACAAAGTGACCGTTGCCCTCAGGATCTTTGCCTGAACGGAAACACAAAGTGGTACTGTCGGAGGCCACCTTAAACCAGAAAGATACGAGTACAGCACAAGAGAGGAAGGGGCACGGGATCCATCACCCCGCTGACTTGCAGCCCTGGATCCAACTTCTGGAGCCGGGTGCTCATGTGGAGGGTGCTACCGCGCCGGCCCAAAAAAATACCCTGGAAAGCGCCAATGATTACTACAAACAGTGCCAAGCTGAATTCTGCAACCCGACATGTCATTTGCTAACTCACGTAACTTGCAACACATGGCGTTGTGAATGCACAAGGTCGCTAGTCTTGGCAGGGCTATGCTACGACACAGGCGTGTGTGCAGCGGTGGGTTGGATGCCGAAAAAATCCATGTTGGGATTTTTGTTCAATTCAGACGGCCTGTGGCCTCACACAGGGGCCACCGCATATGGTGCTCTGCTTACGCTCGACATGTTGACATTTCTCGGCGTGCCGAACACAGAGAATGAAATGCGCCGAGTGTCTGTAGAGACGGGAACGCAGGCATGACACTCGAGGTGATGTTTGCGACATTATCATTAACATCTGCTGTGCGAAGTAAGTTGGTTTCCTAGGCCGAACTGAGCCAGCTCGGCTTCTAAGCCTCTGATCCACTTTGTGACGGAGCGTGTCTCCTCACTTCATGGCCACGGTTCACAAGTCGAGCTCATGATTCTATTCCGGCTTGCAGCATTCAGCTGGAATTCATGGAGCACGTGCGGCCAGACTCCGTTTGTGCTCCAGACATCTTCGACTGTATTCGGTACACGCCGGCACACGAATGCACCCGAATGCACCCGAATGCACCCGGGCCTCGGAAGGAGCGAACCTCAGCTCGCAGCGAGATGCAGCTTAGTTAGGCAGGATTGGGGGCTGACAGAGAGCTTTCAGAGACTTCTCCCCCGAGGCGCGTTGTAGTTGGAGCTTCGCAGCCGTCGCTCCATCTTGGACACCTGCAGTGCGCAGTGCCCTGCCCGAAGACATTAGCAACCAATCCCTGAATTGCAGCCTGAGGAAGTTTCAGAGCATGTGCACAGCGCTGGGCTTCATACCCAGTGCCACTGCATGATGTCGTCCTCTGCGCCAAGTCAACCCCAAACGCGCCTCCAAACCGAACTCATCTAAACCCGCTTTGATCCCTGCCCTTTTCAACCCTGCCTCTGCCGGGAATGCCAGAGAGGCCCCAAAGCCCCAAAGCCGTAAGCCTCTTAGCTAGGTCTAAGAGCCCGAGCCGCTCAAACTCCTCCCCTCCACAGGGACTCCCACCCCGGACCAGCTGCGACATGCTGCGATATGCTGTGATATGCTGCGACTGCTTCAAGGGACATTCCGGGGCATCTCAGGCTCCTCCACCTCATGGTAGAAATGCAGCGGCCTAAGTGGCCCCGCAGCTCGGTAGGTTGTTCGAGGGAAGAGACAGAATGTGCCACAGCCTCCTTGCAGCTACTACAGGGATGGTTTGCGGCTCGGGCTTCGGAAATGTCTCGGGCTCCCGGCGTGTTGATCTGTGGCCCGTCTTCTTCAACAGGAGTGCAGGAGAGCAGATGCCCCACCAACCCAATGAAGCCTCCAAGCCTCCGAAGGCAGCGTACGACGGCTCGGCATGCGGCTTCGCGCTGCTCGCTACTTATGCCGACCAAGCCAAGCCAGTATCAGCCGAGGCTTCCTGCCGAACCCACCTACTCATGGTGCGCACGCCCTTCTCGCCACTGCCTTACGAACTAGTTGACCTTTGAGTTGTCGAGTGGGGGTCCGGATGGAGAGTCCTCTTGTCGCTTGAGGTATGTCTGCATGTCCCTGGAACATCGGGGATTACCGAGAAAACATGAGCTCAGATCAGAGAGATCGAGCATGATCGAGAGCGGAAGTAAAAATGCCACTGCCTCTTCGGGTAGGTGAGCGCCGCCTTGTGCCGTTGCAGGCGGCAGGGCGCGCACGCACAGCTCTTTAAGCAAACACACATCTTGAACTTACGCCTCCGTTGCCTGTGATAAGCCGCCTTTAAGCCATCCCTTGTTGTTGCTTCCTTCTTGCTTCTCTTGCGAAAGACTTTCTCACGAGAGACTTCTCACGGAAGCTGGGAGGCCGACATCCAGAGCGGTCACGCACCCCTGGGACTTCCCGCCCAGGATGATCCTCCCAAGAAAGCAAAGAAAGAAAGGAAGAGGCAGAGAGAACCAAGCAATCCGGGAAGATTTAGCACCACAGGGCCGCCGGCGGAGTTTTTGCGGAATCCAGAGTCGGGACATCTTGTGGCCAACAGGAAGTATACACATTATTTGACACGTTGCGCTTCAGCAAGGAGTTCTGTACAGCTGCTGATGCTGGTTGCAATGCGACGATCTGCAGGGATCAATGAAGGGCTCAATGCGCCAGCGCTCAACTCGACACCGGCAGTGAACCCAGTCAGTGTCCCAGAATTCGCCAGGGGACTCGGAATTTGCACAGGCAAGTCACATCCAAGCATTGCCAAGTGAGTCCAGGGGATAAAGTGAGGTCTGGCCTTGGATGTGGCCTCCCGTGCACATAACAAGGGGGAAAACTTGCTAAGCAGAGACTTCCCAGAGTCAGCGGCTAAAGTTTGAAAGTGGCTAAAGGCCAACAGCAAGGAATTGGGCTCAACATGGCTCCAACTCTCTGTACATCGCCCGAACAACTTAAAGTCTCCGAGGAGGGGGCCTGCGTCTCGCGCCTGAAGCTCACAGACTCCCTCCACTTGAAATCGAAATCAGCATCAGATTCTTGAATCTGTGTCGGCCACCATGTAGTGCCCTGATCCGTATCGACACTTTTGTGTCAGCCAAGTACAGAGCACGACTTCGACTCTGACATCAGAAACTTCTCCTTGGCGGTTCTCTCTTTGTGGCCCGCCTCCTGCAAAGGATACCGAGAATCCCGGCCATCTCTAGTGCTGGAAAACAGGACCTGAGTATGCCTGGATTCGCTCCTCACCTGCAGCCTTGGAAATGAGCATGAGCAAAGCCTGTCGCACATCACCCCAACAAGTGTGCCCGGACATTTTCCCGTGTCCTGCACTTTTGCTTCCAACACTTCCAAGCTGTGGGTTCGCTGGACATCTGGCAAGAAAGAAGCCTTAGACAAGGTCTGATGCTTTCTGATGGTTTGGTGCTTTTTACCGGCGGTTCGAAAACAGCACGTGGCAGGTTGAAGTTTAGACAGGGTGCGTAGAAGGCCTCAATGGGACCAGATTCTTGAGCAACGGCAAAATATTTCAAATACCACCTCGGCCAACAACGACACACACACACACACAGACAGGGCCAATGCGCACCGTGGCTTTTCGCGCCTGTCTCTCTCTCTCTCTCTCTCCCTCTCGCTCTCTCTGTCCCTCGTTCTTTCTCTTTTGTCCCTTTTCTTTCCTCCATCCACCCCCCGGGCAAAAGAAGGTCAGACTCCAGGGTGCCCTCCCAATCCCGTCCGGGAGTAGGCCCCGTTCATTCTCTCCCTCTCTCAGCACATGGCCCCCGAAGGGACCGCCCCGAGAAGGGGGGGTTCTCTCTCTCTCTCTCTCTCTCTCTCTTTCTACTCATCATGGTCTTTTATGCAATGTGGCACGTGCACATGTTTAGCAAGACAACAGAACTTGTATGCTGTGCTTGGTTTGTCATCATGTCAGGCTTCAACGACAAGCCGAAGTTTCCACTGTTTCTAGTCGTACTAGAATGGGTATGCCCAGCATCATACACTTTGGCACCAGGTGGGGATGCTCGAAGTGAGAATTCGATCTCTTTTCCCGGCACACAAGCGTTTACAACTCAGAGTCCATGCCCAGTCGCACAGCAAATTCCTCGAAGTCCACACTGCCTCGATCAGGCAGCAAGCGCATCAACACAGCGACGCACCGGCAGCGTCTGAACTTAAACGTTTTGCAGAGATGCCGTTTCTGTCCCTGTCAACTTCCTGCCAGAATCTCTGCATCCGATGTGGCGGAACATCCTTTGGCCAGTCACCAAGGGAACATAGCCCCACAGTTTCAGGACCAGTTACGGCCGCTTGCGCCACGACAAAAGACAATGCCAAGCAACAGATTTGTTGGAGCAATGAAGCAACTTATGGATCATGTGCTCAAACTCGTTGTAATCAATCACGCCTGGCAGGCACCCGAGTCAAAGCGGTCAGTGAAGAGAACACTCCACTTAACACTGTAGCCACACCTGATTTGTCGAGATCGAAGTTGTCAAATTGAGCTTTCACCCTGTCAAGGTCGATGCAGGAACACCTGGGTGGATTCATGCCAATTCATGCCTTTCACTTTTGATGTCTCGCCTTTGTCTTGGCAGGTTTGCACAGCTCAGGTCAGAGCTGTAACTTTTTGGAAAGCTCGAGAGTCAAATGATCACCCTTCTGGTCTCCTGTGCACGTGAGGAAGGCGCCTAAAGGGTGCACGTCACACAAACCTAGTCACATCCTGTCGGCATCGCGGACTGCAAGAAGAACATGTGGTCTCGGTACCTCAGCGGGGTCTCCCTCTTAAGTGAGGATAGAAAGACACAACTGCGGCACAGGGGTAAAATATGGTTCCTCTTGTGAGGATAGAAAGAATAACTGCGGCACAGGGCTGAAATGGAATGGAATCAGATCATGTGGCACTGGGACGCTCCCTGTCATGCACTTCTGTGGCGACCAACCTTCGGTACCCCTGGGTCAGTACCCTGTAGGAATTCCTGGTCGAAAGAAACGGAAAGAAGCCCTCCTGCATGAACCTCAGTATGCGACATTTCTCACGCAGCTTCACCTTTCCTTTGACGGACGGCCCATACAACGCCACACAAAAACACAAAAGCAACAGGCAACAACTTCAGGTTTGTCGTCACAGGCTTAACCTACGAAACAAGCTGCATCTACCTCAACAGCACCCCAGTACTCGTTTATGACCTCATCTGTCCAGCATCTGCGCGGACCTAAATCGTTTTACATTTCCAGGACAAGCTGCCAGGACAGGAAGCGGCGCGTGTTCATGGGCCCATCAGCTGCCTCTGAAAAGAGGCAATGAGAGCCACTTTTCGGGGTGCGTCATGGCTGCAGAGGGGTTTCGTGGGGCCTGGCTCACTATGTATGGCTCACTCTCCGCATCTCTCCGCGCTAGCTGCGTGCATGGGTCTGATTCGGGGGGGTTGTTTCTGTGAACACCCATGATTTGTCCCCCAAGCCGCACAGGTCTTCCGTCACATGCACAATGCGTGGGTCCTTCCTGAGCACATAGCCCCCAAGGGGCGTGGCCGCCCCCAGATTTGCGCTCGCGCTCTCGCTCTCGCTCTCGCTCTCTCTTCTTGCTTGCTCTCTCCCTTCCTTCCTTCCTTCCTTCCTGCCTCCCTTCCCTTCCATCCTTCTTGACCCACCGAAGTGGGCCGCCCCACGGGGCGTGCATCGTCACCGGGTCAGTTGAAACTGGTGCCCGGACAGCGCGGAACTTCTCTCCCTCCCACTCCAGCTTGCTTTACCTTGACAACGCTTGGGACTGGGGAAGTCGGTTATCCCTCTGGCGTTCTCTCTCTCGCTTGCTCTTGCTCTCTTTCTCTTGCATGCTGGACGTACTCAAATGGAGCTCTTGCGCCTGGCAGTTTTCGTAAGCATCTTGCAGCAAGTGCTCAGTGATGTGCTTGATGTCGAAGACACGCAAGAGAAAGTTGCCTCATACTGAGAGGGAAGCACAAGCGATGGGAAAAGCAAAGCGGACCGCGAAGTGTTTTCAAAGGAAGCGACCCAAACCAAAGCAGACCGCGTCTCCCGAAATTGAGCGTCTCCAAAACTCCCTTGAAGCAAAGTGGCGGAAGCTGTCGAGATCCATGCCTTCACGGGAATTCGCAGCTTCGATTTCAGATGCGATATTCAAGTGCCCCCAGCCCTTTCTGCACAGACAGTTCTGACAGATGCTTAGCATCTCAGCCACCCAAATCCAAATCCAAATCCAAACTGCTCAGGGCAGTATGTTCCACCTTCTGGTTCTGCTGACCTTCACTAAGCTTCCTCGCAGACGCGTCAGACTGTGGCACCGCATGATATCAGTTGACAAACCAAACACCGGAAGCCCCTGCAACTGAGCAACTCTCCTCCTGAATCAAGCGTCCTTAGGACAACCTCCTTTGCATTAAGAGAATGCTTTGGGGAAGAGTGAGAGCAGCCGAAGATTCCCCATATGTGAGCCTCCATTCGGGAGCTTGGCGCTCCCCCGATACTCCTCCACAGCGAACTTCACCTCAGAGCCCCCCCCCCCCACGAACGTAGACCGTCCCGTTATAAGTCGTAAGCCTACATCGCCCTACATAACGCACCCATATTGCACAGCCATGCTCACACTTCACCTGACGAAACCCTTCCTGGAGCGGGTGACTTCGTGAAAGTCCAATTGGAGCTGTCGGGAGAGCATCAAGGCCTGCGTGCTCGTATCCTGGGAGATTCAGGGGGGCCGCGTTAGTGGCGAAGAGGAAGGCAGCATAACGCAGCGCAACGCAACATGTTACTTTAACATAAGCCGAGCTTCGACGAGAGCGGGCAGGGTGGACCGCCGCCGAAAAGCATCCCCAGGCACCTTCATTACAACCCTTTTGCTAGCCTCGAATGGCCTCCAAACCCGCAAAAAGGGAGGCTGAGAACAGAGGAGGTCTGTGGGCCCGGCGTCCAAATGCGGCTCGGGACTGCTACTGGCACCTGAGCGTTTCCGGCTGACATATCACAGTTTTGGGTCAAAAAGGGTCCCGATATGTCCCGATCACTCCTAGGTTGATGAAATCCAAACCCTGTGGCTTATCCGATTCGAAACATCTGCTTGAGACTTTAGACCGGTTCCGCCGGTTTCAGCAGAGCCGCTGTCGCCGGGCCGCCGTGAGGGGCGCACGGCACCAGCGCTGGGGCTGGGGGGCAGCAGGTGGCGCCTTCTGAATTCTGATGACAACCAAAACCAGATCGCCACAACAGCAAGTTCTTCAACCACTCATAGACAAACACACACGCACACACACCTCCCTCTCGGCCGCAACTCAGGCTAAAATTTGCTCTTCTGAATGCTGAATGCCTGCGTCAGGTCTCAGGCAAGGGCCTGTTTGAAGCAAGGCTCCCTCTGAACGCATGCTGCCTTTGCCATTGCTGTCCAGAGCAATGGCCCAAACAAAGATGCACAAGTAATGCAAGAAGTCCTGCACAGCGGCTGAGTCGGGCGCCCGGCAAAGCTACAGTCACCCCTCGGTGCCATCGGGAAATATCAGGAGCCGGAAGCGACACCGAGCGTTAGGCAGCAACTCACGGCAGCACTCCCAGTATTTCCGCCGAGGAGCTCGGTTCTCCGTCGGCCCATCCGGCCCTCAAAACTTGAGGAATTCGCTGCACAACACGCACAACACGCACAACACGCGCGAGACAATGCATCATCAGCACATCAAGGACGAGCCGCAGCGCTCTTCGAGCCCAACTTGTCCTCTTCACTCACCAGGGGTGCTCGATTGTGCTGGAGGACATCCCCACAAAAGATAACCGCCCAAAGACATCCCCAAAGACTGTGCAGATCTGTGCAGCCAGGCAGCTTGTGCCTCCATTGAAACTCAGGAGGGTGCTGGGAGGAAGCAAGTGGATCCGGAGATGGCTTTGATCTGGTAAATGGCTTCAGCTCCAGCTCCAAGCAAGTCACTACATGCCTGGTCCTCTTGGCACCCAAAGGGGGGCCGACCCAGCCAAGATACATCAAGAAACCTTGTCGCTGCCAAGGTGCCGCTCGCTGCGTCCTCCCAGCTCCTCAGCCTGGCGAAAGCATGACATTCAGGGACAGTTGTGGAGTCGCCCGCTCTTGATAAAAGCGTCGGAACGGGGAGCAGAAGCGCACGCCTCACGGGCAATGATTTCATGAAGCGACTGCTGCATTCGATGCAGGGAGTCGATGTCAATGGCATCCTGGCGTCGAGAGAACTACAAGGAATTACGAGGAGCCGCACTTGGAGGAAGCGCACCTCTTTCCGACCACCGCGATTGCTGATGTAGTCATACCTTCGACTGCACATGGATGTTCGGAATTCCACCCCCCACCCCCCACCAAGCTCTGCTGTTAAGCGCGCGGGCTGCGCCGTACATAGCTCCGCACCCATTTTCGAACCTTTTAACTCACGCTATGTGCACCCGAGTGGCCAAGAGTTGAACTTCTCCAGTCTCCACCGCCCTCCCTTAGCATCTCTGCTCTTGACCTGCAAGAAGCCACGAAGTTCGGGCACAAAGCATAGCACAGCCCTATCCGATCGCAGCCTTTGACCACCACGTGTCGAAACAGCTGACCTGCAACGCAACTTGAGGGGCAAATAACTGCTTTGGGGAGGCATGTGGGCTCCACTCATGACTCATCATGACTCATGCAGTTTCGAAAAAGGCCTCACGGAGAGGTGCAGTGGGGATGATCACCTGCTCACATGCTGCTGGGCACCGCACCGAACGGATCTCGGTGATCAGGCCTTGATGGCCGCACTTCCGTCGTGAAAGTAATGGGGCCTCTGAGCCGTGCCGTGCTGCTGTGCGCTGCACGGTTCTGCTGTGCACGGAGTCTTGTAGCGGGACATGATAAGTCATCACGGGAGCCCGCGCCTGTCAGCGTATCCTGAGTGTCTCAGAGCTTTAGCACGAAGCACAAGCACAAGCACAGGCTTCTCGTCGACATGACGAAGCCCAAAGAAAATGGGTGCTGTGCTCATCGCCACTTCACCCATGCCGTGCAAGAAAATGAGTGTGTATCGGGGCCTGAGCTGGAGATAGGAGCACCAGCACCATCCAGCACTGACGCCGTGGCCCCAAGATGCCCTCCATCTGAGGCGGGCAACAAGGTCGGTGAGCCAACAGGCTTCATCACAACAGCCGGCAGCAGGTCAGCTTGCCTTCGAACCACCTCTTGCTCATCCAGAAAATCTCGAAAAAGAAGCCAGCATGCCCCCAGGAGAGTGCCTTGATGCGCTTCCGTTTGTCGCTTGCCTGGGCGGTATGGAGACTGAAACTGGAAAGGGTTCCCGATACCGTCACTTCGACCATCAGTAGCAAAACTCAGCTTTTCTTAGCTACAGTCCCGTCGCCACATGCAACTCGAAGATCTGTCGGCTTCTGTTTGTACCCTCGGGCCTGCTGTCGGCGGCTGTGTGCCGTCACGTGGAAGCGCACGCTGGAAAGCTGCCTAGCTTCGCCACGCCTGCGCACAAAGCGTGTGGAAATAAAGGTAGCTTAGTGAAGATCCACGCAATGCTTCTCACTCGATTCGAAGGAGGCTCTTGGGCATGGCACCTTTGCTTTTGAACAGCAGTTGAAAGCTCCTTGGTCAGAAGCTGCCGATCGATGATAACCTCCACCGGCGATTTGCAAGTTTCATACATGCATACACACACATATACAAAACAAGCATAAAAAAACACAAAATCCAAGAATCCAAAAATCCAAAAACCCAAAGTTTCCTGGGAGATTGTCCGGGGATTTGGATTTTTGGATTTTTGGACTTCTTTTCCATTTCGCGGTTGGTCCATTGGGGGGGTGAGCATATCTATATATATGTGTCACATGTATGTCTTACAAACAGCAAGCGTGCCAACCTTGTCATCAGAATCGTCCTTCTGCAAGCGGACACGGAACTCTGTCCAGTACGAGTGCCAGGACCTCAATCATTGCAGGCTGGCAACGCGTGTGACACAAGTGCATGAGCGCAAAGTGGGTAGCGTTTTGCTTATCAGGTTGTGTCTTACAGGGAGGGTCCGTGGCAGGCGGTCTTGGGGGACAGCATGGGTTGTTGATTCGGTTTTTTTGATTTGGGGAAGACCCGATTGGCCAACGAAGTTGACTCCTTCAGCGTCGTTTCTGTCAACCTAGCAGTATCCTTCCCTAAAACCTGAATCCTGAACCCGGAACCATAAACCCTAAACCCTAAACCCTAAACCCTAAACCGACATGTGCAAGTTTAGGTGGCGCATGCCTTTCTGAAAAGTGGGAAAATTGAAGCTCTCGGTGCCCCTGGTGGCCCCACACGACACTGGCAGCGCGCAGAGGCATCCTGCCAATATCACAAGCAGCCTATGACTAGTGAAGGCATGATCGATGTAGTCACTACAGATACTACAGTACTACGTGTCAGTACATGGCCTGCCAAGTCGCGTCTGACGGTAGCCTTTCAAGTTGCTCACCTCCCAGCCCCCGTGCTGGGACGGATCCTCGCACATGTTGCAACAGCACGGTACAAGAAGAACTTCAGCCAACAGCTCATCAAACCTCCATTGTATGTGCGCCATTTTCACCGACAACGTCTGACTCGGTAAGTCAAAAGTTGGTGAAAATTCCAGAAAGGAAGGATCCGGCAATGTCCCTGACAACCTCTGCCGTCGAGGGCGACGGAAATGCTGGCGCACCCTTGCGGTTGCGCCTCTCAAAGAGGCAAATGGCCCAGGCCTTGCGAATCAGGGAGGCGATGGTGGCTTCAGAGGGTTGGGACGGGAGCGTTTGCAGCTTCTCTGCCAAGTCCAGCACGCTCTCTTGCTCGAGCAGGTCGTTGCGATATTCGAGCAGCAAAGCCACACAGGCGTATCCCGGGAGCTCGAAGCGGCATGGGTCCGCCAAGAAGGCGTCCCACCACGCCACAACGTGCTCCGGCGACGTCTCCCGCGCGAAGAGCAGCATGAACCACCTCATCACGACAATGCCGGGCTCAAACTCTAAGGCGCCGAAATGGCCGGACAGCTCGGGGTCGTACCTGCTTAGCACACTGGCTCCTGTGCCGACCAAGTCCTGGACAAACGCTGCTGTGCGCTCAGCCTTGGTGATTCGCACCTTCAGCTCAGACATGAGGGCAGTGAAACACCAATAGGCGTCAGCATCTGAATAATCGAGATCTCGGCTTAAGACAAAAACCAACACTGCGGCCATGTCACTCATGCCTTGAACATACTCCATACCCTCAGACGCTTGAAACAGGAAAAGTATGGACACAAGAGATTCGGCTCTCACAGTTCCCATTTGACATCTGTGCAGGGTCAAGTCGACTTCAGCCTTGACCATGTCCATCATTTCACTCTGGCGCGGGTCGTCTGACTTCAAGCCAGGCTGTCGGTCGCTTAGGTCCAGGTATTCAGCCAGACGCTCTTTAAAGTCTTGCCGCTTGCGTTGAAGAATCGCCGCCCATTGGTCATGCCCACCGAGAGGCAAATATCCTAGGAGTACCTTCCAGCACCGTGGACGCACGTCGTCCTGAATGCCACGAGAGCAAAGAGCCCGAGTCGCGTTTAGGTGACCTTCATTGAGTGCAGTGTCTAGCTCTTGTCCACCCACACGCAGCTTCTGCAATAGTGTCTCCAATATGTCGTCCCCTTCCTGCTCGATGCTTGATGCATACAATGTCCTTGCCAAGAGGTCTACTGCCTGCAGTGGTGGCACCACGTACTTTGTGCCCAGCTGCGCCCACAAATCAGTGACGCATCCGCTGCGGAATCGCTTCACTACGGCATTGATGTTTGAGAGGTTTGAAGGGTTTCTTGCTCTGTAGAAAGCTATCAAAGCTGCCCTGAGTGCCAGGTCCTCCGCAGAGAAATCGAGATCTGCTGGCGGCACGCTGGGGGCCATGCTCTCCAAGGGTAGCTGCGCTTCCGGGCCTTCCTCATCGTCAAGAAAGCCCCCCTGGCCCCCAAAGCTCGTACTGGCTGGCTGCTTCGGAGCAGTCGGGCTACTGGGCCCACCAGGCCCACTGGGCCCACTGGGCCCACTGGGCCCGCTGGGCCCGCTGGGCCCTTCATCCAGGAGGCTTGCGAATAAGACGTCCTCGTCTTCAAAGCTGTTGCTCTGGGCCATGCCCCAGCTGCCCCAGCTGCCCTAGCACATCTAACTGACCATGCTTTAGGACCTTTAGGAATCGGCACAGGTCTCTTTTTTTGTGGCAGCCTTCAGGTTCAATGCGAGTGCTCCGGGAGAATGGAAAAACCAACGTCACATGTCAGGGCGCGTTGTCTGAATCTGAAGTGCTTTGAGCCTATACCGGGTACCGGACCTGAAAGAAGCAGGCAATGCATTCAGCGTATTCCACATGCATCATAAGACTCTTTCAAGCGGCTAGAGCCAATTCGAAACTTCTGACCGTGCCTGGAAGCGGAAACCCATTCGCAAGCGCAAACGAGGAAGGCGACTCAACTGGTGAAATGCGCGGCCTCGAAATAAGGGAAGCCGACACTGATCTGCGCTTTGCCGGTTCTGCTGCACAACAGGCTCAATTGCAAGGGGGGCAGTATGCTGTTTTCCTGCCTTGAAAGCACGACGGTGAGACATGAAACAAATCCAAACCAAGGTCGGCTCAATTGGCAGACAAAAACCCAAGTATTTACACCACCACATGCGAGCATGGTTAAGTATCACCTACACCCATGCGCAAGGAACCGCGGCCTAAGCGTCATAAACCTAGCCACCTAGTCGTCGGACTTGATGGGCGAATACGGGAGGGCACCCTCCAGCGCATCCGGGTCGGGCTGCGGAGGCTCCCCCATTCTGCTGGGCGCGTTTCCTGAACCCAAGCAGGGACATGCAGAGTGGAAGGCTATGCTCCGCAGCTTGGGGCCCAGAGTCATCAAACAAGTACAGGACCAAGTCTGAACCTCAAGGACAAGAAGGGCCCCCGGTCCGAGGGTGCTTTTTTTGTGTGCGTTGTGTTGTATGAAGAAGCCACGCGGCGGTCCATGGACTCTTGCGTCAGCTTCATCATCTCTTCCTCATCGTCCAGCATCTCGATGCCTTTCTTCCGCACCATTTCGGCTCCTTTCAGCTCTTCTGGGGTCTCAGCGTGGTTGGCCTTAGACAAGTATGAGCTGATGAATATGATGGGAATATGGCCTTGCCTCCTCCTAAAACTAGCGCAGCACGTCCACTGCATGCGCTGCTAGAAGGCCTGACTCAGATAAACCGAAAACATTCGAAACCCTAGCCCCACCCTAGCCCTGACTATGATTGTTCCATATTTGTAAGCACATGGTTTGGAAATCATGTTTCTTGCTCTTAAGTTGGCCGGCCACAAGCGGCCACAGAGACAACCAGAAACAAACCATGTATTTTATTCGGACCCTGTCCCAGGGCCGTCCTTCATTTTTTGCACGAGCATGTTTCACAGAGGCCTTGAGCTTGCGTACACCCTGTGGCTTTTCGGGAACCTCCGGCGACCTGTGCGAGCAATTGCCTCTGCGGGTTCGCTGCAGCGGCTGCACCGCGACCTCCTTTCTTGATTCCCGTCCATTTCTGCCGCCTTTTTTCATGTCTCTGACTTGGAAAGGGACTCCCATGAATCATAAACACCACGGATTTGTTGACTGTCTCCGTGGACCTCTACCGGAGCCTTCTACGTACCTTTTTCTTGAACCCACCCGTGCTATGCAACTGCCTGAGACGTACCTTGCATGGAGGATTCTTCTTGCCTTGCAGACAACCCGGCATTCAAGCTTAACCAAGATCAGGGGGCCATACTGTAGCAATACAACAGAAGTGAAGAACTGAAAGCACCACACTCAGGCAGGGTTCCAAATTTTCGAAGATCTTCCGTAGCAATGCGGCCTTCTCTTTCCTCTTTTCACATCTGTCCTCGTAGAGGACCTGGCTAAGCACATGAGAACACAGCGAGAATTAAAGCATCCCAGATCGTCATGGCAAGCCTCTGACTTGTTCGTTGCGTCCTTGACAGCGTTGATTAAGCCCTGCTTGGGAACCTCCAAACAGGCATGGAACAGGCACAATCAGAACCTCCTGCAAAACTAAACGCATCTGCAGATTCAGGCCGGGCCTTCTTGGGGTCCGTGGCAAAGAGCCCCCGATTCAGGGAAAGCATGGGCCCAGAGGACCAGTCAATGTCCTTGCCATCAAGGTCGGCAACCGCTGCCCCCGACTCCAAGGCCACAAGAACGCCTCGTGGGCGGCTTTGCTAACACTTCAGCATTGGCCAACACAAGACACGCCTGAGTCATGCTGAAGCCTTGCGCCGGACTCGGCCATACAGTGTCAGCGTCCGTTACATCCCTTAAAGGGGAGCCTGCTGCATGTTCTGTGGCTTTCATCGTGGAAGATTTGTCGTAGAGGCCCTGAGTGATTGTCCACGCCACATCCTGCCATCAACGCTCAACACGTGCAAACATGTTTTCAGATCGTGCTCACGACGCATCAGGCGTCAGGGTCCTCATCTCCACGAGCCAGCCAGCAGAACTTGAGCGCACTGTTCACGAAGTGAAACTTTGCGAACTCCGAACCCAGCAACTTTGCGATTCGCTCAGAGTCCAAGAAAATGTCCTGACGCATTCGGGAATGCTGCGCGATACGCAGCTGCTCCGTTCCGAGCATGTCATAGAGGCCATCATTGCCGCGCTTGATCTTCTGAGTAACATCCAGCTTCAAAGATTTGCCTTTTAGCCCATACCGGCCCAAGTAGATACCAGTTTGTCTTTCCATGATGACGCATTGAGTCCATGCCCCCTGGCCCTTCACAGCGTAAAAGATGCTGCTTCCTGAAGGGTGGCTTGTGCTCCGACTTGGATGGTCGAAGCTGAGCATGGGACAGCCCACAACGCTCACCACTGGCTCGCCCCCCTGCATAAGGCACAAGGTGCTGCAGAACTGCTTCGCATCACGGAACTCCACCTCCGTGTCCACAGGGTTAAACACCCAATATCTGTCCGGGGACTTCTCAGCACCGTTGTAGGTTTGGCAGAGCCCGTGCCACTCCGACACGCTAGCTGCATCTGCCTCAGGAATCAAGTCAAAGTTCGAGAGGAAGGAGGCCACGGTCTCGGCAAACTTCTCATCGGCCAACAGCTCCGGGTTCTCGTCGGACATGACAAGATCATCTGGGAACTTCTCCTTCAACATCTTCATGATGTAGCATGTCACGGCGGCCGTTGGCATGGTCGTCTCATCTCGCACATAGTTCTCTTCCAGCTTGTAACCATACAACCCCACGGTCGACCTGTCCTTAACATCTTCCAAGATGAGCGTCCCCAGGCATAGCATGTGAAGAACCTCCACCATGGCCTCCATGGCTGCTTCGAGCTCCTTACCAAACTCACCCTCGAGGAGTTCTGCAGGAACCACTTCGGGGACCGTCTTGTCAGCCCCGATGATCTTCTGGCCGTACATGCTCATGGCCAGCGCCGCCTGTCGGTCGGGCGTGCTCCTCTGCTTCGCCTGCCGCACCGAGCTTTCGGGCTCGGCCCTCATCGCCAGGGCCCCGCGCGCCTTGCGCGCCTTTCTGCGCTCCCGCCTCGCATGGCTCACTGCAAGGACAGGAGCCAGGCCGGCAATGCCAGCGATGCCAGTGATGCCAGCGATGAGCTGTGTCTGGAATCTTCCAGCCGAGGGCTCTGCTCGCTCTGCTCGCGCTGCTCGCAGGCCTCGTAGTCGAGCTAATCGAGCATTCTCATGAGCCGTGGGCGCTGTGGGAATGGACACGGAGGCCATCTTGAAAAGATCAACGCTGCCAGGGCACCGAGGAAACTACCGAGGGCACTATGGGGCCGACGCGGCCCTGCCCGACTAAGTGACTACCACAGCCCCGGCAGCTTGCTGCAGCTTGCTTCGCTGACAACTCTCGAGCCCGCAAGAAATGCAACAAACGCGGCAAAGGGGGGCATTTCGACATTCAGCGTCATGAGCAGATCACGTCACGTGCACATGCAATCATCTCCACTTCTCAGGCTCCAGCCAAGGACCAGATCCGAAGCTCTTCCTGCCCACGCGCTCAATGCCTCCAGCCCGAGCCGACGTGACACACTTCTAACTTCTAACACCGATTCTAGTGGTTCTTTCATGTTTCTAGCCCTCCCCGCTGGGCATCTCTCGCCTTTCCAGCCACTGCAGACCTGGGCTCACAAGAGTCTCTCGAGTCTTCTGCCTCCCTTCTTAACCTCAGCTCAGTAGTTTCCCTTTTTCGGTTTGGACACCCGGGCTCCGGCATGAGCCAGGCCCGGACAAAGGAGAGGGAGAGTACCTCCAAAATCTGCGCAGCAACTACACATACAGGTGCCATTGTAGCACGCAAAGCATGCGCGTCCATGCGTGCAGCCATTCCACGTAACTAACTCGGAAGCTGCGTGGCGAACTGTCCGATCATCTCCGCTCTCCAGGTCTGGGCTCCTGGTCTTGCCTTGGGAACCACAGTGACGCCAGTGGCGCCGCCCAGCCCACGGTCGCTCACAACGGGAGCCCGGCGTTTCCAGAGCTTCCTTGGCTGCTCTCTCTCCATCTCTCTCCCACAACAAGCATTGGCCACACAGCATTTCGGGAAGATCTGGCAAAATTTGAGAGATTCCTTCCCCACGGAGCAAGCGGCCCTCCCCGGTTCAGCCAGGCAACGGCAAAGCTGCCCGCAGCGCACCGACATGTGGAGGCAACCCCGACCTGAGCGGCCGATCGCACCCTGGGTCCCGTGATGTCACCCCGTGATGTCGCCCCGTGATGTCCCGTCCCGGCCTTCTGGTCAGCAACGCCCGCCCTGGCGAGCGCGCGCTGTCAGCTCACACCCAGAGCTCCGCAAGACTTCGTGCCTTTCTGTTGCTTGACGACTTGTTTCGGCAAACGTCCTTAGGAAGCTGCGCGGCTACACGTATATGCAGTCGAAAGACATGGCCAGATTCTGGCGCCACTCTTGGGGCTCCGCGGCACGGGAAAGCATGAACGCCCATGACCTGTGCCGCGCGCCAGTGCTCTGAGGTTCTCACTTGAGCAACTGACAGCCTTTAACCCTTATGCCTGCGCGATCCTGCGCGGCTGCAGGATGAAGAAGCTGCCCCCTTCGGATCACCTCTACTCCTCTTAAGTCCCTCTTGGCCTCGTGGGGCCCCTCTTCCGCTTCTGATCGTCTTGAGATCTTGGAGCCTCCGGTGCACCTAGCTTTATCACACCGTCTCACCGGATGGCCGTACTGATACACTGAGAGACCACATGCCGACTTGCCTATCGTTTGAGCCCAAGCAAGCACACGAAAAGAAAGCTTCGCTGCATGACCCGACTGTTTTGGCTATTGACTCCCAGCTGCATGATCGGACCCCAAGCATGTTTTCCTGGACTGCCGGCTGCTGCGAAGCGAGCGATGCCAGCAACCGCATCAAGCCTTGACTCAGGGCAGCAGGCGGCTCTACATGCGGCTGTGGACGGCTTTTACAGAGTCTTTCCGGGGCTACGAGCACACTTCAAACTTAGCATGGCCGCTAATTAACATGGCCTTCACTGCATGGCGGCTGAAGTGTATACCAACACACACACAGATCCCTGAGGGCGACTGGGCCGCTGGCCTGACGCTATCTCCTTCGGGAGCGGGACCGCTTGTCCCGAGAGCGAGACCGTCGCCTGTGCGACAGCAGACAGGACGGCCAACGGTGACCAACGAGTTCGGCAAGTCTGAGTAGCGGCAACGTGGCGGCCTGTCGCGGTCTTTGTCCTGGCCAGCAACAGCAAGACGATGCAAGACGCCCAGCAATTGAAGCAGGCAACAGCTATAGCACAGCCAGGGGCCCAGTCCCGATCTCGGTCTTTGTCGCGATCCCGCCGGTCTCTGTCTGGGCTTTTTCGATCCTTGCGCTCGCGCTCTTCGCGGCCTGGCGCACTACGGGCAAAAGCACTTTGACTGCTCCGCCTGGCAGGACTCTGTGTAACCCGCGTTGCCTCCTCGGGCAGTCTCCCCACGTGCAGCGCGCTGAGCCTTGGCCACATGCTTACATCTCCGACAAAAGCACGATCTATTTTGCATATCGCAACGGATGAAGATAACTCGCAACGGAGCCTTGGCCTTGGCCGCCCTAATTCCCTCTGTGCAAATCTCTTCTCCCGGAAGCTCAATGTTGCCATCTCCCAATGTCGGATGTTCGATCGAGTTCGCGATTGTTCAGAGGGGCGACCCCACTCCCAATGTGCGCCCCCGCCCCCTCCCCACGGGTGCACGGTTAGTAGTTGTGACCTTTTACCGCGTAGAAACGGACGAACCTCTGGAAGGTGTCACACAGACCTTGCTCAGCTGTGACTTTTCTGCAGATGAGGTCTTCTGAGGTTGCAAGCCACCCAGCATGCCTTTTGCCTTAACTCTTAGGGTTTAGGGCTTGCCACCCAACATTTCCTTTCTTAGGGCTTGCCACCGCCCTGCCGGTTTAGGCCTTGCCACCCAACATCCTTTTCGGCTTAGGGTTTGCCATCCAACATCTGCTAGTTGCCACCAAATTGTCACCCGACAGCTTCTTTTTGGAGTTTATACGGCTTGCCACCAAGCATCTCCCTGTAACCTCTCTCTCAGTTTCAGTGACAGAAGATGATAGTCCGAGTCAAGAAATAAATTAGTGGTTTCGGGTTAACAACTGTCACTCTTTCAGTGTGCTGGCGCCGACGTCAGTCCACGCTTGACAAGTCCGGTTCAAAAAGCGTCGGTCCATGTTGAGAGGTCATACTTGTAGCTAGTGCTTGAGGCTTGGGGCCACTCAGCTCGGTCCTGGAAGAATACTGTTCAATTTCACAGCTTGCTATCCGAACCAATCCAGCCGCACGTCCTTATAATCCCAAACGCACTATTAAGGGTTAACCTGTGATCCAGAAGCTAGGAAGTTATAGTGGATTTCCTGCCTCACTTCATTCTCTTCATTCACTCTCTAGTTCTCTTCATCATTTTAATTGTATTGTAAGTTCACGCACGAATACAATTAAAAGAAGAGAACGGAGTGAATTTAGTGAGTGAAGTGAACACTATTACTATTATTACTGCCTTGGAGAACCTGATGTTGGGGTCTTGTGTCCCGAGCGTGTGGATTTGCAGTTAGCCCGGTTAAAAGAGGTGTGTGACAGGAACACTTTAAGGGTCAATTATGGGTTCCGGGAGACGAGGGTAATGGTGTACTGGTAAGGCATGAGTGAACAGTGAACTCAATTATTGTATTTGCAAGGAATTTAGCACCCCCCCCCCCCCCCCAGGATTAGGTATCGAAGCGTTCGACTTTGTTGGGGGCAGCTGGCGTCTGCTATCACCTCCCCAAAAATGGCCCCGCAAGAATGCTGCCCTCAACCCTGCATACACCCTAAAGCCTCTGCATGCCGGACCGGGTTGAGGCGGCCGACGCGCATAGGTGTGATTCAATGGGAAACCTGCCCCCACCCTCCACCCCTTCCCGAAATACGGCCAGAGGGCGTTGTCCAGATAACTTCCAGGTGCCGGCTGCCCCGGCTTCCCCAGGGATTGGCCCTCGCCAAGCTTCCTCCGCACGAGGCACAGCAGAATTCGAACGCAAGAAGACATCCTGAACTTTGAGCAACATGATGCTGAGCCGGTGTGTCTGCACTTGTTTTATCCAAGTGCACAATGGAGTCGTGCTTACACAGGCTAGCGGACCTCTGATACGTCTCAAGTTCAGGCGCAAAGAAGCTTTTCGTTTCCCCAGTCCTCAGAAGCATCATGGCCATGGCCGACGGCCTATTCGACACTTCAAGGTGCCTTTCGATCTCGATCAAGTACCTGCAGAGGTACTGAAAGTGGAGAGTAGTTGATGATGTGAACGGCACCAAGGAAATGAGTCATGCGGATTGGAAAGAAAGCTTGTCGACTGGGCACTCTTTCCGCCTTGCCTCAGACACAACGCGGCATGCCCGAAGAAACGCACCAAGAATCCCATGCGGCGCCAACAAAGTCTAACCCAGGTTACTTGTAGAAGGCGTGACCTCTGGGGGGAGTCCACGGAAGCGCAGGTTCAAAGCAAGCAGCCGAGAACGCAGCAGCCGCTGCAGCGTCAAGCAGACACACCGGGCTTTCGAATACAAGTCATGTCCAAGTCACGTCATCATACCGTGCCAAGATATCTGCGAGCTTGGACTCTGCCTTTAACATGCAGATGCGCGGCCTCCCTCCATTCACCAACTCAACTCAGTGCAGCCGCTCAGACATCCCAGAATGTCCCCGGACCTGCTCGTCCAGCTTGTACTTCTTGGAAACGGCGGCAAGGTCCTGCCACACGGTCACGGAGGCACTGCGCAAGTGGCAATGCAGTGAGGCTGTCACCGCGGTCCTTGTCAGCCTTCACCTGGGCATGGCTGATTGGCAACGCTTCCGTTTGTTCTTGGACATGTCTGAACGATTGCGAATGATTGCAACAAAGGCTCCTTGCCCACAAAGGTGCCCTCCTCCATTTCGCGCATTTTTACGACCAGCAATCCTGCTGGGCTATTTGCACCTGCGCGCAGGGTTTCGTTTTTGTACTCATACTACGTGGTCTCATGAGGGGTCCACGTTCAAGCACGTCGTACAAGCGCTCCATGTCTTCCACGAAGGTCTCTTGCCGGTTCCTGTGAAAAGGAACGCCAAAGATCGCCAATGTGAAGGTTGGACAGGTCAACATGTCCGATAGGCGGCTCTCAGGCGCTTGCTTCATGATGTCACTCAGTCGCCGGGCGTGCCGCTCCTTGAAGCAGCTGGAGGGGTGAGACAAGCAAAAAGCAAATGCGAAAACTGTTTTTCTTGGTGCTGTCCTCTATATGGAAATAGTCGCACAGCTCCTGCACGTCTGGGTCCTTACTCGCTCGAGACCCACTGAATTGCTAAGGGGAATGGTCAAGTTTCACGTTTCGTTTTTGCTTGTCGGGTGATGCGTTACCGTGCGTCGGACACGTTTGGTGCAGCTTCGTGTCCAATCTTGACAATGTTTCAATGTCATTTCGGATGGTTGTTTCCTACGTCCTTCCGGACAGCTTTGAAGATGCACAGACGTTGCAGCATGAGTCGCACAATGAGTCGCACAAAACACCACACAAGTAACCGGAACCCCGAACCAGGCCATTTCGTTGCAGCACCCCGAGTATGGAACAGACGTGCCCGACTCGGAAAATCCAGTACCACCATTGTGGGGGCAGTAAACTATGCAGGAAAAATGAAAGTTCACACCTCCATACATGCGTTTCACGTCCAGATCGAGGCCTTTAACACACAGCCTCATGGCAAGTGAGACCTTTGAAAGGGATCCTTGGGAAAGGACGATTCACGCCTCTGGCAGGCCATGGCACAAGCCAAAAGGCTCAAGGGATTGCAACTGGCACAGGCAAGAACGAGGCCCCGAAAAAGCAGAACGACTTTGCACCCAAACCTGCCTTGGCGCGAAAGTTGCTAGCACTCCGGATGCATGCCCGGACGCGTGTCATCCTGAGTGCATCCTGAGCGTAGCCGTGCCTCGAGACAAACCAGGCACCAAGGTCCAGAGGTTGTTGGTGATGCCCTTGCTGCAGTCAAGCCACGGACCAGGACTGAGCCGTAGGAAGGCGAGGCTTGCGGCATGTGGAAAAGCAGCGCCGGGGGGGATACATGTGCACGATGGGGCCGATGGGATTGCTTGGGTTTGTTTGGACATCACCAACGTCTGTCTCAAAACTCAAATCTCAAATGGTTTGCTTGTTTTTGCCTTGACTCCCCTCCGCTTGCTCACCAAATTTGGGTGTGCTGTCGCGCCTGAGTTGCGGGTTCCTCCCCACATTTCGCAAAAGTTTCGTGAATGCGGATTGGAAACCGCTAGGGGACTCTGGTACTTTAGTGAGGTTCTTGCAGAACCTGTCTCTTCGTACCATCGTGTTGCGGCACTTTCGGAGCGATTGGCTTGTTTTGTCCAATGCGAAAGTTGCCAACAACATGAAAAACCCGGACCTCAAAGCGATCAACATTGCTGATGCATTCTGTCAGAAGTGGGGAGGGAGGGCGAAGCGGGCTCTGCTCCTGAAATCCTGTCTGCCCCATTTCCTGCTTCTCAGTCTTCGACAATCATGTTGTTGTCCACTTCCTCCACCGTGGTCCCGCCCTGCAGGGGGTGTGAGCCGAGCTCTTTGCAAAAGAAACATTTTGGGCAAGCGGCAAATCGCTACTCTTCCGCTTCGCAAACTCGCCATTGGGCCTGCTGAATAGCCGCCGAAGGCTGCGCAGGGTTCGCTAGCGTCGCCAATATCAATGGATTGGCCGTGAGCCTGCACTGAGCATCCAACACATTGACACGTCTTGCCTCTAAGGACTACAAGTCGGGGCAGCGGCAAAGGATTTGCCGCCAGCAAAGGGTTCCCGCCGAACAGGCCTCTCATGACGGAACGTGCGCACACCATGAAGTTAGACACCTCGGCCATGCTCTGGCGACGGTTTTCCTGAACAATTGCAGTCAACGCATACACATACACACAGAGACGTTGTGAGATTTTGCGGCATTTCACGCAGAAACGCTGCTGCGAAGTGCCACATGCTTTTCTGTCCATGCCTTTTTGCTTCTTACATGCCTGTACACATCATGGTTTCGCTTCCAACACTGTATGCTAAAAAGACGCTAGCAGTATCACCGCCGCTGGCCTTCTTACGTGAACACAGTGCCTGGCTGCCTTGCTCGCACAAGCTGACTTCTTTCTAGCACAGCGAGACCGGCATCATGCACATGCCAGAGGAATAGAGCAAAAAAATCGAAACACGTACCGACGGTGCCTGAGAACAGCCCCGGTAATTCACAATTTTGCCCCGGCTTTGTAACTCAGACGTAGAAAGCCAATGCGGAGCCAATGCGGGGCCTGCCAGACTGCCATCGGGCGGCATTGTCCCGGGTGCCACGAAGCCCTGGCAGATCGGCACACGGATCAGGCGGGAGACTATTCGTAACCTGTTTCCGCACCTGGGCCGGGGGTGGCGGTGGAGGCGGCGCATCCTGACACTCTCCCAAAAACAGAAGCTTAAGTTCCTCGATAGTTGACACTGTACCCACTTGGCCTCGCCATGTTTTTTTGTGCGGCCCATGACGCTTGCTACTCAGGCTAACAAACTGGAGCACTGCGCACATGCAAACTTGGATTCGGATGCAAGACTCTCAACCAGGTAGGACGGGGTTGTGTTTGGGCACGCTCACAAGCAACGTCAGCCCTAAACCCTAAACCCAAAGTGGTTTAAGGAGTTCCTGAACCTTCAACAGCAAGTTGAAATCGAGAATTAGTTTTCGGAAAACATCCTGGCCTGGTCCAATCACAAGGTCTTAACGCGGCCAGCATAGCACTTCTGGCAACAGCAACATGCTTTTAACCACAAGAAACCCTTCCTTCAGCCACTTTGCTAGTTTCATGAATGTAGTGAGCATATGCACGCAAAAAAACATTTTTCCTTCTTTTCTCGCATTTTTTCAGCCTGCGGGGGTGCGAGCGAGCTCCGTCCCTCGCACGTCTTCAAACAGATCCCCCAACGGGTTGCTCCGCCCCGCCAGCGGCAACTCGAGTAGCGACATGGAGCCACCGCCAGCATGCCAATCCATCTGTGAACACTGCTGGCCTCAAACGTGTGGTTGGCGCAAAAAAGTGACGACTCCGCGAGCGAGCTCCGGGTACGTGAGGCCCCAGATGTCCGGCGTACCGCGCTGGCGGAGCGTCGCGCCCCTCCTCCGTACGGAAAAGAGCGGAAGGCACGACCTCAAGAGAACATCAACCCTCAAGAAGGCAGTACAGGAATTGAGAAAAACAATACATAATTTTCCTCTACTTTGGCCGTCTGTTTGGCTTCCTGCTGTTCAAGCTTGCATGTAGCATTTCACAGGCAGTCCTTTGATGCGCACTAGCCTAAACTCCCGAATCCCACTTCGTTTTTTTTCCCACACTCCTTTTTGCTGCTGCATGGGTCTGCGGTCCTTGTGCACCCTACGGCTCGGGAGGGGGGGGACGACGGAGGTCCATGGGGGCAAAACTTCAAAGTGCCCACCCAGCCCACACTGGAAGATCAGCTAGCGGAAGGAATTTTCTTCCCGGATACCGGATTTCGTCAGTCGTGCCCCAACAGCTGACCAGCCCGAAGGGGCTGCGCGGGAGCGGCTACGAGCGAGGAGTCGGATGAACTGGGCTGCCTCCTCGCTCCATCGCCCTCCGAGCTCAACCCCGACCACAACGAGCCGGCACCGCGCGGATGCGCGCGGGGCTACGCAGTTGGAATCGTATTGGGCTCAAAATACAATCGCGCAATTTTTACACTGCCAGGCAAGGAACCTGAAAGGCTGCGGATTCACGGTCATGGTTTTCATGACAACGAAACAGGTATATGCATGCTACAGCATTTACTGTTCGTACGCGTTCGTACGCTCGCACGCCCCTTATAAAGAGGCTGGAGCTTTGACTTGAAACACCCCACCGAATTGAGATGAGGCTGGATTTTAGTGACACCGTGCAAAATTCTCAAACCAAAATCCGAAGTCAGAACGTGCGTTGCTCCAAAGCGTGTAGGCCTGAGCTTGCTCAAAAGCCGAAGCCTGAGCTCGACCGGATCCCTCACAAGGCCTAAGCCTGAGTGATGTGGGCGTAGCACATGTGCGCGGCACAAAGTTGCAAAGCGTTTACTGCAACTGCAAAGTTGGGCTTCCAAGGGGTCAACTTGTTCGGCGCACTGTGCTTTGCCATGAGGCTGGCTACCAACTCAATTTGCGCGGCATCTTGTAAAATTTGTCGCAAATCTGATGTGCTCATGTCAACCATGCTCAGTTCATGAAGACACTGTTCCTTCAATGTTGAATCCAAATGCTTAGTCAAACAATTTGCAGGATTTGCATGTCCAGGAACTTTGCCTACCTTCAGGGCTTTTTGGTGCACAAGCTCTTGAACAAACAGTGCTGCCACTTCGATGTGTCGCATGCGGCTGCGAGCGCCCAGACGCTTGGCCGTTTGCAACGCTGTGCTCGCATCAGTCCACAACCGAGGCACACTCAGCTTCATGTTGAAATCTTCCTCTGCTAACTGTTTGAACATAATGTCCCGCGCCCCTCGACTCAGAGCTCTAGTTTCAGCTTCACCTGATGATGTAGCAGATGTAGCAGGTGTTCCAGGCTGTGTCTGTGGATGCGCTATAACTACACTGCCTCCTACATTGATGACGGTGCAATCTGTTGAGCGGCGAGTGTCAGCACACCCGGCCCAATCTGAGTCCGTGAAACCATCAAGGGTCAGAACTCCAGATGCCAAACTTTCAGGGTTCAAGGTGGTAACCCTTGCAAGGTCTGGTTTGCGCAGCAAGTAACGTTGAGGTTGCTCCAATCCACCTCACGCGGATCACGCATGTGACGAGCAAGTTCTTTCACTTCGAACCGTATGTCTCTACGATCGATGCTCAAATAAATGAGGGAACCAACGCACTTGGGGAACAGTTCCGCACGGCGTGCATCCACAGGCTGCGTGTTTTCCTCTGTGTGAGGGATACGATGTCCTGCGACTTTCGATGGCTTCGCGTTCCAGAGGTCGAGGAGTGTCAAAACATTGTCGCGATGCTTGTTGTCGAGCAGCGTGAAAAACGCATCTGCTGTGCGGAGTTTCGTGCGCCCTAGAACATTCACTTTGGTGCCTGGCCTTTCGATATCCCCATTTTTCATGTCAAGATATTTTCCCAAACCGTCTTTGGATTGGAGGAAATTGAGATCTGCATCGGACGCGCCCCTGCGTACATCATCAACGTGATGCAGCAATGTCGCATCTGTGTTGCTGCAGGTGTAAACGGTAGGGTCACGCTTGCCACGCACAAAATGGTAACCATGCGAAACCAGTTTGTCAGCGACGACTTTCTCGAACTCTTGACGATAATTGCTGCCCGCAGGCCCATCGAGCTGCAGGACGACGTGTTTGCACAAGTCCGCATCAGATATTCCGACGAACTCGGCTTTCGTCTTGGCATCTTGGGCTGCCAACCACGCGTGAAAATGCTTGACGTACTCAGGCAGCATGCGAACATACACCGGGTTGCCATTGCTGTCTCCCGAGTCGGTGCCCAACAAATATGCGCAGCGAACATCTCCGGAGCGTGAATGCCAGCCGTTCTTGAGGCATTTTAGCTCTAGAAGAACATGTGATTCTTCATACGGAGTTGGGGCGAATGTGTTGATTTCTTCGGCAAGTTCCTCTTTTGAATACCGCTTCTTGATGTCTGCACAAGTGAAACGCGAACGATATGCACCGCGCTTGATTTCATCAACCCATTTGAAGTTGAAAAGCTTGCATTTGCGCGGAATTGCGGATTTGAGTTTCGGTGTTGCAAACTGCTTTTCCACAAGGGTCGCCATCTGCACATCCCTGGCTTTTTCAACTTCGCGCGGATCCAACTGAGCGTCCAGCAAATCTAAGACTGATGAGATTTTCTGCTCCCATTGACCACTACGTGCCCATTCCTGGATTTGAGACAATGCGTCACTGATTGTTCCCACACGCTGCACTTTGGGTGCAGCCTCGCTGGATGTTGCAGGCTCGCTGCTTTCCGGAGCAGGGCGCTTGTCCAGCACAACAGGTGGAGGCAATGGAACAGCATTGACGCCAGTTGAACACGCGGGATGGGCGCAGCACCAGCTCCCCGGAAAGGGGAAGTGGACTTGGCGCTTCCAGTTGAAACGGCGATGGCGGCGTGGGAGGAGTCATGGCCATATTCTCTGCGCTGTCCGGTGTCATGCCGCGCGGTTCCGACAACGATGTTCCGGGAACGTTTGCTGGAGACTCACTGGGGTCTGGCACAGCTACATCAGGCATGATAGGAGGAACGGGCAGCAGCAGGTGGCTCAACGCTCGGAGGCGGTTGGCTTGCTTCCGACACAGGTGGGGCAGGCAATGCTACAACTTGGCTGCTTTCTGTGCGTACCTTTGTTCACTTGCCTGTGGGCGCCCAGGGCAAACCACAAGCCGCATTTAGGTATGTTACGTCATGTTGATCTGCTAGCGGCAGACGTCGGACTGAGCGCACGGTGATTGCGCCAGCATCCGTCAACACAACGGCGGAATCATCAACCTCTAACCGACCAACAAACAACCCCTTAAACCACCGAGGCTTGGCCTTGCTCAGGGACTTGGTGTCAGGAAGTTTGCACCAAACCGACCTCCCCAAATTCGACGATGGGGGTGGCGTAGTCACGCCCAGACACGATGCGAAACGGTGTCATGTTGTCGGCCTGCACATGGAATCTGGCCCACACGAAGGCAACCCAGCGGCAAAGCCATGGGACCAAGGGATGGTTAATGTCCAGCGGTTCGGCAGGATTTGGGTATGCTTCGTTCAAGGCACTGAGCCATGTGCGCAGCATTTGCGTTCTCGGTGCCACCTTGGCTGGCGTGGCTGTACCGCGGGGCCGCTCGGACTTGGACATGATCGTGTCCCAGTTCTTTTTGGACTTGATCAACCACAGTGCGCAATGCTGATTCTTGGTCGTGCTGGAGGATCACCTTCGGGTACCCCAACCGTCTAACCCAAGAAGTTAATGCACGCACCGTGTACGCTTCTCCCCCTTTGTGAGGCACGAATGCCATCATGGGCCATCCGGAAGACAAGTCCGTTCCTGTCAGAACTGTGGCCTTTTTGCTTTCTTCTGCAACGAGCTGACCGTCACGACCGAAGAACTGATAATAGACTTGCAGTACGGGAATTTGAGGATCCTCGTGCTTGCTTTTGCGTTTGTGCTGGGAATCGGCAGCTTTCCCGGCTACGCAATGCGGGCACCACGCTGCAAAGTCGGCGTGTGTTAAATTGTGGCGAGCACGCTGCTCGTCGGACGGGGCATCCGGGGTCAGAAGACCTGCTGGCTGCGGTGGCGCAAGTTCCCTGCCACGCTCCACATCTGCATTTTCGGGGGCATCGGGATCAGGGTCAGCGCCTGCATCGGAACCGGGCTCACTGATCTCAGTGGGAGAGTAATGCATAGGGCTGGGACTTTCATCCCCATCGTGCTGTTGAGAGCCGAGTTGCACAGTCAGCTGCTGCATCTGACTGGTCAACATTTGAACTTGCTGTTCAAGGTTTGCCATTGCAACTTTGTTCGGGCAAAGGGCAAGCAATGACTGTCGTGGAGTTTAATTAACCAAACGGCGTTAATGACCCCTTACCGTAACCTAAAGGACCTGGCTCAAGCCTTTCAGGATTGGTGGAAGGTGCGAAGTGCAACCACTCTACGGCTTTGGAACCGGAGGGTGCTCAAACGCTCAAGGAAGACTCGTCCGAAGATGTGTATTCTGCGGGCGATTCTGGGGACTGGCTGTCAGGAAAAGATGCCGCTTGCACGGTATCAGGTGACGAATCGGCAGTCCGATTCTCTGATGAGCGTGCTTCTTGCTGGATCTGTGCCTTCAGCTGGTGGACGCGCTTCTTCAGAGCACGTTTGTTTTCAGCAGCTACGGATCTCTTCTTTGAACGAACACACGTGCCTGTTTGGGGATCACGTTTGCGGACGCGTTCCTTTTTTTTTTGCACTTGTGCCTTTCGCCTTGCCTTTTTTTTTCCCTCACGCCTTTTTACCACCATCCACGCGGTTCCAGTGCAACAGGAGCTCGGGGCAGGCTCAGAGCTCACGCGGCAAGGCGGGAAACCAGGGGAGGTGACGCCTCATTCCAAAGGGCTGTTTTGGCGAGGTTGAGACGCAGCTGCATGTGGCGAGCGAGGAGGGACTCGAAGCGCTGAACGAGGTGCAACGCTCGCTGAGGCGATGCGAGGATGGTGACATCGTCGAGGTAGGCAACGATGCGTTCGCCTAGATCCTCACGGATCTCCCGCTGGAGATCCCGAAGCGCAGGCCGCAGACCCAAGCAAAACAGGGCCGTGCTGAGAGGGTCGCCTTGTTCAACCCCTTCGGCTTGGGTGATGCGCCGGGTGGTTGAACCTTGCTGCCACACGAAGGAAGAGGGGCGCCCAAGCCACAACCTCGCGAACGGCAGTAAAGCAGCCGCCTCGGGCAAGTGGCGGAGCTCATGCAGGATCGCCTGGCGGCTGATGCCATCAAAAGCAGCAGAAGCGTCCAGGGACACAACCGTGAGGGTGGGGTCGAGCGCGCACCTGGCCTGCACATGGTCCACCAAAGCATCCAAGCCTGCACGGTTGCCGAGGGCATATTGATGAGGGCGGCAAGCTTCTTCAAGCGAGGGCGCAAATTGTTGCGCCAGTGTACGTGCGATGAGGCGCCGGAGGAAATCACCAATGACTAATCCACGGGTACCGCCAGTGGGCTTGCGGAGAGCATCCATTCGGCCCAGTCCGAGGGCCGCACGCATGTCATTAGGGACTTGTGCCTGCGCAAAGAGCGACGCCACATCCGCAAAGGCCTGTGTGGAGTCGTCAGCATCCAACACGACTCGCAGGATTTCAGCTGTGAAACCAGAAGGCCCGGGCGCTGCTCCTTTGCGCGCACGGCGCAAATTGGCAAGCAACGCTGCGCGATCAAGCTCCCCGTTGGGTTGACTTGCCCCAGCGTGCCCCCGTGATCCCAGCTGAGGACGCTGAGCCTGAGGTCTGCGTGCGTGGGTGGCAGCGCCTTGCTACCAGGGCCCTTGATGACCTCGCTGTCTCTGAGCATCGCAATGGTGTGGGTCCTGCTGAGCTCGCACTGCTGGATTCGCAGTCGGGCCCCTTCGCCGCCAGGGCTCTCACTGTCCACCCCACTGGTCCCGAGCTTACCATCGACTCGGCGCCATTCCGTGTTTTGCTGCTCCGCCGCCTCCGCCTTCCTTTGCCAGATGCCGTTGTCAGCGTCCGTTGTCAGCGTTGGGTGATCATGTCGCTGCCTGCCCCCGGTCTGGCACCTTGCGCGCACGCGGGGGGCCCCTTGAGCGTGCCGCTGCACGCGTCTGCCGTGAGGCCGGAGCGGCTGTCGCCACAAATGTGTTGGTGCGCGACCTCAACCAAAGCTGCCAGGCATGATGAGCGGCGCATTGAGGTCATCGCAAATGGTCTTCCTTTCTGGGGTGGCGCCCAGCTCGCAGTTGACACAACCTTGGTCTCCCCGCTCACGTCTGCTGCACCACCGCCGGCGCAGCCCTTGCCGAGGCCCGCAAGTCCAAGGAACGCACTTACCCTGAATTTGGGCGTGCAGCCTTTGCCGGAACCTTTGTTCCCTTTGCCTTTGGAAACCTTGCCTTTCTGACGGTCGAAGGTAGCAGGCTCTGCCTTCGGCTTGCTGGCCGAGGCGGTCTTGTCTGCAGTGTTTTTCCGCCTTGGAGGCGGCGGAGGTGGCGGTGGCCAGGGTCGGGCTGACCCAGGGCCCCGCTGCTGTTCTGTCGTGTTGGATGCTTTCAGCTCCGCGTGACCATGCGCGCGGGGCTACGCAGTTGGAATCGTATTGGGCTCAAAATACAATCGCGCACTTTTTACACTGCTAGGCAAGGAACCTGAAAGGCTGCGGATTCACGGTCATGGTTTTCATGACAACGAAAAAGGTATATGCATGCTACAGCATTTACTGTTCGTACGCGTTCGTACGCTCGCAGCGGAGCGGAGAAGTTCGGGGTTTTGTTTTTTTTCTCACACACCTTTTTGCGCCTGCGGGTGCGAGTCTGGTTCGGGGGGCTGGGCAGGGCGGCCTACTGTGGGCGGGCTGGCAGGCGGCTGGCCTGGGTGGGGAGGTCCCAGCGGCCGTCAGCCAAGATCTCGTGCAGCGGCGGCGCTGCCTGCTCCCCGTGCAACTCGGCTGCGGGCGGGAGCTCGAGCAAGGAACTTGCGTAGGCGCGCTGGGACGCGACAGCGAGCAGTGCGGCCCACCGTGCGACCCAGGCGGCCTGTGCAGCCGGTCGGAGGTGTGCCGGCACGGCGGCGGCACGCTGACGGGCGAGCAGGCGCAGCAACGTCGCAGCCTCTGCGCCAAAGCGGCCGCCGACCTCAACGCCGACGACGACGAGGCGGCAGCGGCGCGCCCGCGTGAGCTCAGGATAGGTGTCGCGCCGCTTGCGTCTGGCGGCACTGTCAACGGCCCATCCGGGCTGCGTGTCAGCGCGCGGGTGTGGGTCGCCGGAGCGGGTGACCGGCGAGACTATGGTGGCGTCGAGGGCGAGTTGGGCCCCATGCCACAGTGGGAGGCCGTTGGCCATGACCTCAATGCACCGCCCGTCCGTGACCGGGACCTGGACGTTCATGTCAGCGACCCGGACATTGCGGGCGACACGGGCTCCGGCCTCACGGCACACCCTCGCGACGGCCCACTCGAGTGGCAGCGCACGCGTCGCGAGCACCCCCGAAGTAGCGCACGCGCTGCGGTGGTCTCCCAGAACGTCCAAGCGCCCGTGGCAGCTGCAAGCACGGGGGGCCAGCGGGAGCGGGAGTCGCAAGCGTCGGATATGTCACGTCCTTTTTTTTTTCTCGCACTTTTTTGCGTCCGCCATCTGGGGTTGAGGGGTCGGGGCTACTTGCCGGGACCTCAGTCTAGCTGCCTTGGGCGTCCGGCCAGCAACTCCCCCAGCGGCGGCTCCTGGTCGTCCCCCGCGTCACACTGCGCGTGTGCGCGCAATGCTGCGAGGGACGCGAGGCCATGCCACCGTCGGGTGAGCGCTTGCCCGGTCGCGGCAGCGTTCCACGGCGCCCGCGCTCGTCCGCGTGCCCGCGCCAGGCGGCGGATGAAGGCGAGGGCGTTGGGGCTGAATCGTCCTCCGACCTCCTTGCCGAAAACGACCAGGCGACAACGCCCTGCCCCGCCGGCCCGCAGCTCCGGATACGTGCGTTGCTTGCTCGCCTCGGCGTGGCGAAGCGCGCAGCCGGGCTCGGCGTCGGCTCCTGGACGGGGCTCTCCGCTCCTCTGCAGCGGGCTAACGAGCGTCGTGTCAACCGCGATCTGGGCGCCGCGCCACAGGGGCAGGCCGTTGGCCACGACCTCAATGCGTCGCCCGTCTGTGGCGGGGACGTCGACGTGCAGGTCGCGGAGGGCCACGCTGGCCGCCACGCACGCTCCGGCCTCTCGGCAAATACGCGCCGCTGCCCGTTCGAGTGGGCCTGCACAGAACTCCGACTTGCGCACAAGCCGTGCAGTGATCCCCGAAGGAGTCGAGGGCCCGGCCACAGCGACAGCGCTTGGGCGCGAAGGGGAGTGGCAATCGCAGGCGTCGGAGCAGCATGACGCGGTACTCCGCGTCCGGCACGACTAGGTCGGCACTGGTGGGGAGTGCTGTCAGGGCACAGCTGGCGCCAACCCCCCCCCCCGCGACAGCAGCAGCGCTCGAGATGCAGGATCAAAGTCACGGAAAAGTCGAACGCGCGCTGGTCCACAGAGGCACTGGCGTACCGCTGCCACCGTTTTCGGGCCGGCGGGCCGGTCGCTTCGGCGGGGTGAGCGCGCGGTGGCGCTCCCTCGCACAACACTGCCCACGCCGGCACGTCGAGGCCCAGTGTTCTTAACAGCCCGGCCGGCTGCTCAGCCTCCCTGGCGCTGGGCGCGGCATCGGGCGCTTCCCCCGCAAGCATCGGTCGCATCAACTCGGCCAGTGTGCCCGGGTGATGTTCCCTCAGCGCCACGGCTGTGTCCGCCCAGGATGCCCAGTAGGCCGCATGCCTGTGTTCCGCCGCTGAGGCGAGGCCGAGGCCACCCATGCGCAGCGGCAGGGCAGCTCGCCGTTGCGCTAGCGCAGGGAGGTCGATGGGCTCTGATCGTCGAGGAATGCATACAACCTCTCCGTGGGCAGGAGCTGGGCGTGGATGGAGAGCAGGGCTGCGTGCTGTCCCAACGCAAAAGCGCCGCGAACGGAAGGAGACCTTCCAACGCGGCGTGCTCCCGCAGGGCATGCTTGCCCGGGAGATGTGGTCATACGCACCCACGCCGTCAATGCTCAGCACCGTCGTCCGGGGATCGGTCTCTGTGGCCACGCGGAGGGCTCGTACCACGGCTCTGGTGCTCAGCGCCTATTGGAAAGGAGCGCAGGCCTTAAAAAAAAAAAAAAAGAAAGGCCTCCCCGAACTGCCGCGACGAGTCGCCGGAAAACATCGCCCATAACTAGCGCGCGCACGCCTCCCGTGGGTTTCGTCAGTGCGACGATGCGGCCTCGACGCAACGCGCGGACGAAATCATGCGGGACCGCACCTTGCGCGAGCTTGGCGGCTGCGGAGGCTAGGAGCTCCGTGGCGTGCTCATTGTCGAGGAGGACACGCAGATGCTCGCTGGTGCAACCCGAAGGGCCCGCTGCGGCCCCTCGTCGCGCGCGTCGCAAGTTATCCAGGGCAGTGGCTGTGAGGCGCTGGTGACGGCGAGCCTGCCCTGCCGAGTCCAAGGCTGACACCGGCGCATAGAGGTCATCGCCAACGGCCTACCCCTCTGGAGTGGCGCCCAGTTGGCAGTCGACGCCACGCTCGTCCTGCCGCTGGACAACAAGGTTGAGGTCGCGGAGTAGCACGTTGGTGGCGACAGTGGCCCCGGCCTCCCTGCAGACGCGAGCGGCGGCTCGCTCGAGCGGGACAGCTCGCGAGCGCAACGGACCCGCGCGTGGGCAAGAAGCACGGTGGTCGCCAAGAGCATCCAAGCGGCGCCGACACGGGCACAGGGCAGGGACCAGAGGCAGTGGCAGGGGCAAGCGGCGCAGCAGCAGCACTCGGAAGATAGCCGGTTCGAGCCGCACCTCGGGGGAGGTAGGCAAGGCCGTGAAGACTTTGGATGCGAAGGGGCCGCACTGGGATTCAAGCATCGCTTGCGAGGAGGCGTCCAGCCTCTGCGCCAGGAAGCCCGCGAACGGCGCGTCAAGCACGTGGGAGGCACTGCGCTGCCAGCCTCGAGTGAAAGTCCGCAGGCTGGTCGTCGGGCTGGTCAGCTGTCGGGGGAGGGGTGTGGACAAGCCCATCCCAGGGCACGGGCTGGAAACCTGCATCGGTGAGCGCGTGCGCCGCATCCCTCAAAGCTGACAGTGACGGCGCTGCGTCAGCAAGTCCCTGCACCGCGAAGGCACTCTTTTCAGGCCAGATGGTACATCAAGCTTTGCGTCTGCGAGCCGGCATCGCCCAGCATTAGCCCTAAGGGTTGCCGGGAGAAAATGCCGTCGCAAAAGAAGTGCCCCCACTTCGGGGAGGGTAGGGAGGGTGATCTTGAAATGTTACGGACGCACAAGCGTCGGCCCTGTGCACGTGCCGAGGCTATGCAAACATGTTCAGAGAACTCTTATGCACCGCGAAGGCACTCTTTTCAGGCCAGATGGTACATCAAGCTTTGCGTCTGCGAGCCGGCATCGCCCAGCATTAGCCCTAAGGGTTGCCGGGAGAAAATGCCGTCGCAAAAGAAGTGCCCATATTTGCAAGCCCCATTAACCACCATGTTGTTCCAACTGAAGAAGCATCCGCAGACTTGCATGCACAGGGCCCCCATATTTGCTTGCCATCTGGTCACGACCGAGCATAGCATTGCTCAAACTTCCGCGCTAGGACTGCCACTTCAGCATTGTAAAATGCTTTGGCAATCGCAGCACACATGCGGGTGGGATAGGGCTCAGCCCACTTGGTGCGCCATTGTCCTGCTGCTGTGCGCCCCTGCAGCGGCACATGCGGTCGCAAAGTGAAGTCACATATGCGCTTGCCACGGCACTTGTGTAGTTCGAGGACAGACAGGTCGATGTGGACCCCCAGAAAAGCGGTGGGTTTTTTGAAGGGCTTTCCCCATGCACAGTAATGGGTTGTCCAGCGGCCCACATGTGGCCGGCGTAGCAATTGCTGCACAGGGGGGCACCTCCAGAAACGGGAGGTAAGGGGATTTTCCAGAGTTGCGCTAAGCCGCAACTTCCAGCACAAGAGCACAACTTTGACAGAGAAGCGCATCCACAAATTGCCCAGCTCAACTTTGACTTGATCGGCAGGGCAAAGACCACGGAGTCCCAATGGCTGCAAATTGCTTCGGAGCGGGCAAGGACCAGGCGGGGCATCACGAGCCCGGGTGAAGCTTTCGCACGGGGTGCCCAAATGAACACCGGAAATCCGCCCGGCTCTTATCCACCCACAGATCATCGCGCGGCGTGCCGGATGACGAAGATCATACTGGCTGCCGAGCCGGAGATCCCACAACATGACGACACCTCCACATTGTTGCGCCAGAGCTTTTCCAAGTTCGCCACGGCCAGAGAAGATCTCGATGTACACCCGCACTGCCGGCCCAAGGGGGACATTCAGGGCAGGCCACACACCACGGACTGGATGTTTTGGCTTGCCTCCAGCGCCTTTTGCCGCGTCGCCTTGGAGAGGGCTTGCATCTGCTGTGTGACGCGACCACCTTTCTCGTACCTTCGCACACTGCTGAAACTGCGCCACCTCCCCCGTTTTTGGATTTCCTGCAAGGTTCGAAAGCCAAGCAGAACATCCCGGCTCGGACCGCCATGACGAAGACGATAAGGATGCGGATCGCCCACTGCAACTTCCATGCCGAACCGGCTTCCGACATCGCGCATGAAGCTTCTCACTGTCTCTAGGCTCACCGAGAACAGCGGCTCCGAGGCGCATCGGTGGCCGGCCTTGAGCAGACGGAAGGTCTGCTCGGCGATCCACACAATCTGAGGAAGGTCGAACAACACTGTCTCGTCGAACTCCCCCGTCTTCGAAGGCGTTTCGAGCTCCAGCGGGTGAAGGATCAGCGACCATGCTTTGACCACCCCAACGGGGGGCACCAAGCCACCCACCAGCAGTTTGGCTACCTCGCCCGGTCTCAGGTAGGTCACAAAGGCGAGTAATATATAAAGGGGCCACCTCGATCATTGCGAGTGATGGCTTCCATAGCCATCAAGCACACGACTTCCCAGGGCGGGTCCAGTCGTCGCCACCCTGCGAGAGTTTGCTTTGCCAGGTCCAACCCGCCTCGGCCACCACGGAGATGGGGCTGGTAGAACTGGATCGCCGCAATGAGGTACTGGCCCTGGCTCAAATCCTCCCCCTCGTCGAACAAGTCCTCCAAAACTTGGCTCGCCGGGAGGTCGAGGTCGCTCGCGGTGTACTTCTCGGTCACGGTTAACCCCGCCGCTGTGCACATCCTCCTCCACAGCTTGCTGTACCGCTCTCTGCATCCACGGCTCACTGATGCCTCCGCCAACGTCCCGAATTGCTGCCTGATTTTGACCCTGGCCTTCGCGCGAGTCTTCTTGACCTGCTGCAGGCTTTGGCCCGCGGGCCGGTTCACACGGCTGGCCGGCGGCCGCAGTGCGGTCTTGGCTGCAGCTTTGGGGAGCTGGATGAACCTGTGCACCACCATGTACAGCGCTCGACGGGAAGAGGGAGCCTCTGGAGACCGCGTCGGCAGGATTCCACTCTGAGGGGATGAACCTGAACTGGACACTGATGCCCGAGCACAGGCACAGGCTCGCCAGCTGTTGAGTCACACGGCGCATTCCGAAAGAGCGCCCCCTGCCACGGTCTAGAGCGCAGATGGCAGCGGTAGAATCCGACAGGATGAGATGCCGCATGTGAAAGGAAGTCTCTTTGCGCAGCAAGCGCTTCACAGCAAACAACGAGGCCCTTCCTTCTAACACTGGCATGCCCTCCTGTCGCTTCCATTTGTGCCGTCCCACCACACGCCACTTACGATCGACTTGGCTGGATGCGACCGGCACAAACCTATCAGAAAGCAGCTTGCCCTCTACGACCGAAAGGGGCACGGGCCGCGCCTTGGCATTGTTGTCCCCGGAGTGGGCCCACTGAAGGCTGCGAGCCTCGTCAGAATCATCAGCAAAGGCAGTACCGAACGCACTTGCACGAGGACAGCGAAACTCCGGGATCTCAAACCTCCATCGCTCCGAGTACTTCCCTAGTTGGCGAACCTCTGCTTCGTCAAAGTCGGCCACAACGGCGCCCAAGCCCCACGTGGAGGCATCGACCGCAGCGACCTCTGAGGCCCAAGGGATCCCCAAATCTCTCCAAAGCAAGGGCGCGATTGAGGTCCAGATCATAAGCTCTCTCCTCACGCTAGGCCATATACGGTGGTTCTGCTCATAGTGAGTACGAACAAAAGAGTACGACTCACCAAATACAGCTAAGGCTTCACGGCGGCCTAGGGCAATGAAAGTTGCATGCCCGAGCACCTTTTCGAGCTGTTTGCCACTGCATGTGCCACGGTCCAGCAAAAAACGAATAGCGGCTATGAGGCGCCACACCCGGTGGGACAAAGGCCGGAGCTTCTTGCCTTGAAAACACCAACCCAAAACCTTGATGTTCCCCTCGCCGCTCTCAACCTCGTGTACCACCAAGCCCTTGTCCCTCAAAGCCTGTACCCCTGCAGCCGCAAGTGCCTCGACTTCTTCTTTGGCAGTGCCAATGCACACGAAATTGTCGACGTACTCTAAATGCATGCACTCCGGGGACGGTACCGAAGCACGGTCCTCGAGGCACTTGTCAGCTGTGGCTCCAACACCTGACACGATCCGCTGGTGGATGTTTTGGCACCACCATAAGGCGTGTGTCCAGCCCATCGGCAGCACCTTCAGGCGCGGGAAAACTAGAGAAGATGCTCTAATAGCTTTACCGCCCAGCGAGGTGATGCCGAGGTCGCCAGCTGACAAGGGCCGCATACCGAAGTACGGTCGTAGCTGCAGGGGGAGCTCAAAGTGGTAAAAGGCGTCCTTCAAATCGGCAGTGGAGATGTAGAGGTCACAGTCGGTGCCACCCAAATCAATGCGGCTAAGGACCTCAGCCGTCGCCAAATTGACTTTGTCCGGGGGGGCAAACCATTCGTTCGACCTCCTGCAATCAACCACCATCCGAAGCCGTCCGTCCTTCTTCCGCACAAAGAAGACTTCAACCTTCTCGGTGGGCTCCTCGGACGTGAACTCGACGAGGCCACCGTCCCAAAGGCGCCGCACAAAGCTCTTGTACACACGGGCCTCCAAAAGTCGCGGGTCCGAATAACACTTCACCACACCAGTCCTCCGCAAATTGCGCAGGGCCTCATTCTTCTGCAAAAGCCGAGTTGAGATGAAGTCCTCAACAATTTTCATCCCATCGCCTCCGAGTAGCGTGTGAAGAGGCACAGGCGGCACCTCCCCGGTGGGCAAACTCAAAAGGCTGGGCTCGTACGAGGCGACGAGTGGCGGGGCTTGGTCCTCCCCGTACCCGTCGAAGGCCTGAAGCTGCCAAAGCGCCTCTCGACCACTGAGCTCCTGTTCGGGAGCCCCCAAAAGGTGCACTGAATTTCGAATGTGTTCCAAGGCAGCCAGCTGTGCCCGCGAAGGTGTCTGGCACTGCGAGTTCGCCTTGCCAAACTTGTCTCCACTATACAGAGCATTGAGCCCGCGAACGCACTCAGCAACCATGGTGTCCTGGTGCCATCTCCGTTCCAAGCGGCGCTTGACACGCCTTGACCCGCCAAAGCCGCCATCACATGAGACTCCGGGCACCGGCAAAGGAAAAAGGTCTCTGGGGACGCGACGTGCGTCGCCAGACAAAAAGGGAGTTCTCAAAGCCGCCTGCGACGCACTCCCAACAGCCGCAGGCGAAGCCCAGCTCAGGGGTTTCCACCACCCTTCTTCTTCGCCAAGTCCCGCTCCTCGCGGGCTTTTCTGAGATTCTTTGAGAGCTGCGCGTCGCGCTCAACCTCCTGCTTGACGTGCTCCAGCAAGGATGGTGCGATCATCAAGGTCCCGGCTTGACGGACCAAGGAGCCGAAGGTGTACTGCTCCTCCAAACTGAGCTTGCCACCGACCGTCTTCGACTCGATCTCCCGGGCCCTTTCTGAATGAGCGTACTCGATTGTCTGTACCCGTCTGAACATGAGCTCCACGCCGTAGCAGTTGCAAGCATCCACTTGGTCGACCTGAATCAGCTGCCGAAGGAACATACTGGTCTGAAAGTGCTCCTGGACACCCCAGCCGCCTGCGTCGATGCGGCAAAGCTGCCTGAACCGTTCATGGTGGGCCTCGAAGCCAAGGCCCTCCGTCATCAGATAGTTCAAGCACCATAAGGCTGTCCGCGGGCCGGCTATCTTCCAACCCATCTCGACTTCTCTCGAGGCAGCCACCACCTCTGACAGAGGCCTCTCAGGCTGCCCCACAGTGTTGAAGCCTCGGGCCAGGATGCGCCCATCGCAAGCAGCCGGTCGCCCATTGAACGTCTGGCGGCTAGTCTCACTAATGCACATACAGAAGAGGTCACTGCCGTCAGCCATCCGATGGACTGTCTTGGCACCTTCCACCGCTGGCGCCACTACACCGGCCACGACCTCACCAAACACTGTTGTTGAGGTCCCTTCGGCCGCAACCCAAACCAAGCCTCGCCCTGTGAGATCTCTAGCACCTGGCCCTGCGTTTCCAATGGCAGCGTTGCCCGGCTGGGCCGGAACGGCGGCCACAGGCTGAGCCACTGCCGCCGCCGCAGCGACTGGAGCGGCCTCCACAGCGCCACCTCCACCACCCATCGGCGCAGCTCCGACCGCAGCCACTGCTCCAAGTCCGCGCCTTGCGATCTCGGCATCAAACTCTGCCCTCCCAGCACGCATCACGGCAGCATACTGGGCCGCAGTCATGGGCGCAAATCCATAGACCTGGTTGCGGGGCACCCCTCGGGCGAGCCTGCCATCGGGTGAGTGCCACATGTACTGAATGTCAGGGTTGTGCCGGGCGAGCTCTTCCACATACACATCATGGTCGGGCGTCACGATCACCCATTCATCCCCCTGCACTTGCCCCACCAATAAGCGCGTGTGGATCACGCCGGGGTCTCCATGATACCGAAGATAGACAATCTCGCCGGTCTGCATCGCGCGCTAGCCTCACTGCTCGGTGATCTGTAGGCCCTTCGGGACGCCGTAGACGCCTTTTCCAGACTTCCCTTTCACGGAGAACGTGAACTCCTGAAGTCCAGCCTCGTCCTTTCGAAATGAAACCCTGAATGCCAAGGCCAAGTTGGTGACAAGCAGCCCGACCAGCCCAAAGCAGACTAGCCAAAGCCAGGCCCCCTCCCCAGTCGATCGTTCAGGTGAACTCACAGCACAATGACAGATGCAAGGCCGAACGTCGGGCTCACGGTTCCCAGTCTTAAGCCAGATTCCAAGCAGCAGTCCCCCAGCAGCGCCCGCAAAGTGATAGGCGTCCATGCTATGCTCCTGCCCCTTTGATCTTGAAATGTTACGGACGCACAAGCGTCGGCCCTGTGCACGTGCCGAGGCTATGCAAACATGTTCAGAGAACTCTTATGCAACTGTTGTCGTGTGGCCGTGGTGACTAGCTGGGGGTCACGAGCGGAAATGACCGGGATGCAGTCAGCTCAGGATGCGAAGCATGCCGCTGGAGCATGCTGGGATGTGCGAGGACAGACCGGTCATGTGCAGAGGCGAAATCGCTCGTCCTACTGGGGGCACAATGCGGACACCAGGGAGCCTCGCAAACAAGCGGCCGCGCTGTGTGGACAAGGCGTCTAGCTGCTCGGCTATGTACTCAGGCGTGCCAAGTGGGGTGCCTCGCACGCGGAGGCTACGTTCCGACGCAGGAAGGCGTGCATCCCCAACCCAGATCTGCGCACCCTCGGGCGCTAGAAGGCCCTTGGGAAGGAGCCAGCCGCGTTCCAAACACGAGTCTTGGACGGGTTGAGGCGGATGTGCGCTTGGTCGAACAAGTGGTGCTGCAGCCTTCCGAAATGATGTGAGACGCGAGGTGGTGGTGAAGTCACGTACACATCATCAAGGAAAGCTCGCACACGGTCGCCAAGTGGCATCTCTGCCTGAAAAGCCGCCAATGCGGGGGCGATGCCCAAAGCAAACAGCGCCGGCATAAGACCCAGGGCTTCGCACGGCTCTGCTGGGCAGGATCACGGAGTTGTTGCAAGGCGCTGTCGTCACCTGCAGCGAGGGGCTCGGCAAGTAATGCCAGGCGGGCAGCTGACAGCTCGCCGAGATGCGCGAGATGAACAGCACGGTCAGCACGCCCATCATCATTTGACTGGCGGGAAGGCTGTTGGGGAGCGGTTCCGGCTAGCGCTTCATCAAGCAGTGTAGGCAGGTTTGGGTATGCGCGGTGCCCCGCCCGGGCGGTGGAGCAACATGTGGGGAAGAAACAGCCAGAGCTTCCAGGCACGCTCGGCGTCAAGGCTGGTGGGGTCGGAGCACGCGTCGATGCTGGCCAACGCGCACTGGAGAGCCTGTCGCATCTGCCCCCGGATGAAGGTGGGCGGCACGCGAAACAGGGCGCAGGGCTGACTCAACACGTCGGACGCAGTAGCGGTGCAAAGCAATGAGTGCATCACGGAGTCGTGAGCCACGTAAGTCCGCATCCAGCAAGCGCGGGCACGTGTCAGCCGGGTCAGGGGGCAGCCCACGGTGGGCTACCGGCGCGGGGTTGGTGTGGCACAGCAGAAGCGGCACAACCGGAGCTAGACACGGAGCTGCTGGAGGAGGTGGATTCGGAGCTGGAAGCGCGGGGCGAGTCGGCTGGTGTTGCTTGCGGAGCCGGCTGCGTGGGGGTGGGCGGTGGTTGCGGACCCGGCTCGGGTAGGCCCTGCGCGACCTGGTGCGCGAGCTGAGCTGCGGCAGATTCACCCAAGTACGCGTGGAGTAATGTTTCCTGCGCGGTTGCTGGGGTAGTTGCAGGCAGCGCATTAGCGGCGGCCGCAAGGTTGAGGAGCAACTGTGCTTCCTGCACAGGCACCGGGCGACCTTCGCCGGATGCCACTTGTTGTAACAACATGTGCATCACGTGGGTCAGTGCGGCGGCACCGGACCGGCCGAGCGGAGGCCCTTAACGCAGCGCGTCCAAATGTCCCCAAGTGTGGCATGGCTGGCCCATTGTTGTTCACTTGCGGGTGTAGCCGGCCGACGGCCGCATGCAGCAACGGAACAAGCAGCCAGCTGTGCGTAGGGCCGGCGGCTTGGCCAGCGGGAGGTGGGCCACGCGTGTACCAGGGCTGGTTGCTTGTTGCCGGGTCAGGAGACGGCCGCTCCTGCGCAGGCAAAGCAATGCGGGCAGGCGCGCAAGGCAGCATTTGTGGTGGAGACCCGCGGGCGCAGACCCGACCACGGCTTCCTTCCCGCATTTCGAGAGCGAGGAGTCGCGGCCCATGGGCAGGGCAAACTGGCCGGTCGGGAATGTCTTGCAAGAGGGGGTGGGAGCCATCTACACAAGTGTTGCAACGCAGGCAAGTCCACTCCGGGGTCCACGCATTATCTTGCCTGCGGTGAACTGGTGCCCAGTGCATGTGGCGGTCCGGCAATTCCCGCCACGCCTCCGGCGATTCGGCCCGCGCCGGATCCGCCAAGTAGACGCGCGGGCAACACAGAGGCAGCAAGTGTTGCGGCGGGTGTGGGGCAAGTGTTTCCCGGTGGCTGGCCGAGGTCGTGTCATGCCCTGGCGCTGGGCTAGGCAGCGCCACCCCATTTGCCCGGCAAGCATCTACGAACGCCTGTGCTGCTTGTGCAGGCCAGTCGGCTCGGCAGGCTGGGCAACGCAAAGGGTGCACATTGGCGGTGAGGTGAGCCAGGCATCCAAGGTGTAGGCGGTGCTGGCAATTTGGCCAGGCAAAGGGCGTCTCAGGGCCCTGTCCACTTGCGTGGACATCGCAAATGCACACAGGGCAGGCATTGGCAGAAGGGCATGCTGGGGGCACGGGGGTATCGGGGCCCAGCAGCCACGGCGGGGTAGTAGGAGCCACCTCAACCGGCGAGGAACACACGGTTTCCGGGGAGGGTATTGGCGGTCGGCTTGCAGTGGGTGCCAAAGGCGTGGTATCCCCTGGTGAGTAGTCAGGGGGCGTATCACACATATGAGCAAAGCTAACGCACCGCTCAGGCGCGGAGGGATAGCAGGCTCGGGCCAGTTGGGGCCGCGAGCTCCAGCACCCGCTCCAGGGGCGGGCCTGTGTGCTAGCAGGGCCGGCCACGCACAACCAAGGGCTGTGCTTGTGACCGCGTGCTGCACGGCAACTCCGAGAATGCCCCACCGGCGGCGCGACCAGCCTGCGCTCGCTGCTGATTGGAGGGCGGGTGGCGCGCGCTGCGCTCGCACGCGGAGCAGCTCCCGGACGAAGCGTTGGGCATCGCCGCTCCAGCGGCCCCCAACCTCCGACCCAAGCACCTCCAACCGCTGGGGGCCCCCGCGGCCGAGCTCCGGGTAAACAGCCAGCTTGCGGCGTTCTGCCACTCGCAGGACGGCCCCATCGGTTTCTGCCGCGCCAGGCTGCGCGTGTCAAAGGCGAGACCAGCGTAGCGTCGCAGCACAGAGCTCCTCCCCGGGGCGCGGCGCCGTACACGACGACATCGAGCCATCTGCGGTCGCCTGCAGGCACGCCCGGTGCATTGGTGTGGGCCAACCACTGTTGTGGTACGACCTGCCCGTCGGCCCCCACCGCCTCCCGCGCCAACCCAAGCGGGCGCGCCTGGCCAATAGGCCCGTCCGTGGGCACGCGAGGGCGTGGTCCCCATATTGGTCGACCCGCTGACCGCAGCCTGGTCCAGGGCCGCAACGGTTCGAGCACAGCGGCAAGGGCAGTCGCAGGCGGCGTTTCAGTGCAAGTTGCATGGCCTGTGGGGTCAACAAGGGTGAGTGCAGGCTCACTTGGGATGGCCGCCAGCCACATGCCTGTGCGCGCACCGCCTTGCGAGCGCAGCAAAGCCTTGGAGGCTGGGGGCAGGGCTGGTAGCAACACGCACTCGCGATAGTGTAGGTTTCGCGTCCACGTTTCGTGGTGCTGCCAGCCGTGCGGCCAGTCTCCTGGGCCCGCATCGCTGGGTCGTGGCGGGCGAGCGCCATCATAGGCCACCCGCCATTTGGGGCACTGGTCCCACCCCTCGTCAATCAGCAGGGTGCGGGCGGCGGCGGCCTCGCGCAGGCATGGGATGGTCCCGCCTCCGGCTTCCAGCGCCGTCAAGCTGTGCGCGGCAGCTTCTGGGAAGCGAGAACGGATGACTGGGAGGGCATCCATCCACGCCGCCCAGTATATATGCTGCCGGGGCCAAGGCCACCATGCACGGCTGGCATGGGCGCGATTGGCCAGGCCAGGCCGGCGTCGGTTTCCGGTATGCCTCCCAGGCATTCCTGCAATGTGTCCCACACGGCCTGGTCATGCCCCCGCGCATATGGTGCTGCCTGTGTGGGCGGTAGAGTGCGCAAGGCCGCAAAACAGCAACAACAGCCAAGCGCACTGCAGGTCTGGGAGCTGGGGCAGCTCCGCAAGGAGCTTGCGCTCCTCCTGCAAGCGATCTCCGATCCAGGCCCGCACAAATTCCGGGTGCCCCACAGGGGTGCCCAGAACCACGACTCCCTGCTTGCAGGGCGGCCTGTCCCCCCGCCAAACCTTTGCGCCCAGCTCTGCGATGCCTGATGGCGGCGGGCCGGCCTCGGCGGCGAGGACGCGCGTTTTGCCGAGGTTCGAGCCGATGCCGCAGAGATCCGAGACCATCTGGGTGGTGGTGTCTAGGGCTTCCCGCGCGCGGCTTGGAACGGTATCGATGTAGAGATCGTCCAAAAAGGCCATGAGGGTGTCCTCCGCATGCAGGCTGGAAGCCGCGCGACACAGCGCTTCGTGCTGGCCGAGCGCGTACAGCGCGGGGGTGAGGGGATCGCCCTGCTCGCAACCCTCGCCTTGTCGGACTTCTCTGCAGCGCCCGGCATCGTCCCACCAGCTGTAGGTGGAGGGTCGCCCGTAGAACATGCGCACGAAGGGGAGGAGTTCCGGGGCGCGGGGCGACTTCGCGCAATTTGGACATGAAAACCAAGCGTGACATAAAATCATACGCGCTACGACCGTCCAGAGAGACGAGGACCGCATCGGGACGCCGGGCCAGGGCAACTCGGATGTGGGCCGACAACGCGTCTGTGCCTGCCCGCGCTTGCAACGCGAACTGGTACGGGCGCGTGGCGTGATCGAAAACTTGGGCCCACTGTTTGGCGAGCGTGCGCGCAACCAGGCGTCTGAAGGCGTCGCCGGTGGCGATGCCACGTACCCCCCCGTCGGGTTTTCGCAGGGCGGTAAGGAAAGGGAAAAAACTCGGAACTCTGCAGCAATGGGAAGCGCAGTGACGGCACGCGGTCCGCCAGGGCCTGCTTCGGACGGAGGCAACGCGCAAAAGGCCGGGTCAAGGTAATTCAAAAGGCTCGCGAGCACATTTCGCCAACGGACGTTTGGAAGGTGCGAAAATATATGTCGTCAGGTCCAATGCTGCCGCAAGCAGTTTGTTAACCGCGCAGGTCAATGCAGCCTCGCCCCAAACACGGATGCCCACTCGTTCCACTTACGCAACACATTTGCTGCAGATGCGCTGCATAGCTGCTCGGTTGTTCGAGCAGCCTGCAATTGAAGCTCCACATCGGACGCTGTGCTACCAGATCCTCGGTCATTTACCGAACAGCCAAACAACCCGTGTGCCACACCACCAGAAAGGATCTCAACTGTCAGTCCGCATTGCATCGTCGAGCACGGTGGAGCTTGAACTTGGTGGAAAATATTTCGGAGGATGAGCCTTACTCGGCTACATTCTCCGACCAGGGTGTCTAAAATCCACGCTGCATGTGCTGAAGATTCAATCGAAACAAATACGCCATCAGCAAGGCGGACATGAAGCAGTTTTGGCAAGTTATCACCCTGCAGCGTCCACACGCCGTGTCCATGCTCCCGATTAACAATGGATGGACATGGATGTGCAGTTACCAAGTGGGGAGTTGGGATCTTGCTTGTGTTACTGGCGTCAAGCAAAAGGGCAGCACTTTCGTCATCACCGGCGTCGTTTCATGAGGCAGCACTTCACGGCTGGCATCGGCCATAGCAACCGAAGGGTGTGGGTCGCAGCGCTTCTGATTGGCCACGAGGCGATGGCGGAGGCATCCGCGCGCGCGCGCGCGCGTGCGAACACAGAAGCAACATCAGTGCCAACTTCAAAACCGAATGTACCGAATTGTGTAGTCGCAAAAGCTCCGGCAGGAAGGCGCCTGTGTGTTTTTGAGCTGCTCAATTACCAACCCGCACTCAGCAGCAGCTTCAATGACCTTCATCCACTTGAGCGCAACCAAAATAGAAAAGCTCGGCCATTTTCCAAAGCACCTCTTCCATAACCCGAGGTTTGCAAGGTGGCGCTGAGCTGAACAAAAAATTTTCGGGGCACATTTTTACGATAGCCGATAGCAGCAAACTCCGGTTCCTCCTTGGCCTTGGTCCCGGATTAGAGTCGGTGTGGCGGCGCACTCAGCGCCAGCGAGGTCTCGGGATCTCATCCCGGGCCGGTGCAGTGGCTGGTTCCGGCATGGCTTGAGAGCGCCCGAGTGCCGTGTGGCCAGCTTGCTGGACCGACTGGGGGCTTGACGTGCTTAACCAGCCGCACCGCATCCGCGTTCCACATCCTCTCACCTCGCAGCCGAGGACGCGCGCCAGAAACCAGTTCGGTTGGTGGCGTGTCCCCGCCTCTGGAAACTGGAAACGCGCAGGAAGCTGATCACTATCCGCCAAGGGCCGCCAATTTCGAAAACATCGATGTCTTCGTTAGCGCTTACGTTGCAACGCAATTCCCGTCTGGACAACGGAATGCGCTGTGCGATGATCAAGCCAGCCCCGTTCCAGCAGCAAGGTCATGCCATGTGTTTACGTGGTTGCAGGTACACATCCGCAACAATGTAATGCAACTGGACCAACATTCCATGAGGACAATGCCCACGTCCGACCGTCTGCAACGTCTGTTGGTGCGGACAACCTGCGGACGACATGCATTTGATGTGATAGAACCCAACATGCACCACCTTGGTCATTTCGTGTCCCATCACCAAGCGCCACTTAGCTGTGCAATGTCACGAGGCTCCTCTCGACCCACAGTTGCATTGAAACCACCAAGAGCGCGCCAAAAACAAATCAAAAACGCGTTCGACCTGGTCATCGGCGTCCCATGCTCTTAGACAATAGCATGAGAAAACATGAAACGGACTACCATGCAGCGAAAATCGCGCGCGTGGGGCGGGGACATTGCATGAAAACAAATGCCGGGGCAAAGCAAACGATGCACAAATGCCAATGCTCCTTTGGCCGCACTCGCGGTGTCTAACCCTGGCGCCAATTCAGCTCCCGTTCCCATCCGTGTTGCCACAGACATCGTTTCTTGCACGCACTAGAGAACTTCCTCATGATCTGCCATCGATGCTGATGCTGGAACGACGTAATGAGGGCACCACGGTGCAAAGTCGGCATGGGCTAGATTGTGGCGACCTCGCTGCTCGTCGGACGGGACATCTGGGGCAGCAAGCGCAGATGCCGCGGCAACGCAGGCTCCATGTTTATTGCCAATGCAGAACAGCGCCCTCGGCATCAGAGCCCGGCCCACTGCACAACTCATCACCCTCGACTTCGGCCTACAACGAAATCTGCCGCATCGTGATGGGGATGGTTTGACCATTGAGTGTATCCATGTGCGACGGTTTGCCAAAGGATGGCAGACTCAAAGCCGCAACCGCAAAGCCGCAGCTCAAGTGCGCCCGGAACCCCAGTGTCTCCACATCACGAATCACTCTCTACAGAATTTTGCTGACAATGTTCTCAGCTCGAGCTATCATGCCAAACAGGGGAATATCAGCACGTCAGTGACACGGCAAAAGGCGGCAAAGGTCCATGCCAGACTTGACGCCGTAATTGCTTGAACCAAAAGAGCTCGTGACGGTCTCAGAGGGTGCCTTCATGTGCCTTCAAAAAAGACGAAACGCCTTCGAGGGACCATGCGGAGGCTCAAAGATGTAAGGGAATGTTCGGATATGCTGCAATACCCCCAGATTTCCCTGCCAGTTATAGTAGTTCCGAAAGCAAGCGAGAGACGGCGATCCACAATTTTTGGCTCCGAGTGAAACGATTTGGAACTTTTTTTGAACACGCTGAGCAAAGGGCTCTCAGAGTCTCAAAGCAAAGGCTCAGAGTGGTCTTGAACTGCACGGAGCACGAGCTCCTAGCGGCGGAGCTCCACACTGATAGGGGCACATCTCTGTGATGTTAGGAAACATCTTGGCACCTCGATGCGGTGCGCCAGGGACCCGGAATCTGGAAAGCGCCTGGGCGTTGGAGGCTGAAGAACTCGGCAACTTGCAACTGCAAATTGCACCCATTTCCCGGCATTCGAAAACTCCAAGTGCCTCTGAATCGGAATAATGCGCCACCTCTTTTGCGCGGCCTTCCATCGATTCTGGCTTCCAGCATGTGATAACCGAAGCTCACAACAGAAAGTAACCGTACATACTTGTATCAAGATTTTGCTTTGCAGTGGCAAAGTGGTCTAACAGGGTTTCGCAAGAAGCACGATGCCACAGATCCCTCACGGTACGCGGCCACGGTGATAAAGGGTATTTGTTCATTGAACTTGTGCTTTCGCAACAGCAGCATACAGATTCAAGTGATCCAGCCCAAACCCGTGAACACACACGTGCCATTGTAGCATCCAGCATGATGTCGACATCATCATTCTTGACTACATGGGGCTCAGTAGGGTCAGTCTCATGTAAGAAAAGGAGCAGGAGACCAGAGGACCAGGGAGCCAAAACACAAACCTTCAAAATAAAATGTATGAAAACACAGATCGAACAACGTCCTTTCTCGACTAGCTCGAGCCTCCCAAGCTCCCAAGTGCTGTGCATCAAGGAACCAGGAACCACTGCTCCCCTGTGCTGTTCGTGCGCCTTGTGCCCTCTGGCATCGTGAGCTCGCACACGGGCTTCACCAAGCGAGAAGTGGAGCAAATGAAGCAACCTCACAAGCATTCGGAGATGCTCCACATGTCTCCGCAGCACACAAAATGACATCGCCCTCACCAGGGCAGACACTCTCCCAGAGCTTCGCCTCTGCAAGGCTCGGGCACTCGAACCTCGGCGCACTCTCAGAGCGGCACTGCGGCTGCGTGGGCTGCCTCGGCTCTGCAACGAGCCTGACCACCAGCCCCTGCTCGCTCGCCACATCGAGCACGACCTGCGACTTTTGAGCGAGAGGCAGAGGTGCCGCTGAAAGTGTCCTTGGGAATCTCGGGGGAACAGACAAAAGCATGGCTGGAGACAGGTGGCCTTGCGCACGGTGCCAGCAAGCACCCGCTTCTTTGAGGCCGTCTGCCTCAAGGGGCTGTCCGACTGTCCACCGCTCCGAGAAAATCCGCTCTAAGTTCGTACAACACCCGTAGCGTTGCAATTCAGCCACGGCGACAAGCTGCCGTCAGCCAGCGCCACGAAGAAGTTTGTATGCAGGCCTCCGCAACCACGGCAAACAAAAATGATCTCGGGCTTCGTCCGGTCCCGTGTGCCTTCCGTGATGCAGCCATCGGAATCGCTCATGATCACCTGCAGAAGGTGACCCCACTGACCAAAGCTGTCACTGCTCGCCGTCGGGGCATGGCCTCGTTGACTCCGGCTTCCTTCTGAATCTGCTCGAGGTGCTGGCGATCCTCTTGCCCAGCAGTTCGACCACAAAAGCGGCAGAAGCGGCAGAAGCGGCTCCTGCACCCACTGGACATCCTTGATGGTCGGGCTCCTGCAGGAAGAGTGCTGTCTCTCGCAGAGTATCTCGCAGCATGCCATTGAAGAGTCACGCACCACAAGCTGGTGACTTGCGCGCTTGCGGCAGGGCAGTCCTCCGCTCAGCGGGATGTGCTGCGACCTTGACCATGGCTTCCTAAGCAACCACATTGGATCCCAACATTGGATCCACATTGACCCGCAACGCAGCTCTCTTGGCGACTCCTCCTAGGCCTGAGGATAGAACAACATGAGGCAGCGGCTGCACAATGTGAAGACCTCTCACATGGCCAGTGATTGTGCCAGAGTACTGGACTGGCCAGCACAAAGCAACGGAACGTAGCCGGAGAGAACCAGAATACGAGAACAGGCCGAAAAGTGTATATTGCAAGCAGTGTTGCTACCACATCTCCGTGAAAGCCCTTTTGGAACAAGAACATTGACAGGTTCTGCTCGATTCGAGGAGATCACGGCGGCAATGGCATGACGCAAAGTCCACGAAGGATGCAAATTTGGGAGGATTGAAAAGATCGGCAAAAGAGGATTCATGGTTGGACTTGTGAGGGCAATGATGCTGGTGATTGACAGCGAGGCCGAGGATCCATGGTCAGCATCCGACTCAGTACGCTTGTCGCAGAGGCTTTCTTGGGAAAAACCGACAACTCTCGGTATACTTGTGTTCCAGTGATGCCCGCATCCACACTATCTAAGTCTCTGATAGTGACTTGAAAAAAGTTGAAGCATGTTGAAACCTTGAAGGATGAGACGCATTGACTTAGGCAGGGACATCGAAGCCCCTGTCGGGCGCGTGCTCCCCGACCGTGTCACATGTGAGCAGCATTGACCTCAGGAGAACTTCGCACGAAAATCTCACTCATGGGGGATGTCCTGTTCGGGGGTGGGGGCTCTTCTCCTCCACTTCCAATGCCTTCTTGTGCCCTCTAGTTTGACGTTGACCGCGTCCACGGAGTTGAAAGGATTCTCGGACATTGGCAGAGAATGCAGGGCTTGATGTGGGAGTCGCGAGATATCTCGAGAATGAGAAAGGTTCGATGGTGTTCACTGGCCCGTTGCAAGGACATTCTTCAGTCGCTAACACGCCAAGGTTGCCACCTGGTAGTCCATCTCACTGTCCTGCCAAGCTTCATGACAGAGCTAAGACCGATTGCACTTGCGGAGCGTGATAAAGACTAGACCATCCGTCCTGAGCCTCGTGAGCCTCGAGAGCCTCGAGGTACGTCAAGGCCACCAGGCACTCGCGCACCAATTCGGGCCGCAGAGCCTCCGGCTCTCACGTGACTCACGTGCATGGGGGCTACGGAAATGCAGCAATCGTTTCATTAGGCCTTTGTGCCGCCCTCAAGGAAAACCAGGGCCTTCTCCTCGCAAACCCCAAAAGCTGAGACACGGCCGAACAGCGGCTCTTTTCTCTCTCGTTCTCTCTCGCAACTCGACTCAAAACTCTCGAAGAGCTCTGATGCGCCTCAACTTCGCCGGGCCGAGGCCGTAGAACCTTGGCAGAGAACATGGAGGGGAAGGAACGAAGCGAGCCGGAAGAGGCCCCCCGGCAAAAGAGCCGGGAAAAACAGACGAGAAGACACAGAAGGAGCACTAACGAATGAGAGGAGCTGGTGTTTTTTCAGCTCCGTCTCTTCCTTCTCTTATACACTCACCTTCTCCCGCTCTCTCGCTCGGGGATCCTGCCTGATTCGGATTATTTCGGGCGCCATCTGGATGGACACCGAACGTGCAAAGTCTCAAGTGAGCGGGTGCATGCAACAACAGCTCTTGGTTGCACGGACGAAAAGAGTCCTGGATGCCTGTCGAACAAAGAAGCGCGAGGTTTCGCCGAATGTCACCACACACGACACACGCCAATCAAGCCATTACCATGTAGAACCTAGACATGACATGGAAAACGCTACCGGAAGATCCCGGATCCCATCCGAAACGTTCTTGGAAAGGTCCAAAAGGCCAGCATTGAAGCGAGGGGCTGCTATCGCCGTGTCCAGCAGCCGTTCGCAGTGCATCGACAACTCGAAAATCGCCTTTCGGCCCACAGTTCGCGCCTGGCGAAAAACAAGCAAAACAACGGCTAGCGGCTAGAGATTACCACCATTGCACACGTCATCACGCTTCGTCACACTTCATTGCACTTCGTTACTCTTCGGTATTCGTCACTAGTCCCGCGGTAGTCCTTTGTGGTTATCTGAGCATTGGACCGTGGTATATGCGCCACGATAGTCATCTCGGTCGATGGCGCGCAAGGTCCACGTGACAGTCTGTTAAAAGCGTATCACTCGGCTCGACCCCAAGCCAGCGGCTCAGCAGCTGTTGCTTTGTCCTTAGTTCAAATTGCCACAGACGTGAACAGCCCCCAGCAAGTCGCTCGAAGATTGGCTTGTTCAGACGTGTTCCACCTGTCCCTCGATGTGTCCTTGGGCTTTTTGTCCATAATGAGCTCGTGCGCGGTACAGGCATGGTGCACTTGCATGTCTCTTCATGAATTCGTGTCGTTGCTGCGGGGGCCTTAGGTGTTCCTGGTACACAAACACTCTTCGGCGCCCTCATGGGATTGCATAGTGAGGCCATGTGCTCGTTCTGTTCACAATGTGCCCTCTTAGAGCTTTTGCTTGGGTCCCTACCGGATTAGCGCCGTGAATGCGATGAGTGCCCTCAATGCCCTGTATGCCGCGCACATTGGTGCATTTTGTTTGGTTTGCACCTCAGCTCCCAAGGCTTCTTTCTGAGATCCTGACAGCCAGGGGGGCGAAGCTTCACCATTCCGGACCAGGACAACCTGGAAGACGCCCAAGCCCAAGCCCAAGCCCAAGCGCCCGAGCCCAAAGCTAGCCACCTCTTTGCCCTTGACTGAGGCCCGGGCCATCCCTAAAAGAGCATGAAGGCTCACAGGCAAATGCAAGATGATCTAGATCGTTATAGCGTTCGAAGCTTCGGGCTTGGGGTTCCTTTTAAACCCGAACCCTAACCCCTAACTCTACATCCTAAACAAGCCCAAAATAAATCCAAAAGGACCCCTACCCCTGACCCCTCACCAAAATTGGAACTCATTGAGTGCATGCAGGAGCGTGCTTGTGGTCGCTCATGAAACTGGAAGTTGCTTGACGAGAAGGCCTGCCCGTCTCTAAACGACCAAAGATGTCCTCAATTATCGTGACTGACTTGACTTTGACTGGCGAAAATGGCTGAGGACCGACGTGGAAACGCAACGCTCATCCATGCTCTTGCATGCCCGACAAATACATCTGCAAACGCCCTGCAAGTTTGGTCAGTCATGTTCAACTCCTGACCACTTCGTTTACTCCTCCTGCTTGGTTCCTTTCTTCACTATGACTTTTCCTGTGCACGCCGAAGCTCCATTGTTGCCGCGGCGATGTGCAGCCATGAACACGTCGGTCCTAGTCAGAAAACACACACACAAACACACACACACACACACACACACACACAGACACACCATCTCTAACGCTCGTTGCATCTGCAGCATCAAAACCCCACAAAACAACAAGGAACCGCCGCCTAATCGCGGAATCCCCTGCTTGATCGTACTCCTGCTACTGTTTCTTACTCCCAATCCTACTCTTACTACTCCTACTAGGCCCCATGAAGGAGGAGGCTACACTTCTTTGCAATCCAGTGTCTACCTCCCATGTCTACAATCTGCAGGCCCTCCTGTGCGATGGCAGAGTTGAGCAAGCTGGCCTGGATGGCGCAGACCTCACACAAGACAGTCCCATGCACGGAAGGCACTCCAAGAAAGCTTAAAAAACGCGATCAACTTGTCTACGGACAGAACCCCACAGAACGCCTGCTTTAAGAGGACGCTTTCCACTGCTATTGGTTTGGCCAATCCTCCACCCAGCTAATGGGCATGGCAATGGACTACAGAGGCGTGGGGTCCGTGAACTCATGAATGCCTTACTCAAGGGGGATTGCTGTAGATGCCATCCCTTAATAACCACCCCACCCCGCTCCCTGCTCCCCCATTTTGTACCAGTCTATATCAGGGGATGGGTGTGACGATGGGCTTTTCCTCTAATTTCCATATCAAGGGGCTTGACTGTAGATGGGAAGCCCAAGCCTAAATACCCCCAACCCTGAACCCCCAAGCTATGGGAAGGTGATTGAGAAGGGAACTTTTCACGTAGTTCAGCTCGAAGTGACTGGCATGTCCTCAGGTAAAGCTGCTTCTGTGCTACTCTGGGATTAGAGCTTGGAGTGTGCCATGGTTGGTCCCTAGTATTAGTGCGTATTTCGGGTATGATCTTTCGAACTTTGGGTTGAGGGTTGAGGGGGGATCTGCCGACATTTGAGGTGACATGAGGGCTCCGTGTGGTTTCTGGGGCCTTGCGACACCAGAGGACGTCAAGGGGATTACAAGGGAAGTGGAATGTACCCTCAAAGACATCTAGAGTTACATGGAAAGATTGCGTGATGACCATTTCTCAAGACAAGGGCTCCGTTGACTGACAATCCCCCCCATGCACTAGATTCCTTCTTGTACCCTAGAACATGACTCCGGATTGCTTGTTCCCTTCGATGTCTTTTCCTAGAAAGCCAGGATTTCCTATTTTGCTGGCGTGTTCCCTGCCATTTGACCTTGCCCAAGCCCAAGGCCATGTGCTCAGCTCCGGAGTGTCGATGTCCTGCGCGGATCACACAAAAAAAGGGTATATTGGGTATACGTATTGGGGTCATTCATATTTGGGCTGTCATGGGGGTATGCTGTGGCTAGATGGAGGTTTGAGGCCCAGGCTATGTCGGGATTGTATTGGGGATATTTGGGTCCCCGAAGTACTGGCGCGTGAGCTCGAAAAGGTTTATGGTTCCGTGATCTAGTAGCATCTGTCCCAAGTTACTGTCCTGCTTCAAGACGATTCCTAAATGCAACAAGATTTGTAGATGCAGGCCTGCAACCAACCAAGCACTAGAGACTTGGACGATTGGAAAACGCCCTGCGAGGTCAAATGAGATTGCCTGCGGCACCGGAAAGATCCGTTAACCGGAACCGCCTAGGGCGCCCATTCATGTCACCGTGTCACTGGCTTCCGGACAATTGCTGTTGACCCGAAACCCTACGCCTCCAGTTGACTAAACCAAGAACTGATGATCCTCCAACTGCACATTCTGTCTCAGAAGAGCAAGCTGCTCCAGCACAACATGGTACCACCCTATAAATAAATATATATATATATATACATATATATGGTCGCCCCCCCCCCAAGATCCACCCCCATGGCTGTTGAGAATCTCCTCACTCCAAAAATATACTCTTTCTTACGCATGCAGATGCAGACTTCTTTCTTGCAGCGATGTGTACATGCAGATGCCAGAAATGGACTACCAGGATCTGGTGGTTCGTTTCTGGTATTACCGATTTCGTTCTTATGGCGACGTGCGTGCGTGTGTCGGTGTGTGTGTGTGTGTGTGTCTGCAAAATGCGAATATGGCTTGCCTGAAACCCAGGAAATAGGGACAGTACAGCACCTTTCGCCTCTTGAGACTGCAGAAGTGCTGTACTGTCCCTATTTTGGGCTTGCATGTACCAATAAAGTGCTGTACTGTCCCTAAAAAACTTAAAAACCCAATTCCAGCACTACCAGCCCTGGAGCCCCCGGTCGTTCCCAAAAGATTGGTTTTTCAGGTTATTGAGGGACGGCACTTTATTGGTACCTGCAAGCAAAACACAGGGACAGTACGGCACTTTCGCCTCTTCAGACTGCAGAAGTGCTGTACCGTCCCTGATTTTGCCTGCCTGAAGACGAGAAAATAGGGACAGTACTTTCGCCTTTTCAGACTCCAGAAGTGCTGTACTGTCCCCATTTTTGGCTTGCCTGGGGACGAGAAAATAGGGACAGTACAGCACTTTCGCCTCTTCAGACTGCAGAAGTGCTGTACTGTCCCTACTTGACTTGCAAGTACCAATGATGTGCTGTACTGCCCCGAAAAACCAATTTTTCCAGAACCATATATCTCCTCGAGTTCTTGCAGTATCTTAATCACTCAACCCTAAAACTACAACTTCGCGAACATATCTCAAGCAATCATCCCCCCATAAGCAAAACCTGAACTTTACACTAAACACTGTACCATAGCTATCATATCTCAAGCCTTCACACCCCAATAAGCAAAACAGAACACTATCCTAAAACTTATACCCATAGCTAAGATATCTCAAGCAATCATTCCCCGATAAGGAAAACCTGAATTCTATCATATGTCGATTGGTTTGCTCATATCTTTAGAATCCCAGGATGTAGTGAAAGGACATTTGCTCACAGTATTCTCGCGTCCCCCGGGGCGCAAGCCCTACAAACATAGGCATACCCCTATGAGATGTAAGGTGTAGGGGTTGAAGCCTCAAGCCCCATATAGGGTTATAAGCTTCTAATCGTATAGGTCATGCCCAAACCTTAAACCCTGTACATGTATACCTTCAGCGCCCTTTAGACCCTTAAAACAACTCTATGGGTTTAGGCGTAAAATGCCTAAGCCTTATACCCTAACCCCTTACACCTTAACTCTACAGGGCTTAACAGTTAGGAATTAAGTTTAATTGCCGGCTTGGGTTTCAATGTCAAATCTTAAACCCAAAAACTGTCAACCTTAACCTTAAAGAGTTTAAAGGTTTTTGAGGCTTAATTGCTAAACCCTACAGGGTTTCGGGGCTTCTCTTGAAAGCCCAAAAAAAGCCTTAACCACCAGGGCACTACATAAGAGAGTAAGCCTTGAAACCAGAACCGGAGCGCAGCGAGGGGGCAGGGTGTGGGGGCTGTTCAGGGGTCCCCCCCTGCCCCCCCCCCCCCGCCCCCCGGGCCCCTTTTACAAGCAAACTTTTTTGTAAGCAATGCGTTGTGTGACAAAAACTCCTTCCAACCAAGATTTAGTTACCAACTCATACATATCTTAAATGCCCGATCCTTAAACCCTTATGGTTTAAACTCTATGGGCTTAGGTTAAAATGCCTAAATCTGAAACCCTAAACCTTTAAACCTTAACCCCATATGGGTTTACAGGTGAAGGGCTTAGGTTCAATTGCCGGCTGATGTTGAAAAGCCTAAATCTTAAAACCCTAAACCTTTAAACCTTTAAACCTTAACCCGATAGTAGACATCAGGAAAGTCAAGACTACAAGCACTCGGAAGAGTGGATCTTGGGAGGAAGGCGAGCATACATATGTATAATATATATATATATAGATCCATATGGTATGATATACATGCAAACGTACATGTGAGAAAACTATATATATATATATGTATACATATGTACATGTGAGAAAACTATATATATATACATATATATATGTGTATATATATATGTATACTTATGTATGTATGTATGTATGTATGTATGTGCTATTTTTGTATATGGTACCCCCCCCCCCATATGCCTACCTCTTTGTTTTTGTTCTTGGCGCAGGTTGACTTTCATTCCAATAAATTCATTGTTTTCAGAGACAGTACAGTATTTTGGAAGCCTGGGACTGCAAAAAAATATTGCACTGTCCAGTTCTTTTAACAAAAGCACATGGGCCGTGGTTTTTATTCCTAGAAGATTTTCTATGAAATAACGAACCCTTCCGAGGAACCCTTCCGCGGTCCTTCCGCGAGTATTGTTTCTGCTCGTCCGCTTCCTTTGCTTCCGCGGACGCTTCCCTGATTTCGCGCATTTTTGAGAAACTTGCTTCCGCGAGTAGGTCCGTAAGATGTAAACTCGAACACGCGTCTGGAACTTTGAGACTACACGATGAGACACGCGTTCCATGAGAGTGCTGCAGCTTGAGCTGGCAGCAGCTGCGCAGCGGCACCATCTACTTCAAGAGCGCGGACTCAGTAGGAAGGGCCTGGGCCTTCAGATGGGCATGCGGGCTTCCGCGGAGCTTCCGCGGAGCTTCCGCGGCGCTTCCGCTGAGTTCGCGTCAAACTTCACGGATAGAAAGCCTCGAAGCCAGGTTTTGGGGCGCTCAAGCCTGAAAATCCGACTGGTTTGCTTTGGGGTTGAGAGTTTACATGGTTTAGGGTTTTTTTACAATCTTTGTGTAGGAAGCTTGGGGTCTCTATAGAATCCTTATTCCGAACTGCGTCTATGCATAACCCACTCTGAACCAGACTTAACCCACACCAAACAACACGCCCACTAGCCTCCTGGAAGTTGTTTCTATCGTCGCTTCCGCGGGAGCTTCCGCGGAGATGTGCTTCCGCAACCCTTCCGCGTGCTTCCGCGGCCACAGTTCCGTGCACTCTCGCGCCCCGGTTCCCGGAGTTATTTCCGCACATAAGTATCTCTCAAAAGCCGTAACAAAAAAACCGCTGCTCAAATGAAAACACTGTACTGTCCCACGAAAACCCAAAAAACAACAGTTTGGAGACCTCGGGTGCCAAATGGCCCCCAGGTATGCACACTGGGCATGACTGCATTTTTGCACCTTTTTTCTTTCAACAGAAAACAAAGGTTTTTGGGTTTTTTTGAGGACCGTACAGCATCTTTGGCATCGATGTCTTGAAAACGTTGGTTTGTTGTTTTCGGACAGTATGGGCCTGGGACTGCCAAAACGCAGTACGGTCCCCAAACAAACCATCTTTTAGGCAAAAGCAAGCACTCAACAGCACGGAGCAAATTCTGGGGGTATCCTCGCAGCACGGGCCTGAAGGCTTCATGATTGTTAAGGGTTTCTCGGGTTCAGGCTTTTGGGATTCCAGTTTGTCAAGGTTTCCTTCAAGAAGATGGGTGGCACATAGCCTAATCACATCATTTGGTCACTTCTCTAAGTTACGATCAGGGTTTAGGGTTCAGGGTTGGTGCACTCAGTGTCCTTGTTGGGCTGGTTCTGGCGATGATATCGGTTCCCCAAGATGGGTCACAAGTAAGATTCGCTTCTCCTTGTGGTAAAATCAAAATTGCAAAATCCGGCTGGGTCAAGCTGGTAATCTTCTAAACATGTCTTTCTGAAGTTCTCAAAGACATCAGTTAGTAACAAGACATGTGTTCCAAGATATAGGTCGTGATACATTCCCAGATATTGAATGTTGAAGTGCTCCCATATCTTCTTCGCCCTTTCGTATTCACTATGTTTGATCCCTTCCTGCTTCTTTACTTGGTAGCTGCGCGTCACTAAACTTATTTCTTCGACAAAGTAGTCGTAAGGATAAACGCCCTTGTCTGTTAGCAGGTCCAAGTCTTCATCGTTAGTAATGTATACACTCTTCTTACCATGATAAAAGTTATTCTGACCGTTCTCCCTCTTCTCACCATTCCCATACTTAGTTAGTTTAACTAGCTTCTCTAAGGAAGACAACAAGAACCTGAAGCTGTCCTTAAACTCAAGTTGGTTCACCGTGAAGGCTATGAACTTTCGCTGTTCTGTGCTATGACACATGTTTTATCCTTGTCAATGTTTAGCTTCTCCATATGTGCTATGAGTAGGCGGGCGTCGTAGTTCTTAAGATAGTGAAAAAAATACTGGATCTTGAAATAATTGAACCAATAACGCAAGTTACATTTGTTGTGTGCCGCTCCTCTTTTCACACCTGGGTCTGTGCTATCAAACTTGCAATTGCATAAGAAATCAAGGTTAGCCTTCGCGTGTTCTTCTTTCTGATTCTCTGTCCATGGGTTTTTTTTCTTTCATCTTTTCCAAAATTTCGTCTGTTACACAGAATCTGTCCATACAATCTTCGCCCATGAAGGGTATGGGTGGCTTCGTTGGTTATGCTGTTTACTACATTTAAAATAAAACCGCAAGGTTGGTGATGCCGATAAATGCCCTTGATTCCTTCGGTTGTTGGCGTCGCTAAACACTCAAAGTCACCGTATATGACATAGGGGCACTTAAGCCTTTTGTAGTGCGTTTTAAAGAACATCTTTTCGTCTTCCTTGAGCATCTTGGTTTGTTGAACTTCGTTCGCCATCACACAAGTGCTTATTCAATAAAGTCTCTTTGTTAAATCCCCACTGGCAATAACGACAGTGAAATAATTTCTCTCTGCGTCTGTTGATTTTGAGATCCCATAAGGCGACTGTAATCGTTTGTAAAACATATTCTAACAATAGTAAATTAATGTGACGCGATGGTTTCTGAACTTTCGTTTTCCTGTTCACTGCTATTGTGTTTGTTCCGTTTGGATCAATGGCGCAAACATTCACTGATATAGCATGTTTATTGATTGCTGCACAGTGATCTATATCACCAAGCGATGCTGGGAATTCGACACCTGCCCCAATTAATTATTCCGTCCTTCAGGCCTCTATAATGATACATTCGGTCTGAATGATCCTTCTTCGTTATCTCATAAAACTTACAGTGGACACAGTATTTGAAACACATCTCGTCTTCATTTTGATGTTAATACAAGCCTTTTGTTAATACAAGCCTTTTTTATCTGCTATCCACTTGGGCAGGTCAATATGTTTATCCGCCCTTGTTCGGTTGCATTTGTCATAGTGCATGATGGTCCTCTCAATCTTCTCTATTTGATAGCTCGATCTTCTCAGTTGAGAGTTCTCAATCTTGTGGTCTATGTCGGATGCTAGTTTGTTTATTGTAGCTGTTAGCTCTTTGTGGCTATTGGTCGTATAAACCCTACTCGGCATCCTGTATCTTTAGGTGTTCTGGGTGTCTACATGAAACAGCTACATCTATTCTGATGTTCTTATTGTTGTTTCTGTTTACAAACTCTTTTAGTCTCGGTTCTTGGTATGTTCAAAAGGACAAGCCCTTATATCCTTGTAAGTCAAAATTAGTAATCGAATATGAACTGGCGTATCGTTTTAAATGCGTTCCTCTCCTCTGTAACGTTGGCTTTCTGGCTGATGGCGTATTTCTTCAAGCTTTTCTAACTGCTGTGCCTTTGGTCGCAAGCTTAAAATGTTGTATCTTTCCAACTACTGCGTTTTAGCTGTTTGTTCCAGCTTGGCTTTGAATTTGGTGGCTGTTGGCTTTTCCCTATTATAATGATATTCTCTGTCGTTTATTATAACCTTTTTGTAAGCTTCATTTCCTTGAGCTTTAGTGTTGCCCGCGCCACTGCTTAATGCATATTCCAACACATTCCATTTAGATATAAGTCGTTTTGTTTAAGTGTTTTTTTGTATAGGGTTTCTCGTTGGTGCTTTGGGTTTGTCGGCTTGGGGTTGCAACATTTCCCTCGGTACGTGTGTAAAAACTATTTTGATGTGTTTGTTTTGCTCGTTTTTGGCGGCGGTCTCATGAGCCCTGCGTTTCTTGGGGGCGGTTGGGGCGGGGGGGAGGGGGCGAAGGCGACGTAGTTTTACAGTCAAGTCTTATGGTTCGCGTCCTGCCTTTGCCGTCAATACCCTTAACACCTAACACTAAACCCTTGACCCTGAACCCTTACCAACTTACCACGAACTCTTAACCCTGAACCCTAAACCCTTAACCCTAAAACCTAAACCCTCACCACTAAATTCTCCACCCTGAACCCTAAACCCCTAACTCCAAGCCCTGCACCCGTACCACTGAACTCTTAACCCTGAGCTCTAGACCCTTGCCCCCAAACCCTGAACCCTCCCTTTTCAGTTCCTGGCAATGTTGGGATTCCGCCTGGCGCCGATTTCTTCAGCAAACAATGGGTTTGACTCGAGTCCTCACTAGCATCACCAGAAAAGATGTTCTGAGAATGTGAACCTTACCCTGACCCTTAACCTGAAGAGACGGGACGGAAAAGGTTGCGCTTTCGGATGTTGGGCTGTTTTGTCTGTGCTTTGGTTCAGAACGCTGAGGTTTGGGGCCCGACACATGCAAAGCCCCAACAAATACCCATAAAAACGGTAAAACGTCGTCTAAACAAGTCTCCCGCCTTTCCGCCGCCCTTCGAGTAATCTGTGTTGTGTCTTCCCGGTTCCCAAAACCGGAATTGCTCCAAAACCTGGGTTTGTTGGCACGTTGGAACTTGAATACACCCCAACGCATGCCAAAAAGCGCAGGGCACACCAGCCCGCGTGCTACCTTGTTGTTGTAAGGCATTTTGCACTGTCTTTTGATTTTTGTTGGTTTTGGTCTTTTTAAGACCGTCCTCTAGAGTTCGTTGTTGTATTTTGATGTTTTATTTGGTTCGCTTGTTTTCGTGGTGTTTGCTAATTCAAAATCAAACTTGTGAACGTTGTCCTGAAATTTGGGGTCTGAGTGTCCTGAGTTTTGGGGTGTCCTGCAGAACCGGGTCTGGAGGACAGGGTGTCCTGAGATTTGGGGTCTGGGAGACGGAGACTGGGAGATGGAGACTGGGAGGCTGGTAGTCTGGAGACTGCGAGGCTGGTAGTCTTGACTGGGAGACTGGGGAGTTCTGACACTGTCAGTCTGCAGACTGGTGCGTTGGTAGTCTTGGATTTGTCGCGTTTGACATCATCAGTCTTGAGACGAATCTGTTAGGATTATGAGAAACAGAGCAAAGACTGAATCGACTTAAGTCGTAAACTAATGAATATTGTAGGTATGGAGAAGCTATACATCAAAAAACAAAAGGTTCGAAGCGGTTCAAAAAGAATATGAAACAGTTAAGACAAAGCTTCATTCAATTACAATGATTAAAAAAGATGTTAGATCATTTTGATGAAGATGATCTTAAGATTATTGACAAGGAAATTGACACACGATGTGAAAAAACACAACTAAGCAAGGAATACAAAAATGACATACTGATGGATGTTCAAGAATTTGAAGGACTAACAAGTAAAAGCGATAATGGCAGCGATGATAACTCGCTTCATTGTAAAGTAAAAGAGGAAATGAATTTGATACTCCTTTACATGCTTCTTATGGCTATTTGACTAGGTTGAGTTTAAAAAGCCCCTTCAAGTAAACATTTTGTAAAAAAAAGCTGTGTAGGGCGTGAAAATAAAACGCTTAAGGTGCCGAAGTCATTTTTGTCAACATTTCGGAACATTGGTCTTGACCTTTGAAGTTGACCCAAGTAGCGCGAAAAGTTAAACAATTGGCTAACCAAAGTTCTACAATCGTGACTTAAATTCTACGAACCGCCCAAATACAACCCAATGAGGTAACAAGGTTAACAAATTGAATTGACAAAACGAATGAGACACCGCTTCGCGGAAAAGCGAAGCACAGACCCAAATAATGAACTCAGGGGGTAGAGAGTGAAAATAAAAAAGCGGGAGGAGGCGGGGAGTGAGAACAAGCGGAAACAACAAATGAAGCAGACCCGACAACATACAACGATCCACGCCTGAGAAACCCCTTTTTTTTCAAGGGGGAGGGGGGGGGGGGGTGGGGGTACCATGTATCTGTATGTGGATATGTGATATCCTTGACTTGCTTCATATTATATTATCTCACCTCTACAGAACTTCAACTGGTTGCTCACAGTACGGCTCAGCCTGGGCCCAAGAAGCAGCTCTTCGACTTGAGGAAGGAACTGGAAGACTTCCTTGGCAGCCTGCAAAAGCGCAGGCTGTGCAAATGTCCTGAACTGACACGTGGCAAGCCCTCCTTGTTGGCATTTTTGTCCGGGTGCCACTCCAACTGCCAGCGCCTTGCAAAGAGACTTGGGCGATGCAGCTGACGACGGTAGCAATCTAAGCGCCTCAAAGACTTCTTTCTCGCTGCCGTGCTCGTGCCCTCGCGAAACAATGCAAGCGCATCTGCGCGTGGCCTACAAAAACTATCGCGCAGCAAACGTTGCTGGCCTTGGCGATCATGCACCCTGCTTCCTGTGAAGAGAAACTCTTGACTCTTGTAGAAGCCACGCAAGCAACACGCAAGCGTTAGATGCGCCTTGAGCAGTCCAGCCTTGACTTGTTCGACAGACCTCTCCATCACCTGAGAGGCGATGGACTTCGTGGAATGTCATGGAGTGCTCCAGTCGCGATTGCAACAGGGAATGCCTGACAGACCTGCACCTTGAGCTTCAGCAGATCCTCGCGTTTCGATTTGGAGAAACCGATTCTGACCCCCAAAGCTGTAATTCAGAGACATACCACGTCGATCCCATGCGCCCTTCCCGTGCTGCTGCCACGATTCCCCAGCTCGCATCTTTTCACAGCCTAGTCACACGCCTCATCCCGGGCCCGCTGGTGGCTGTTTCAACTGCTATCTGCTTGCATGTCTGCAGCATTGCCACTGGGGACACCAATGCTCCTGGCGTGACGGGAAGATGCGGAGTGCCTGCTCAACGTCCTCGCCGCCAACGCGTTGAACGTGCTCTCAGGGTTGCAGCTACGACTTGCTCCGTGCCTGCAACGCTTCATCATGCTGGCCCTGCTCGTGCCGGGCGACGCAGCGACGGTACAAAGCTGCCGCCTTCACTTCGTTGGCCTGTGAAGGCTGGTAAGCTTCAAAGATCGTAGGCTGCCCGGAACTCCCCAATCCCACCTTAGTGATGTGTGCTGAAACAGCACGCAAAGTGGTATTGCAGTCCTCCTGGACGAAAGCAAAAGCAGCCTTCGGAACGTGCACTTCAAAACTATGCCAAAGCTAACCTTGCAGCTTATTTCAACTTAGGCTACACTGATGCAATAGTGAAGGTCCTCCGCAGCGCCCCACTGCCTTGCACACCAGCACAAACAGCACGCTTGTTGCATGAGATGTGCTATCGAAGCCATAGGTCATCCAGAGGCAACAGCTTTCCATGGAAAAGGGATCGGAAGTGTCGCAACGACCGCTCGGCAAACAAAATTTCGGCCCAGGAAGGCCCAGTCTAGGTGAGCTGCTCTTGCTTGATCCATGCAAGTGCTCGGTTGGCGGACAGTGTGGCACGCTGCCACAGATCCCAAGACCTGAGAAAGCCGAGAAAAAAAAACGCTGAGCCGCATAGATGTCCGGCACCAGATGCACTCAAACTGTTCAGGGCTGCTCTGTCCAAAGCCTTCTTGAAAATCTTGGGCTTTTGCAAATCATGGAGGGCTTCCGGAACCTTTCAAGCAGAAAAATGACTTTAAAGCTGAGCTGAAGTTTGCAGCAAAATGGGCCCGACGGATTCGAGAAGCTGGAGAGCATCCGACAAAGACTTGGAAGCTTTTTTGAACTCCTCGGTTGCTTCTCAGTTCTCACAGCCACAGCAACCGGGCATGCCAGGTGCAGACCTCGCGCGCCATCGCTTGCCGCGCTGTGTTTTTCAGATTCTCGATGTCCTTGCAGAATTCATGCAGCAGACAGAACTTGTCTCCTCTTCCAGCAAACGTCGCAGCTTAGCCAACACGATGCATGGAAAACTGCAGGGGCCTTTCCGGGAGGGCTTGACGGTTCCGTGGGCCTGGGAGCATGATTGAGAAATGAGCAAGTGCCATTTCAAGACATAAACGGAACAGCAAGGTCAGAGTCAGACCTGCACTCCTGCTGGCGGCGCTCGTTTGGGGCTCAGGCGTTGAACAAATGTAGAGCAGCAGACTACTACCAGTACCAAAGCGACAACTCTTCCGCCACGGGTCTCCACAACACAGTAGCTACATGCACAGGCCAGGTCTCCCGGACCGTCGGTGCCGGGTGTATGTTGCCGGCGAATGTTATGTAGCTCGCGCAAAGCCGACAAGCAAGCAGGTGTCCAAGGTTGTTGCAATCGCAATCGTGTTTCTCAGCAGGCTGAATCGAATTGCTACGTCCCTGCCGGCTGCAAAGGTCCTGGTCTCCCAGCGCAACACGCAAGGGGTTCCCATTGTAAATCCATCTACAAGAGCGACGCGCTGGGTTGTCAGTCGAATTGCTCCACACCGTGCCGCTTAATTCTCCGGCGCGGGGTATGACACATCGTCCAGCACAGTCTATTGTGGATTTCTGGCACAACCTCCCTGCCGGTCGTGTCCATCCCAGACGTGCATCCCATGTCCAGGATGTTTTTCGGTACACGAGTCGCTTGTTCCAGCTGCTTCTTTCCGAATCGATCAAGTACCGCGCGCGCTACATGGCCCTGATTTATGATGCCACACGGGAATACTTGAAAAAGGCAGGTAGTTATGCTAGATCATGCCTTTGTGTGAAGATACTCTTCTTCCGATGACTCTGCACGAGCTGCGACGTTGCAGGCGAAAGTCTCGGAATCGCCTGCCCTGTCTTGTGTTTCCTATCAAGAGACCTACGTGGCCTGTGGTAGCATCCTCGTGATTGGACAACCTGCAAGATGCAGCGTCGTGGAACGGCCCACCCACCTTTCCCACGACCTCTCTCTTTCCTTCTTTCTTCCTTTCCTTTCCTTTTCTCTCGCTCGCTCTCTCTCTCGCAGTCTTTGCTTTGCTTTGCTTTGCCTTGCTTTGCTTTGCCTTGTTTTGCCTTGCCTTGCCTTGCTTTGCTTTTGCCTTTAATTTTGTTTTTTTTGCTTTGTTTTGCTTGGCTTTTTGCTTGGCTTTTTGCTTTGTTTTTTGCTTTGCTTTTTGCTTGCTTTTTGCTTTGTTGGTTGCTTTGCTTCTTGGTTTGCTTGGATTGCTTTTGCTTGGCTTTTCGCTTCGCTTTTCGCTTCGCTTTTCGTTTCCCTTCTCACTTCGCTTGACTTGGCTTGGCTTGCCTTGCCTTGCCTTGGCCAGGACTACAAACTCAGCCCGGATCTTCAAAGTGTTGCAAACCCTGAAGACTCAGAAGCCACTTTGACTGGGAACACGTTGCTCCTAGCTCCACATAAGCTTCGCACGAACTCACCGCTCTTTCAACTTGATCCTTCTCCTTCAAGAAGGCAAACAAGTCACCAATCAATCAATCAACTGACGACTGTTGTCATGACAACATTCGAGAAGAACCAGGGCCTGCAACACTGCTTCCAGGCCTGCCTCACTAAGCGAGGGTGTCTACCAAACACGTCAAATGTTAAAAGCTGTTCTCCCTCTCTCTCTCTCTCTCTGTCTCTGTCTCTGTCTCTGTCTCTGTCTCTGTCTCTGTCTCTGTCTCTGTCTCTGTCTCTGTCTCTGTCTCTGTCTCTGTCTCTGTCTCTGTCTCTGTCTCTGTCTCTGTCTCTGTCTCTGTCTCTGTCGCTGTCTCTGTCTCTGTCTCTGTCTCTGTCTCTGTCTCTGTCTCTGTCTCTGTCTCTGTCTCTGTCTCTGTCTCTGTCTCTCTCTCTCTCTCTCTCTTTGCGCCTGTGCGTCTTCCAGTTCTTCTGTGACAGCGCAGATCCTATCAAAACCTAAGCAGCAAACACGAACTTGACTTCTGTCAATGCCTCGGGGATAACCACAAATCACGGTGAGAAACATCTGGGGAAAGGGCTACCTCGAAGGGCCCGTTGCGCACATCTCTTTTGCCTTTCGGCCTGCATCATCCAAGAAACCACAGAATCATCTAGGTGGCCGTTGCAAGAGCAACTGAATGCAACTGACATGCCCAGTGCGGCAGATGACGGCTGATTGCGGGCTGTATGAAGGCCTTGCGAAGTGCCTCCTCCGTGGCCTGCATATTCAAAAACAAGCACATGTCCTCAGCCTCACATGTCCGAAACCATGATCAATTTAAATAACCTTTGTCCACGAACCCCAAAAGAAGCGGAAGGAAGGTCTTTACCTTCCACGGCCTCCATGCGCTCAAAGAGGCCCTTGACGAAGCTTTGCGTCGTCGCGCGTTCAGCTTTCAGATTGGCATGCCAAACTTCCACAACACGCTGCGCTGACCAAAGCCTGGGGAAGAAAACCACAACACCATAAAGCAACCAGCTGAGGCAATGTGAGAACACGTCAGCACCAAAGGGCTAAGAACGTGACTGCTTCTGCAGCTCCATGTTTTGCTTCTGCAGCTCAATACAGAAGTGGCAAGGGCACATCGGCATGTCAGTCATGACTGCACGTGTGGCAGTCTTGACTGTTGGCAGATGCTTCGTACTCAAACACCTTTGGCAACAAGGGTCTTGTGTCTGCGCGCCGTGTCCCTCGTCAACATTGATGAATGAATGCACTCTCGTATTGCAACACCATTGCCGATACTTCTTACTGCGGTCATGGAGTGGCAGAGCCAAGGCGTTGAAATTTACCTCGGCTTCAGAGAAGAAATGCTGCGGTAATGGAAAGCATCCACAGTCATGTTGTTTTGGCGACAACAGGTTCCAAAGTTTAAATCATTCACTCATGCTTTTCCAACTTTTTAAAGGCGAACATGATTTCAGATTATTGATATGACCGTTCTAAGTGGATCAGCTGCACAAGTCAGACAGAGAAGCTTTCACCCACGCCTACTTCTGAGGGCGGCGCGGGAATAAATGGACCTCACCCTTCCAAGGCCGGACGCTTCTCGCCCTCAGCTCTAGGATGGCTCCTCGGCAGAACGGATAGGCCGATAACAATGACAGCTGAACTCATCTGGCGCAGTGCCTTACATTACAAGCATAAAGTAGAAGGAACATGGTGCAACGTGCTTTTCGGGTGTCTTGCAACTGTTGCTCTCAGCTTCTCCACAATGCTGTCTTGGCGTGACTGAGCCAAGGGAATTGATTGTCCAAAAGCCTGTTTCTTGTGAAAACCGCTCTCACTAAGCACATAGAAACAATAACAAACATGTACACGTGCATAACATACCTCCTAAGTAAAACGTCGGTAAGCTAACAGGCCCGGTCCGAGGCAGTTGAGGCATCAGTTCAAGTACCCCAGCCAGACGTAGAAACTATCTCGGCACTTCAGGTCACATGCCGCACACGCGGCCAGCGGCCAGGATCACGTTCAGAATCACTTCAGACGTGGCAGACCAGAACGGACTTTAGAGTGCGGCGAGCACGAGTCACACGCTGGCAAGACACTGAAGCCTGCTAACTCGCTTCGGGTCCCCAAAGTCTTCTTCGGGAGCATTGCGCTGCGACTCTGCTGCTCGTTTTCCATGACTCGAAGACTGTTGCGACACAGCGCCACCTCTTCCCCTAGCTGAGACGACAAACACAACCTCACCCCACATCATTCTGCAGGATACGGTAAGCCGATGTCAAGCCAGGAAGTGGGTTTTGGCTGGCAGCATCTTTCGCACGGCTTGACAAAAGCACCAGATTACACAATGCGACCTGTGTTTTCATCCTTGACCCGGTCGAGTGTTAAACAGGACAATTGCAGAACATACGCGTGATGTGAGCACGTGTAGGAGAAGGACGGCAAAAGCAGTTGCACCGAGTGCTTCTTGCGAGGTTTCAACTCCAGCTTGAAAACAGTTTTCGACCCCGAAGGATGTGGCTGAAAGCGACCCACGACTTGAACAGCAGAGATAATCCTGTCTTGGAACGCCTTAACGTGGAGCTTGGAATGACAACGTGGGATTGGAGACTCCCTAGAGCTGCGTTGCAACGCGGAGCCCTTTCATGATTTCTTCAGCCGCTGCACCTTCCGCGCATGGAGCACGCTTTTTCCCCTGCATTGCAGTCAACGAGCCGCGCTTGCCGTCGATGATTTTGCAGCGGAGATTCTCAGCTGCAAAACCATCGGCGGCAAACGCTTTTTTTTTTTATTTTTTTTTGGGTCGCTGCTGCTTGCTGGCCCGAAACGCATGTGTTTCGCCAGTTCGTTGTTGAGCGCCTGCTGTCTTGGCTAAAGACTAAAGGGCGCAAGAGCAGCGAAGCCAGGCTGCTGTCTAAAGAGACCAAGCGCTGGCGTGCGGTCCTAGAGCCGCAACAAGTGCTCAGAACAGCTGGGTCGAAGCGTCGGCAGAAGAAGCATTGTGCTCCTTGCGAAATGTCCCCACAAATGTGCACGTTTGCTTGCGTGTGCGACCGGGAATACGTCCTCCAGCTGTCTTCTGAGCTCCCCGTTCTCCTCCAACAAAAACGAACATGTTTCGAGACAAACTTCTGCAGCTGCAGGGGTCGGGCCTCCACCAGGTGTTGCAGGACGATCTCTTGGATCCTCACGTTCACCGGAGGCTCGAAAGCAAGGCCCTACGGCACCACTGGGCTCCACACCGAAATTTGCAATGGATCTGGTAGAGCTCATCGCAAACAGCCTGGAAGCCCGGCACGCTATCGATGCAGAAGGCCGTATTCAAGGCTACAACAGTACTCACAACCAACAACAACTTCAACCTCGAACCAAAGAGCCTTATCAGACTTATCACTTCTGTATTTCGCGACCATGCAGCTGCGAAAGCGACGAGAGTTTTGCATTTCGCAAACACGATGCTCAGAAGCGACGACAACTCTGCACTAGAGCCTTGGCAGGAAGCACTTCGGCAAATGACAAGACGAAAACCCACCCGTCTTTCGGTTGTGCGATTGGATACATCGCGTTCTCGTGGAACACTCAGGGAACATATTGTCAAGCTCTGCACCTTGACATTGAAGACATTGGCAAGGCAGGTATGTTTAAGCGACAGACGAACACGTTCATAGTTTTCGAGCAAACTCAAACATCGCAATCCCCAGGCAATTTCGCGGAGTAGAATCTTACATCCATGCCTCTCGCCTCGCCATTGGCCATTGGATACATAGCCACGTCATGGAACAAGATATTACTTTTCCAAATATACTCCCTGTTCGCCTGGCCAACTGACACATGTAGCCTTTGGCAAGCCACGGTTTTGGAAATTACACATCTGAATTCCAATCCACCCATTTTCAATTTGCGAACACATGCTTTGCAAGCTCAAGGTACCATTGCCTCGGCAAGGAACGCTTGCGGCACTGCAAGGAACAAAATGTTAAATCCAGCCCCAACCACCTTGCCGTTGGATACCTAGCCTTGGCAAGGAATGCTTGGGGACATGATACACGTAACATCCATTCCTCTTACGCCTTGCGAATTGACAGACCGCATTTTGAAAGAACACTTCCGGTAACAGAATCAATCCACCCCCCTTGCATTTTTCCCCCGTGTTATTTGATTTTGCTTTTACTCACCTCTGGCTTTTGCTTTTGCCCCTATCGTTGGCTACCTTCTGTTTTTCGCTATTGCCTTTGCTGAAAGGAAACGCATGACTGAAGCGCAGGAGGAGCTACGACGACCAATGGGAGTGATGGATGCACGGACGATGACGATGAAAATGGCCATCGCGATCACGGGCACAGCCACAGCAGAACGGTCACATGCCGCGCGGGACACAGATTGAGCAAGGTCACGCTCCACGCAAAAAACTGAACCGTTTGAGCCAATACCCCAAGCCTTCTTGAGGTCTTCCAAGCTTTGGCTGCCCTGAAGCGACCATGCGGGGATTAGACAAAAGCGCATGGTGACCCGAGCCTGGATGGAGGTAATCGAGGTAGTAGGCATAACCTGCTGCACCCAAACCGGCCTAGATTGAACAATCGCCCTCGGATTGTGAACAGTGGCGGTGGACGTTGCAATTTCAGGTCTGGTGTGGAAATACATGTGCGGAGGTTTTTTGTCTGATTCAGGCCTGGAAGCCTCGCGTGCTGCTGTTGTGAGTTTTTCTTCGATATGGGTGGCTGCGCAACTGGCAATCCCTGGAAGTGCATACATGGGACCCGAATTTTGAGTCAGCTCGCTGCAAATCAGCTCGCACATCACCGATCTTTCCCCACAGCTAGTAAGGCCAAGATGCGGCAGCAGGGTGGAGTGCTCCATCAACAGCCTCAACAAAACCGGGAAGCTTGCGAAGCATGCGAAGGGCTATCCCAGTCGCTACACACTGGCGACTGGAGTCCTCCGTTTCCACGCCGCTTCGAGACAAGTCCTGGCCAGCGGTACTTCGACAGCAAGCACCTTTTGCGCCCTAATGTAACCTACATAAATAGGTTATACACATACAGAACACCATTGACGTCCTCCGCCTCTTGCACGGATTCTGCCACCTGAATTGCTGTTACTCGAGTATTTGGGCAGCGCACTAGCAACCGTCAGTTGCTCTCAGGATATGAAGCGGCAGACTTCATGCCCTTAGAGTATCGTTCGTTCTACGCGCGATTCAAGCTCGATTCTGTGACCTGGCTACTTGTTGCGCCGTCTAAAGAAGAGTACATGGAGCGGGCTCTCGGCAGAGGCAGACCTGAGTGTACTTATGCTGGGTGCCTTTAGTTAAGACCGGTGCGAAGGCCATAACCTATGGTGGATACATTCGTCAAAACACAGCCCAAGCCTCCGCAAGATGTCTTTCCTTTCTGGCCTCTGGGCCGCCATGCTACGCCGGAAACCAAGAAGCTAAAGACTCCACTTCAAGAAAGGAACCTTTGCCGCCAGCTTCTTGCGCTGACTTCTTGACCTTGGAAAAGGCTATGATACGGGCAAAGAGATGTCGAACAATGACAGACTCAGAGGACACGTGCACCCAGGGATGTTGAAAGCTGAATAAGGCTGGGTGAAGGCAGTTCAGGCTGCGCAGCCCTTTCAGTACTACCCAACAGGGTTGACGCGCGGCTGAACTTCTACTCCCCCACCCACACACACACTATGAGAACACGCAGGTCTGAGCTGGGCGCAACTGTGGTCGCGAGGCCTGCATGCAACACTTCCAAACAGTCTGCGCTCCTCCGGAACACAACACATTCGAAACAGATGCAACCCCGAACAACTCCCCGACCTCCGCCATTTGCGCAAAGAGGGAAGAAGTAAAGACCCGAGCCCATGCTACGGTCAGGGAAAGCTGCAGGGCAGGCGGGACAGGTAATGGGAGGGTGCAAACACAGACTGAAATAGGAGAAAACCAGAATAGACTGAATTGAGACAAGGAAGGCGGAACGGTAACGGGGCAGTAGCTGGAAAGTGGAAACAGCCTGGAGAAAATAGGTAGGGGTTGGAGCCAGTCAGTGAGCAAGACCAATATACAAACGACTCTGCATCAGTGGTGGCGCCGAAATCTGCAACATAAGCAAGGTGCAACACAAAAAGAAAGCAACCACATTGGGAAAGCCTGAGCACATGCAGACAGTATATGCGCCATTCAGGAATTCATTGAAGGTGTCAGGCATACATGCACGGCAAGGCCATTATCGCATCAAGAAGACACCCGACAAACACAAGGAAGCAGTGAGAAGACGCACGACACAAAGCAGGCACCAATATTTGAGCAGCGACCTGTACTGAGCACAAGTTAAAACGCTGTTCTGAAGCTTATCTCAGGCCGTTTCACTCTGTCCCTGGCCATGGTGCGGCATGAACTCCGTTTCCAATTAACTGTATGTTCCTTCTTCGTCGGGCTCTCGATCTGCTGACCCCAGGTTGAAGCGAGGCGCGGCGCGTTCCAAATCACATGCTATGAGTGAATTCGGGAAAATGTGAGACTCATGCCTCTGCTGCCAAAACCTGTGTGAAGTCTCCCTGCGGCGCTCCGCGCTTCGCACCCCCACGCTGCCAGCGCAGCTGCGCGGCCTTCTCAAGATGACGGGTCGTGTAAGATATGTCTGTCGAGGAGAGCCCGCTACCAACCCTATGCCAGGCACGCACCGATTGATGGTAGTGGCTATCAACGGAGGAAGTCCAAGGCCAGACCGAGACAAGTTGGGAAAGAAAGGAGCTGGCTCCCGGTCGAATCGGGACCTGGAAGTCTTGGCAGCGGACCAGTAAGAAGCCGGAGGGAAAGCGCGGGCAAAACGGCAGTGCGCCGAATTGGGCATGGCCTTGACTCTCACAGACCCACAGGCCCTGACCTTCACCCAGCTTTCCCGTACGCCTGCTTGCATCTTCACAGGCTGGCAGTGAACCGTCCAGTCTGGAACAAGCTAGTGGGGCGATTGGATAACACTCCGTCATTTGATGAGAGAAGCTGTCACAATCCTGCACTGCAGCAAGAGCCAGGCGCCGCTCGGTAGAAAGCCTCGCCCTCACACTGGCCCTTTTTTGCAGTACTAGCGACGATCAGTGAGACATACGCGCATCGCGGGGAGGCGGTTTTGCGATCACTCCATATCCCTTAACTCCTGTGTCTTCGCCTTCCTCAAATTGCCGGGGCTGAGTCTGATTGCACAGCCGGCTTCTACAAATCAAGCTCCTACGGTCTATGGCTTATAGCAACGGCAAGGTGGGACAAGTAGAAGTCCGCACATCCGTTGTGCCTGGACGCTGAGACGTTGCCGATGTAACAGCTGGCAAAGGGCACTGTGGCAGTATCGAGTGATTTGAATATTCAAGACAGACGTCGACATGTCCAAGTCGTCCGAGCATCGCAGAGAGGGCTAAGCCATCGACGCCTGAAGGTCGCGCCCCGCAACACCCCACGAGCCGCGCAGCGACGCACGCTGAAACCCCGAAAGCCCTGCAAACTTCCGCACCGAAGTGAAGGCAGGCATGCAAGCCATGCTCCGACCTCTGCATTGCTCTGCATTGCTCTGCGTTTCTCTGCATGACTGCCGCCGCCGCGACCCGCAACTCGTCCGCTCCGCTCATCAAAACCATCCAAGGAATCAAGCAAGACAAGAACATCTGATCGCACAAGCTCTCCGTTTTTTAGCCGAGGATCCGAAAAGTCGGACTAGGTGACTAGACCACTTGGGGTGAGACTGAGGGCGGGAGGATTCGGTAGGATCAAGTTGCAGATCACACCATCTTGCTCTGCAGCTCCACATCGCGCGGAGATGGGTTTGCCGGGTGGCAGAGGTCGTTGCGCACATCCCGGTCCCGATCGGGCGGGTCCCGAGAGGGCTTGAGGCCGTCGAAGCGGATGTCGACACAGCCGCGTTGCATCTGCTGTACCTTGTGGACTGCCGCCGCAGCTGCGAAGACACGACAGGGCTGCAAAAGGAAGCGAAGGAAAAGAAGCCACAAATCTGCTTCCTCGGCCTCTTCTCGCATCACCGATGCTCTTCTGAGGTGCATCACCGCCCATGCCAGCACCGTTAGTGTGAGCAGGACAGCGTCAAAGAGGCACCACCAGTCACGCGTGAAGGACAAGCCCCTAACGAATATGTTGGATACGACTTCTGCAAAGAGCGCGAATGTAACCAGACTCCAGCAGGCACTTTGCCAGGTCCCGCCCTCGAGGATATCATGCCAGCCCTTCGTGTCGCCTTCCAAGGCAAAATCATTCAACCCTGGGACTCCCCGGGCTCCCCTCCTAATGCACTGAAGGTAAAGGAATATAACTGAATGTACTCTGCACAGTACTGGTGCCTACAAGTACTGTAAGTACTGAATGTGTTGGGAGTGCCCTCCGGAAGATTATTTCTTTCCCTGAGATCGGCGCCTGATTTCCAGACATCCACGAGCGTGGAGAGGAAAGCGGCCGCCGCCAGCAGTGAGCAAAGGAGGCAGTAGATGAAGTAAGGCCGTTGGAGGCGCAGCAGCAAGATCTTGTGTCTGAGCTGCTCTGTCCAGTGAACGCTCGCCCCTGCCTCCAAGTCGCATGGCTCCAGAGGGTAGGTTTGCATCGTTTCGCTCTCCCATTGCGTGGAGCCTTCATCCGAGCCCATGGCAAAAAAAAACAACAAAGTGCTTTGCCAGGTGACGGGAGGCTGTACAGCTCGTGGTGCTTGTTCTACCGGTTTAAGCTAGCTGCTGTGCTAACTACTGTTTATAGTCGGGCACTGCCTCGCTCATCCCTCGAAATACATGGCCTGCTCCAGTTGCAACTTCGCAACCACTTTCGATATGCAGACATCCGCTCTCAGCTTGAACACGCATCCAATTGCACTAGGCGGCGCGGAAACATCTGTAACATCTGACCGAAGCAAAGGGAAAGTTCGCCGAAGTCAGGGGGCCTTGCTTCTCTTCCTTTTCTCCCCCGCCGGTGTCGGGGTGTCAGGCGTGAGATCTCACAGCACTGCTGTGAATTACGAATTGGCACACCAGAGTCTGCCTTCCTCGCTATTTCGAGACTGGATTCCGACTGCGCGCGTAAACTCTGCTGTGGAGCCTGACCATCTGAAGTCTCTCGATCCTGCTCATGCCTGCTCGGCTCGCCTCCTTGGAGTCCTTGGGGCATGAGGCTCAGAACAAAGAGAGCAGCTCCCAGAGCAACTAGCAAGTTTCCAGTGCAAAGGCACAAAAGAAATTAGCTGCGAGGCGAGGTGCTCGTGAGCTTGGAAGGAGGAGCTCGAGGGCTTGCGGCCAAGTCCCGGCCTCTCAGCAGCTGTCTTTATGGGGACCGTGAGCATGATTGTGCGCTCGGTGCCCTGAGCATCTCACAAGGGTGGCGCCACCCCACGGGCACGAAGCACCGGAGAAGCCAAGCTGGGGCAGAGGCCAAGCAAGGGCAGTTACAGAAAGCAATTGCCAAAAAGCCAACCCTTGCCAACCACATGAAGTAGCCTGACTCATCGACTCATCGGCGCTGTAGGATGACAGGATGTGACATGAACAAACAATCCGCTGTCTTCCTCCGTGCAAAACGAGGCCTCGGCTCCGAATCCTGGCGCAGGTTGGGGGGGGGTCTCAGTCTCACTTCGCGTTTCAACTGAAGCTGTTCTCCACTCAGAACAGTAGCTCTTGGGTGGAAGTCTGCCAGTCTACCACCCAAGTACTACTGTTCGCGCCTGGGACCGCAGCCGCGGGGACGTGTCGGGTCTGTCGCCTCGTGCTGCCGGTGATCCTCTGAAGCTTGGAGCGAAGCTTGGAGCGAAGCTTGGAGCGAAGCTTGTGTGTGGAGCTTGTGTGTGTGGAGCTTCCAGTGGTTCTTGGCTTTGGACACTTTCATACCACTTCGTGCTCTGCTCTCCGGGGGAGGGGCAGGCGGGGGGGGGGGCGCCATAAGAACCTCATCAGCAAGAAGGCTCGACCCAGACCATGACAGACCCGGATACCATGTCCACTCTCCTCGGCTCATGGGCCGGAGCCGGCCCTGAGAGAAAGGCAGAGAAAGGCAGAGAAAGGCAGAGAAAGGCAGAGCAAGTGGCCGTCGCTTGTGACTCTGTTCTAAGCCTGGCCCTGCCGCCCCGCCTTCTGCACGTTGGCTGCCACCTTGCATGGCACTGGAATCAGCATGTGAGAAATATACTACCAAAACGACAGAAGCAGCCTGGCAAAAGGCAGTTGCCAAAAGAAAAAGAGCACACGGAAATAAAGAAAAGAGGCTCTTACAAGGCACGGCATGTGCTGCGCAAGGTCCGAGCCCGCGGCCCTCGAGGCGAAGGTGAGCGTGGAGTAGCTCTCGTTGGCGTCCGCGGCGTCTGGAGAAACCTGCGCCTCGGCCGGAGGAGAGAAACGGACAGAGAGAGAGAGAGAGAGAGAGAGCAGAGAAAGACAGAGCAACAGAGAGAGAGGGAGAGAGAGAGAGGCGGTTTCGTGAGATGGCAGTGAGAGTGATCAAATGGTCACAGCATGCACAGGCGAAAGTGATAGGGCCAAGGCAAAGAGGAAGGTCTTGCATCCCGGACCCCCCAAAGCATCTTGCAGAAGGTACCTCAGAGCTCTCCGAGACATGCGCACAGGCACGGTCGCTGTTGCGGTCGCGGCCCGAGCCCTGCTTGGCGCGCCGGGTCCCGGGCGTAAGCTTGGAGTTTCTGAAAGGTATGTGCCCCTCGGCTACACAAAGAGTTCGGAATAGAATCAGACGAGAAATCGGAAGATATCTTCGAGAACAATCAGAGAAAATGCCAGCCCCCGCTGCTGGGCGCGGGTCGTTTCCGCTGGAGTCGCCCAAGGCGTACAGAACGTCGGAGAGCGCCGACAGCGATCGGTTGATGCAGTTGGCCTGGCGTGTCAGTCAGAGCTGCGCAGGAGCTGGAGTCGAAGGTGGGAGTTGGTAACAGTGTCTGGAGCCTCCTTCATCTGCACGCCCTCAGCCTGCGACACCTTCGTGCGCTCGCTGCCAGCCAGGTCCACCTTCAAGGAGCGGAAGCTTTGTCACCCGCACAGAGTCCAAAAAAACCCTCAAAGCTTCTGGGGCAGCTTCTCAGGCCACGGCGATGTGCAACACGCCAGGGCCACGACGGCCCTCCTTGCAGGCACAGGACACCAGCTGGAGCGCGACGCCGAACTACTTTCTCTTGCCTCGTCGGCGCCGGCGGATCCTGAGAGCTTCTCACGTCGGAAACGCTTCTCCCAATTCAAAGGACAGAAGGAGCATCACCCGCTCGAACATGCACACCGGGGCCGCCGCTGGCACTCAAGGAGAGCACACAGTGCGAACGAGAGGACCTCCAGAGCACGCTCCCCAAAAAAGGCCCCCCGCCGTCTGCACCTCTCAAGAGTATGATATGTTGTCCGAAAGTGTTCTTTCTGGAAAACGTTGAGCGCGCTGGCCGCTCATTCAAGGCAGTGCTGGCCACGTGGCGCTGGCGCCTGAGACGAAGCAGGCAAACGCAGCTTAAGGCACGGGGAAAGGAAACCAACACACTAAAATCAAAAGCGAAAAGAAACATCGAGGCAGGGACCCTATCCGCTGCAATGCCTGCTCGACGTCACTTGACCTGAAATAAAAACCGCGTCTGTCACATCGCGCGCTTTTCTTGCTGTGTTCTCACAGCCAAAGGGAAGTGCCTTTCACGCCCGCGCATCACATCTTGTCACCTTGCCCTCCCGCTTTTGGCACACCGGGTCTCTTGCTCGCGCACTGCCCAGGACTTCAAGCCCGGAACTCGCATGGAGCCGAAGGGCGAAGGCCTTGGGAAGGGGACGTGCTGTCGAAGGGCGAGATGAAGCCAGGGGAAAAGGAGCTTCCGTCGAAAGGCCCCGGCCAGGATCCCGATCCCTCCTGGGCCACACATGTGCTGCCAAACAGATTCTTTGCCGAGAGAGAAGGAGAGATGGGGAGAGAGAGAGAGAGGGGGAGAGGGAGGGAGGGAGAGAGAGAGAGAGAGAAAGAGAGGGAGAGAGGGAGAGACGGAGGGAGAGGGAGGGAGGGAGAGAGAGAGAGAGAGAGAGAGAGATGGACATGGAGATGGAGATGGAGATAGAGTTGGAGAGCACGAGCGCGCGGCAGGGTTCATGACAACGACTATCAAAAGTGAAGCACAGAAGCCACATGCAAAGCAAAATGCGGAAGGGGGATGCAGAGTGGAGAGCATCAGAGGTAAGGGAAAGCTCGCATCACGGCGTCACGCACAGGACTGCGGATTTCGTTGTTTCGCACTGCGTTTAGGCGCCTCTTTGTCTTTGGACTGCCGCACCTCGAGCCTCTCACCTGGCTTTCCAAAAACTGTGAAACTTCAGGATTTGTGGAGACTGTGCAAACGGAACTGACGGCCGGGGACGGTGCAAGATGCCTCTTGCGGCCTGAGGCTGTCAACAGGCACAAGCTCCTTTGTCCGAATTGCACCCAGGCTCTACCCAGCCCTACCCGGCTCACCCCCAGCCCCACCCTTGCAGACCAACATCTCGTCCGGAATCGGGATCGGACAGAAGATCCTGGCAAAAAGGAAGCACGGCATGTCGTCGCTGCCATGATCTGAAGCTCTGCACCTGGATCGATTCGTTGTAGATCTCCAATGCTGACAGCCTGACATCATACCTCGACACATCTACGATGATTGAAAGCTTAAAGCCATAAAGAGGACTTTCTTGGATGCATTCGGATGCCTTGCACCCTCTGCGTTGAAGGCCAGCTTCAGCAAGTCGGCTATTGCCAAGTCCTCGACCATGGACACAGAAAGCCCCTCATAGAGCCTCTCCCCGCCACTGCCGGACACTGCCCCGGGCACCCGGGTCCTGAATGCCAGGCTCCCCAGAACATCGGTCACCCGCCAGCGTGTACCTTGCCAATTGACTGCCGGACTCTGCCAATTCGCTCAAGGCTGAAAAGTGCATAGCGATAAGATAGCAGAGGCTACAAATTTCTGAGTTAAAGTGGAGCACGTCTTTCCGGCACCCGTCTGGCCGTAGGCAAGGATGCACACCTGGTCCAAGGGGCAGCTGCTCTCAGACTCAATGCAACAAAAACATGAATTCCTGATCACACATCCTTCTATAAAGATCGGCTCTCGTAGTTGTGGCTTCTCTCTGTGACCTCTCAGGAACTATGAATGAACTGAGCAGAAGAGATGGGGACAATCCAGAGAGATGAGAAGGGAATGTCCATACAGAATCGACCTCGCAATTTCTGAATAATTTCTACTTGGCATGTCCGCCCCGGCTACCCCGACCCGACCACCAGAAAAAGAAAACGACAAGCAAGAAACAAAAGAGAAAGAATGAAAAAAAAAAAGTGAATCAAATTCATTTGTGTGAGGCATACGAAATGCATTAGATTTTGCAAGAACTAAGTAGAGGCAAAAACCAAGACAAAAACAAGATTTGTTGTGCTGGCATTTCCGCATTTCAAAGTTTAGACCGTGTCAAACGATGAGTTTATCCCATGGTGTCCCTTTTGCAGTCAAGACACATGAATGCCTTGAAGAACGCCGGGAATCAAGGGCTCCACTTCCTCGCACGCAAACGAAAGCAAGCAGAGTGATCATGATCGTCATGACCTCACGACTTGTCAAATGGGACTTGATCAGCACCTCGTACAAGTCTCGCTGGCTGGCTATCTGGGAGAAGACCCGGTCGAAGCTAAAATCGTGCCTCACAGCATGCCCCGACTTGCCGAAAGCTGCTAAAAGCTCTGTAGGCTTTTCGAGCCGGGTGTTTGGCAAGCGATTGCAAGCTCAATATCCCGTGCTACCGTGGACTCGTCATGCCCAGCCTCTTATCTCCGGCCGGCTTGCGGAGGGAGATGCTGCGGGATCCCTGAGCCTCCGCCCCTCCTCAGCAATTGGAAACACGGACAAAGAGAAAGAGACCGAAAAATGAGCTCAAGAGTCAGAAGCCGCTTTTTTTTGGAAGTGAGTCGAACCCGGAGGGCTTTGGGCCGAGCACCAGGCCAGATCCGAGAGGCCTCCGGCAGCGGCCAAAGCACCAGAGGAGAGTCCATGCTTCATAGGATATATGTTTACATATGCATATGACACATATACATTACATGGCATTACATTACATTGCATTACATTACATTACAGTACACTACATTGCACACGTATGTATGTATGTGCTAACCCCCCCCCAGACCAACCCCCACTCTGGGACTCTAAAAACTAGCTGGTTTTGTAGGTTTGTCTCCTATGGAGATGTAACTCTGGACGGGTATGACGAAGGAAACAGGCGTGTTACATATAGAGAGTGGGCCCCATTACAGGTGCGTGTTTTTCACTGGGCAGATGCGACGTGCGAGTGATGTATATTTTTCTTCCAGGCCCCCCAGACCCATGTATGCTTTGTTTACAAATCCTAAAAACCCTAAAAATCCTTGAAAATCAAGTTTGAAAGGATTTTCCAAGATTTACGCCTTTAAAATGGTTAAATGCTTAAAATAGCACATCCGGGCCGCTTCCCATGTACTTTTTTCCCTTCCTGAGATTTGAAGATTTTTAAAGGTTTGAATGGGTTCGGGGGGGCGGGCTCTCCCCATTAAATACTTTAGGAATTAAAAACATGCATGGCCTGCCTGTTAACATTTTCAAAGACTTCAAACAATACATGGGGAGGGCCCCGGACCCACTATCTTCTTGAAAACCCATGAAACGCTAGAAACTCAGAAACATTCAATGGACAGGGGCCCGGACTTCTTTTAAGGAGTCAATGATTCCTAAAGGCCTTGAAAATCCTTAAAACCCGTGAAAAAACATAAATGGGAAGAGGCCCGGATTGATCTTCTTCAAAGGTGTTTAAGGATTTTGAAGATTCTTAAACCAACCAAATGGGTTTGGGGGGCCCGGGGGCCTTCCCATTGAATTTTCAAAGACTTTAAAGATTTTAATGGCCTTTATGTTTTTCAAAAACCCTTAAACACATAAATGGGGAAGGCCCCTGCCCAGCCCCCCGGACCCATTAAAAAACAATTTTGAACCCTGAAATTCTTGAAAACATTTAAATAGAAATCTTCAACAATCTAAATGGGAAGCGCCCCCGGGTCCCCCAAACCCGGTTAAACTTTAACAATCTTTAAAAGCCCGTCGAGACATGAATCCGTGCCTCTTCCCATTCAGTTGTTTAAGGACTTTCAAGATTTTCCACCAGCAATTACTCGGTTCACCACAAAACAAAACAAACAAACAAACAAACAAAAACAAAAAACTGAACAAACAACATGCAACAAATGGGGCACTATGACCAGGTCATGGGGAACTAGTCTCCCGCAATGTGCATTTTGTTCAGAAAGGAACGCTGCGGGGGCCCCACTTTTCCACACATTGGATTTTAAGTACTTTCTCACGCGTTCGTGCTGTTATCATGTTTTTTCAGAAAGGGACACGCTACGGGCCTGCGTTTTGCAGGCGTGTATTCCGTGTTGTGTTGGGGGGCCAAAAAAGAGAGGAAGGGGGGGAGGGGAACAAACGCAAGGCCCGCCCCCGCCCCCCCCTCCCAGGGAGGACATCACCCCCTACCAGTCTCCCTCTCTATCCCGAGACCCCTATTCTCCCCGAGGATGCTGTACAAGCTTTGCGCGCGGTAAGGCTTATAACGTTAACTGAGTTTTGCGTGTGGCAGTGTATCTCGAGCATGGCACGTACTAGTCGGCAGTCGTGCATTATACTGCATGAAAGAAGTTCAAGGATCCTGATAGCGTGCGATATTTATGTATATGTATATATATATATGTATACATGTATATATCTATATATAAACTACTAATATACTTTCATATTGAAGAGTAGAATTTTGATTCTATACCATGGTATCTAATCATCTAGAATCTGGACGTTACAAAAGCACATAAAAAAATATTCTGAGAGGGAGGCAGGAGCTAGATCTTCTAAAGCCACGAACTCCGGATTTAGGAGTTATGGAATGCGGTACACTGGGCATCACAAGGGCTGCATATGAGGAATAAGGATTGCTGGGACCGAACACTTGTGGCATTTTCTAAGGTGAGGTTTTGCCGTCACCTCTTTGCGTCGGTGCTCGTTGCTATAGTACAGCATAACATAGTATAGTAAATTGGAAATTTTAATTCTATTACAATCATAACTACCAAATTGACAAGTGTTCTTTGGAGGGGGGGGGGCAGGGCTAGATCTTCTAAAGCCATGAACTCCAAATTTAGGAATTATGGAACGCGGTATAAGGGGCATTACAAGTGTGGCAAATATGTTCGTCTTCTTGACGGTCAGAATCAGCTTCCAGAGCAGAAGCTTCTGGATAGACATAGATTCTTGCTTCTTTAAGAGCTTGCAGCTGCACCTGCGCAGAATCAGCAAAACTGGAACTGCCTCCTCGTCCAAGCCCACGAAAAGTTCGTAGAACACACGGCCCTTCTTGCTGCAATGCTCCGGATCCTTCCGGAGAATTGCAGCGAGGGTTCGACGCCCGAGCCTCCAAAAAAAGATTCATTCTAGGACGGAGAAATGCGACTCGGCCCCTGCCTGTCCAGATTGATTTTCAAACTTCTTCTCTGGAGCGGCGAGTCTGGACCCAGGTGCCAGCACGCGTTCCCCCGAAGCCGGCGCTTGCTCCAGGCAAACGCAGACGGCAAGGAGCAGAGCTTGCTTCAGCAATTGCGGCAAAAAGGGCGCGACGCCTTGCATGGGCTGGTCAGAAAAGCAGTATAGCGGGGTGTCGCAATCGCTTCCACACGCTCACACTCGCTAGCTCACAAGAACTAGCTAGATCAGAAAACTGGGTCTGTGGGTCGTATACACCAGCCACAAAACTCCATCTGAAATCCTGATTCTTATGCTCGCACTTCTTGTTCGCTTTGAAAGCTCACAACTCCCCGGGCAGACACAGCACAGGTGTTGTATCATGTTTGCGAATCACATTGCGAGGCAAAGCAAAGGCCGCACACGTGCAGCCACGAGTCATGCAAAAGTTCACAGCCAGCCGACTGATACTGTGGCAAAGCCTGTAGTCTTGCCACGTCTGCGAGTTTGTCCAAGAAAGCCTTGTCAAACCTCACGGACCTTATGTAAGAGCCCAGCAACACGCGAAGTCAAAGAAAGCATTGATGAGCAAGTCCGCTGACCCCCTTGCCCATCATCAACGAGTGTTGCCATTCAGCACGTGCGCAAACCGGTTTCGCATCTTGTTGGTCAGCAAAGCTAGAAGACGAACCACAGCCCCCTAGCCATCGGAAGCCATCGAAAGCGAGCACTGGGACAGACTCATCCAGGGTTCTACCTTGCCCACATGATGCGCGAGCCTTTCTTGCTCTTTGCACTGCGACCCAGTGCCGCATTGCAGTTGGGGAACCAGCGAGAGAAACACAAGCCCCTGGGCACACCCGCGGCACTCAACATGCATATGCACACACGTTACACACGTTGCCGCGACAAGGGAGGGTCAAACCACCCTATTTGTCACGGTGGAATGGGGAGGACCAAGGGTAAAGAGGGTACCAGTTTGCATTCGCGGGGACACAAAGTCGGCGCACAGTCAACGTGGCACTGCTCAAAAGAGCTGGAATATTGCAATGGGCACCAACTGAAAGGGTACAAAACTTATGGCATTTTCTAAAGTGAGGTTGGGCCGTCACTTCTTTGTGTTGGTACCAGAACATCCAAATCCAAAAAATATACATACAAATGCACATATTTAAATCCTGCACAGGCTTTGGCATGCCATTTCTTTGGTTGAAGGGGGGAAGGGGGTGTGGGCCTGCACTCCACTTTCCACACTTCTAAATTAAATGGGCCGTCACATAATGCATTCCTGGTAACGCAAGGGTCCGGGTGTTTTTATCTACAATTGTCTCATGACATGATATCACACAGCAATATCCTAACAAACCATGAAACCACACCAGAAATATGGTTTTCCCTGCAACTCCTGCAACCGCGACTGCTGTTGCTGTCCTTAGGCTCCGCGCCGCCCTCAGAAGTAGGTGTGGCATTGCTACAGGGACTTTAGGGAGCTTTCTTGAGTTGAAATTCCCCTACCGCCCCCTCCTTCCTCCACACACCTACAGTGCCGCCTCTACCGCCCTACCCCCCTCACCCCCTACTCACCCCCTACTACCCCTGCCCCCCCGCGCCCACCCGCCAGAGGCTTCTCTCGAGGGCGGGGGGGGGCCAAAACAAAATTATTTTCCTTCGAACATCCCCACCTTGCTCCGGCCTCGTTAAAAGGAAAAAGCGCAAATAAGATGTTCAAACAACGAAACATTGATTCAAATACGTTTTCTTAGTTTTTTGCTTGCAATTGGGGTTGGGCACTCCGGAGAGAGTCGGGCACTCTCTGGGGTTGGGCACTCCCGGGTTGGGCAGTCCAGAGACTCTGGGGTTGGGCCCTCCAAGGAGACTCTGGGGTTGGGCACTCGAGGGAGACTCTGGGCGTCTCTGCGGCTGGGCACTTTGAGGCTGCGCACTCAGGGAGTTTTGGGGTTGGGCACTCCAGGGACTCTCTAGGAGTAGGCCGGGCGAGGAGAAGAGTTCCGGGCGAGGAGAATTCCGGGCGGGGAGAAGAGTTGAGTTTAAAATCGAACAACCCCACACCGAAGGTGGGGAAATAGGAGGGTCCTCCCATTGTTTTGTGCCACCCCCCACCCTCCCCCTTGCCCCGGCAGGAAAGAGGCTTTAAGGTTTGCAACGTAGTTTCGCCTTTTAGGGTAAGTTTGGGGTCTGAAAATAGAAAACTTCATGCACGACTAGGGCCGCTGAATAAAAATCTAGGGCAGGCCGCGAGAATGAGCCAATATGCCTGACCGGACTCCTGAAATCTCAGACCTAAGCTGATGACGCAAGGGTCACGGGGGGGCGACTTTCCAGTACTCTCCCCGATCTCCGATGGCTTGATACTTTATCTTCGCGCGACCATTCTCAACCTTTTTTGAATTGAGGCCCGACAAACACGAGCGGGAGGCACGAGTATTCTGAGAGCAAATATCTGAGAACGGCTGCTACTATTTCATGTTTCCAGGCAAGAGAATGAAGAGAGGGGGAAGGTTCCAGGATTAGGGTTTAAGGGTTGCGGGTTCGGGAACTACTTAGTGTTTCTAGTACATAGATGTTCAGTTTTGAGGGGATGATACACATATGTGCCCATGGTCTTTAGTATGCTGAGCCCTTAAGACCATGGAAATCCACAAAAAATGTATCTGGCATCCAAATACCATGATACGTGAATTATTTCAAAACAAGTATGAAGTCGTCATAAATTCCCATAACACCACTACATTTGTCCTGTTTTGGTTCTTTATGTATTTATGTGTTTTGTTTTGTTCTGGGGGAAACTGTGACCTACATACAGAACCCACAAATCTTCCCCAATACCCAAAACAATGAAAAAACAACAGTTGGAAATTTTTTTTGGTTCTTGGGATTTGGGGGGAGACTAGCCCGCTGTCTCCGGGGCACAGTCTCCCCAAAACCAAAAGCAAACCAACAAAAACATTGGGACACAATGACCGGGACCTGGCGGACTAGCCTCGTTGTTTTTGTTTTTTTGTTTCTTTTTTTGGTTTGGGAGGGGGGTTTGGTTGTTTTGGTTTGGGGAAAGCTGGTTTTGGCTCCGTCTGATGGTCACAGTTTCCCACAAAACCAAAAAAACCCAAAAAACAAAATGGGAGGCTAGTCCGGGTCATAGTGTCCCATATTTGTGGTTGTTTTTGGTCGTTGTGTTATTCGTGGTTTTTGTGTTTCTGTTTGGTTCTTGTCTTTCCTTGTGTGCTTCTTGCTTTTTGTTTTTTTGGATTTGTTTTTGGTTTTTTTGGTTTGAGGGGTGTTGTTTTTGCCTCCGTCTCCTGGTCACAGTCTCCCTCAAAACCAAAAACGAACAAAATGCGAGGCTAGCCCCCCAGGTCGCGGTCATAGTGTCCCAAATGTTTGCCTTTTTTGGTCTTCGGATTTTTGTTTTTTGTGGTTTTGGTTTGTTTTGTGTTTGTTTTTTGGGCTGTTTTGGTTTTTTGCGGGAACTGTTCCCCGGGCACAGCGGACTAGTCTCCCAAAACGTTGGTTCTGGGTTGTTTGTATGTGTGTGTGTGTACTGCTGCTCTTTGCTTTATGTGGCGGTTGGTCTGGGGGGGGTGCCATATACGTATGTATATACATAACATGTGTACATGTATATATATGTATACATATGTGTACTCATGATATGATATACATGTGCTGGCGTCGCTTCCGGTGCTGTACTTACAGCACGAGAGGCGACGCGCACAAGCGTCTACAATTCAAACTGAGTTGCTCTCAACAATGTCAAGAGATGTCAAGAAACGGCCAAACGCTCAGACTGCCAAGAGTCTGGCTGCTTGGGCGGGCGTATTCGGCAGAACACGCGGATGCTTCCCCGCAGCTCCTAGCCAACACAGAGGGGCTCTACTTGGGCTCTCCATTTTCAGAACCCTTGTATGCCTCTGGCAGCCCTCCGCGCTCCTGGACCAGGTTCTGCAGGGCTCGCACCTTTCGACCACGAAGGAAGCAACGATCGAAAAAAGAAGAAGCAGAGGAAGTTCGGGGACTTGAAGCGCCTGCGTTTGAGAATGGTGTGGATATGAGGTTTGCGCTCACTAGAATCTAGAAGATCTCACACAATCAACGCATGGGGGGAAAAGATGCGCTTTCAAACACGTTGAAGTCGTTGATGCTGCAGCAGCACGGGGTACGGACCCCCTCTCAGTAAAGAAAGCAGCAGAGTTACAACTTGCAACCTCTTCGTCTTTCGGGGCCCTCCAAGCCTCCCAGCCTCTGTGCCCCCAAATGTTGTGTTGTGCGATGGAGGTGCTATCTCAGGTGCCATTAAAGTTCAGGGCATCATTGTTAATTACGAAGTGTGGAGAGCAGGCCAGCCCAACGGTGTGTCTCTACATCTGTGGACGCGCCCATGTCTCGTGCGCCTCGCTGCGCAACGCGCGCTTCTCGTGCTCCAAGGACGCCACGGCAATCTCCTCCCAGCGCCAACATTCCAACATCATTATATCCCGCAAGAATGACATGACATGGACATATCTGTGGCTTGATTGCGGCCCATTGCCACTCATTGCAACACCCCAAGCGCCTTCTGCGCGAGCTTTCTTTCCAACTGTGCGACGCGGTCGTCATGCGCTTGCTGGTGCACCTTTTTGAGCATATTCTAGAACACGTATGGAAACAGTTGGCACTGCTTAGGTCTAGCGTCCCCTGGCCTCCTGGCCATCATTCCACGTTACGGACAGCCTGGCCCATGTGTTGAAGTGGCATTTGAGGCATTTGAGTCATTAGCGCAAACTCCTCCAAACACTGATGATCTGTGAGCCTGTTGTCGCCCATCACACTCGCAAGCCAGGCGTACAGCTCTGACCTGGCTATTCAAAATGTCGCAAACGCCAAGGGATCCACATTTCACGATTTCCGGCACTCACTCAAGAATCTTGCATGGTGGGCATGCTCTCGTGACCCTTGTGCGGATATGTTGTAGAAAAGTGGTAAGTTGAGAGTGCGCCCATGCCAGTAGGATGAGGTCTCTTCCAACAAAGAATCCCGCCCGCAGGTGACCCGGCATTGAGAACTGCTGCGTCATTGACATACTTTATCCGGCGGGGTTGAAAAGGTTATTTGACCAGTAACGAAGGAGTTCTACGGCCGCCTTCCTGTCAAAGCGGTGCAAGCGTTGCTGCACGAATTCTCAGAAAGCAAATGAAGTAAATGCCAGAAACACACCTCTGGGCTCATCTAATCACCGCCACAGTCGCTTGAGCTGAAGGCGGAGTCCCATCTTCTGAAAAAGGTCCACCCACCACCCCCTCGATCACCCGACCCTCGCTTCCTCTCATTTTGACGGCTCTTGCATCGAGCACCGACATCTGCCTGCATGGGAATGGGCTTCTCGGTTGAGGGCCTCGAAAAAAGGCAACAGGCCCCAAACAGGCCTTCATCATGCCCCAGAACTCCATGAACTCCAACTAAACTCCAAATATACGCTCCACTCCTACGAGGCTGCAGACTGCAGATCTTCGGAGGCAGTCGCGGAGCGCAACACTTATTGAGTTTTTTGAATTCTGCCTGCCCAACCCCCCCCCCCCCAAAAAAAAAAAAAAACTCAACAAAAGGCTCTCTCTGAACAACAGAGGCCAAGGGGCATTTCGGCGAGGAGCCCGGGCTCAAGGGATGGCCTGAAAAAGTGCTGAAGAGCTGCTTTGCAAGCTTCAGATTTCAGAGAAAAATGGACAGAGAGGGGCTGTGTATGGCTGTGTATGGCGCTGTGGCCTTTTTGGGGGTAGTCTGTGCTCACTGCCCTCCCTACCCAGTCACTACCTTCACACCTCCCTGTCCGCGCCTCTCTGACTGGGAAAGCTGCTGCAGTGTGCTGTGGAGCTTGGGCTGTCGCTCCTGCAAGGATGGCTGCATCATGCTTGTATGATGCTGCAAAGGGCCCTTGCGAGATGCTCTTCCAGCGATGATCTACGATGATCTGCAACGTGCGCTACACAGCCCAAAAGCCCCCGGCACCTCGAAGGATTGTGAGGCACTGACGTCAGCGTGGAGGTGGCTTTGCGTCCCACGCCGGAGGAGCACCTGAGACTAACGCGGAATGGCCAGCATCATGGAGTAATAAGCGGCTTTTTTTTGCCATCCCAGTCCTCTCAATGTCGACCCACTACATTGATGTTACCTTGCTTGAGAAGTCCATGCCCCCAGGCCTGACCACAACATAGCACAACACTGCGTGCACAAGATGCGTACCCAGCATGCCCGGATACTCTCGATCTCTTTTGCTTGGAGCATCTGCTGTTCTGTGTTGTTCGCTGGGCCCTCGGCGTCCAAGAAGCTGGCTAGCCAGCGACGCCAAGCCTTAGCGGCGCGCAAAAACGTGTCTTGTTTTTTGTGCGGGGCTAGGCGACATGACAGACCTTCTCGGCCTCCCAACCCTGCTCGGCAACTATCTGAACATCTGCGTCACTTGAAGCCCCACAGCCAAACCAGAGAGCAGGGAGAGCAGGGCGGAGCGGCTGGGCGCCGGGCCGCAGCCTCCTCCAGCGCGGCGCGCTCCGCGCCGCGGGCCCCGCGCTCCGCCGCCTGCGCCGCCGAGGCGGCCCGCTGCAGGGCCTCCCGCCTTTGTTGAGAAAAATTTCACATGGACAGAAAAGAGAGAAACAGATCCAGAGAAGCAGTCTGAGGGGCTCCCGCTGCAACTGCAACTCGGCGGCACATTGCAACTGTTTTGCAATTCTATGCAAGTTGTTGCAAGCTGGGCGGCTCCTGGTCCAGCGCGCACCACTTGTGGTGGTGCCGGTCCTTGGACCGTCTGGCTTCCTGGGCCTCCTCCTTCAAACTCTCGCCACGCTGCAAAGCCTCTGCACCATAGAGAGATGGAGAGCTACGAGGAGCTACGAGGAGCTACGAGCCATCAAAAATAAGAAAACCGCAGAAGCTCTCACAGCTTCTGCTTCGGCGCCTGGGACAATGCCGCCTGCATCTCGGCCTGCTGCGCGTTGCTCTTCTGCAGCGCGGAGATGCCTGACTCAGAGACAGGAGAAGCACAACAGGACTTCTCCTCTCCACCTTAACCGTTTGAACCCGGAAGACTTCAAAACAGACACACAAATCACACATCCTCTCAGTTCTTCTTTTGTTTGAGGCCGCGGCTGTGCTGCATCTTCCGGCGCAGGTCCTCGAACTCCGGCAGGCACCAGCGCTTGGGCTGTGCAGGCTGCGCAAGGGCTGCGAGCACCGCAGGCGGCGCAGGCGGCGCCGCTGCTTTGGGGCTGCCATAGTCGCCGTAGTCTGGTGAGCGGCCCGGTGAGCGGCCCGGTGAGCGGCCTGCTGGGCTCGGTGGCCCCGGTCTTTCAGGTGACGTGGGCAAAGGCTGCAAAGGCTGCAAAGGCTGCGGGGACTGCACGGCGCAGTCCTGCAAAGGCGATCGCTCCCCGGGCACAAAGGTGGGGCTCCACGTCTGCGTGCTTGTGGAGGGCAACGGGGCATCACCGCCACCCGAGGCAGCAAAGGCACCAAGGTTTCGCTGGCTTCGGGCGGTTTCTGCCCTCACACGGTCGCCCAGAGACTGCTCGTACAGGCACCCTCTGATCTCGGCACATTTCCGTTGAAATCTGCCAAGATCGGGGTTCGTCGAATTCGCCAGGTTCGCCGGGTCCGCCGGGTTCCAAGAGCCGGCGAAATTCTCTTTCTCCGGGGTGTGCAGACTTTGCAGGGCTTGGTGCTGTGACTTCCCTGGACTGCGCAAAGCCGGCGAAAACACCATTCTACAAATGACCGCCTTGCATGGCGCTCGGGGCCGAAACTACCCTATCTAGTGTCCACAACTGCACCAACAACTTCGAGATCGCTTAGATCGTTTCAGCTGCATGCATGCAACCTATGCTGCGCAAGATCGTCTGAGGACCTAATGAAGTGCCGCACAATGTTGCACAATGTGGTTCGCAGTCATTCGCACGGACAACTTTCCACCATGACTGGAGTGGCCAGACTCTGAATTCGAAGCTAAATGGCAGGCAGGTGCCCCCTTCGCATGTGTAGTGATGTGTAGTGCAAGCACCCCTGCCTTCGCAACTCGAGAGCATTGAATGTAACCTATGGACCTTATAAAAGGAATCAACTACATCAGGATGCGGCATTCATCTGAGATGAAGTTGCTCTACACCCGCAAGCGCGAGCACACAATGTTACTGCGCGGGGCTATGGGTATGTCAGGCTTAGGAGGCTCCAGGCTGCTGGGCTCCCCTGGGGGCAGCTGTAGCAGGCAAGATGGAGGGCAGCTGCTCTGCCCCAAACCCTACAATTCCCAAGCCCTCTACCCTTAAACCCTAAACCCTTAAACCCTAGTAGCTTACACGCCATGGCCTTGCCCCTCTTAGAGCTTCCGGATAGAGCTTCCGGAGGAAAGATCCCTGCAACGGGCAACAGCTTCTTCTTTCGCCGGCTTACCTCAGAACCTGCTGGTCTTGAAGCTGCGCCACATATTCGCGCAGGACTGGATCAACGACCTCCCGGAAGTCATGCTCCTTACTTCTTCGGCTTCACTTCAACCAAAGGACAAGCTCGTTCATCGCATCCGGTTCAACACACACGCTTGCGCAGAGGTTCACTGGAGGTGAATACACATGAGCTTGTTTTGTGAGTACAGATGATGAGTAGCTTCGCTCCACAAAAAGGAAGGCTCGGAAACAGAAGGCTTCTCAAATGTTTCGGGGGAAGGCTCGGACTTGGAGGCCTCTTGCCCGAAGTGGCCGTCCACGTAGCCGGTGAAGATCCCCCTGGTCTCGAACTCGTAGTAAAGCACGTAACGGTCGGATGCGCCATGGTGCTCCACAGCCCGGTGGTCGACAAAGGAATCGTAAAGCATGATGGAGCCATGGGGAATGTTCGTAACCACTTCGTAGCCAGGGCTGTCCATCAGGTGGGACCCAGGCCGCAGCGCTAAGGGGCCATTGTTGGCTACCAGGGGCGTTAGCGGGACTCCAACAGTCAGTTGCGCGAAGGGGCCCGGTAAAATGATATCCCGGTGACGCGTCATCAGGGGCGACTGCTTGGGGGTCTTGGTGATCATCACCCGTCCTAGCCAAGGCCCCAGCTCTTCGGCTTTCCCCACACAGGTGCAGCCATGTGGTGGGTCGGTAGCCAAGGGACCTTGCTGAGGCGGCACGGCGTAGAACCAATCCATGTCAGAGCCCTGCGTCACCCACTGGCACCAGGCAGCCTGCTGCTCCTCCTCAGAGCGACCGCAGGCCATGTTGTTGATCACGTACCGGGCTGTGACCTGCAGCACCAGGTCGTTGGGCACCAGCCACTCCGCGCTCCACGGCTCCTTAAGAAAAAAGCAGACAGAGAGAGAGAGAGAAAGAGAGAGACAGAGAGAGAGAGAGAGAGAGAGACAGAGAGAGAGAGAGAGAGAAAAAAAAAAAAAAAACAATCAAAAGAGTGTCTTTTCATAGGGGTTGTGTGTCTTCTTCTGTCTCTCGTTTCCTCTTCTTCTGCTGCCCCGCGGGGAATATGGAGTATAAGACCATCCCTACTCGTTTTTTCCTTCTTTCTTTCTTGGGGCATAGGGTTCTCCCTCCCCATACTCGTCTCTCTGTCTGTCTCTCGCACTAACTCACTCTCCCTCTCTATAAATGTTGCTCTCTCGTGTGGTCCCTCTCCGGTTGTGTCCTCGTAGGGCACGTGGACCTGGGATCGGTCGGCGCGGAGCGGGGAGGTGAAGTAGCCCTTGGGCAGCCCCTCGAAGTGGCGCACCGCCGCCGCCTCCATGGCCAGCTGCTCCTCTGCGGGGACCATGCCCTCCAGCACGGCGAAGCCGTTCTTTCGCAGCACCATCAACACCTGCAGACTGAACCGGCTAACTCGGAGAAGGCTGTCCCCGCAAGCTTCTCTCAATCTGACTCGTATGACTCTCACCGGCTCTGGGGTCTAACTGCTTTTTCGAACCCCTACCTGGTCGACCAGTTGCTGCCTCTCCGCACTCCCAGGTGGGGACGTGTGCCATGTACTGCAGTCCACCGCGTAGCTCCGCGCGAGCGGGCTTGCCGCTGGACCGTACCTGGGCACAAGCTGTCGAAGCTTGAAAAACTGATGTTTAGAGAGCAGCTGTGGAGAAGGCCATCGCTCTAAACCGTGAAAACCCACGTCTTCACGTGATCTCCTGAAGTGCAGCTACGGAACATGTACAGGCGTGGTGGCGCAATGGTGTCGTCAACACCTCCATTCTGGTTGGCAAACGGCTGGACTTCAGCACCGACTGGATAGTCGGGATGCCCTGGCGGGGGCACGGGGACAGAATCGCCGTAGAAGCTGCGAAGTCCACGTAAGCGTCTCCGCGCTTGCCAAGCTGGAGTGAACTGAGTGAACTCCAGTTCGTGCAGTCTGTGTCTCTGTGGCCAGAGCCCTAGAAGCAGAAGCAGCAGCAAAGTGCCCCGCCTCATGGGCTAAAGCGACGCCACGCTAAACCACGCTAAGCCCCGGTGAAACTGGAACAGGGTACCGGAGAGTACCCGAGGGCACAGCAGAGTGCTGCCGGGTCCCGGGCCAAAACTGCAGGGGCTCCCTTCATTGCTGAACAGAATGCCCGTCTTGGGGCGACTCGGGGGCGGGATTTTACGGGATTCAGGCTTCTCGTGTGTTTACGAAGATTTCATGATTCATGGGGGGGCCTCCTGGGAAAAATTGAAAGTCCAAATAAATTACATCTGATGCCTCCCTCCGGATGTACATTATGTGAATTATATAATTCTGCCAGGAGCAGGCACGTTATGTAAATTAGTAAAATAATTCAGAATTCTCTGGTTTATGTAAACCTCGGCTTCCTGCCGAGAAGCGTCGAACAAGCAGGCCCTAACCCAACCCTTCCCCCCACACAAAAGTTTGTGCCCCCCCTCCCTGTGGGAGCTGCAAACCGATGCCGTGGAGTGTCCCGCCTTTCGGCTCCTACAGAGGGACCCGAGAGAAAGAAAGATCGAAACATAAAGACTGAAAGAGAAAATGTGAGAGGGAAACAAAAAGAGAGAGAGAGAGAGCAAGAGAGCAAGAGAGCAAGAGAGCAAGAGAGCAAGAGAGCAAGAGAGCAAGAGAGCAAGAGAGCAAGAGAGCAAGAGAGCAAGAGAGCAAGAGAGCAAGAGAGCAAGAGAGCAAGAGAGCAAGAGAGAAAGAGAGAAAGAGAGAAAGAGAGAAAGAGAAAAAAAGAGAAACAGATAAAGAGAGAAAGAGATAAAGAGAGAAAGAGAGAAAGAGAGAAAGAGAGAAAGAGAGAAAGAGAGAAAGAGAGAAAGAGAGAAAGAGAGAATAAAGGGAAATGTATGTTTAGAGTCTCACTTCTCTGGTTTCGAATAATGAAAGAAAAAAACAAATACAAAAACACAACAAGATCGACGGGGTGGAATTTAGAAGAAATTCTCTCTTCCTAAAGGGAAGTTAACGTTAAGAGTCTCACTTCTTTGATTTCGAACAATGAAATCCAAAAAACAAAACAACATTCGAGGGGAGTGGAATTTTAGAATAATTCCCTTCTCTCTCTTCAAGATAAATTAATGTTTAGAGTCTCACTTGTCGCCCTTAAGCCCCCCTTGAACCCCAGGCCCTTTTGGAGAAGAATTTTTTCTCGTGGTCAACCACCCTACCGCGTTGAAGCCGATATTTGGAAGGGAAAGCGAAGTAGCTGGTGAGGAGGAATCTACGCCAAGTCCAGCAAAGCAAAGCAAGCAGGGCCTGGAACGAGTCGTTGCTCCAACCTCCCTCGAAAGAGAAGCTCAAAGCCTGAGTTCCTCTCAGTGCTCGATGTCGCTTTGAACTTGTTTCCTGATGGCCGCCGTGCAGCATCCCCTTAATCAGCCGTCAAAACTCCTTTTCCGCGCTTGTATGTTGTAGGTCAGCAGAGCCTGTAGGCGCAAGGCCCGGAACACATGCAACACAAATTCATATGACTTTCGTGTCATGCGGTGTGGAGAATGCAAGGCAGGCTCTGAATCGCCCTAGAAGATGGAAGCGTGCTGAGCGCACCAGATTGACAAGTCCACTGTGGGGCATCTAGCGCATGCTAGCTGCTAAACTTGAAGAACACAAAGGCACGTCACTTCGCCGGTCGCCCTAAATGATCACAAAAAGAATGCAGAAGCCTTGGAACTTGCCATCAAGGGCTCTGCCCAAGCCTCTTCCTTGGCCCACTCAGGGCCCTGGCCCTGCTATGCACCACTCGTAGCGTCTCATCCGGTCCGCATCGCAGTTATTGGGACGCAGACATCCTGAGACCTTGACACCATCGGAGTGGTTTCGTCTCGCCTCCCATCGTTCCCAACCGTAAGGCCCGATACCTTGACAGCCGTGACGTGTGGTCGCTTGACTTCCCGTGGCACGTGTGGGGGTTTTGAAACGTCAAGAGACAAAGGCAACTGCAGGCAAGACTGGAAGTTGATGTTCCAGGGAGGCTCTTTCAGATGCCATGCCAAATGGCTTGCACACGCAGAGTCAAGACGCAAAAAGCTCACGTGCCCCACGAAGCTCAACTGTCGGAACAGACATGCTAATTAAAGAAACCAGGCCTGAGGCAGGCAAGAAGGCAGGGCGGACTTGGCGAGAGTTGAGCAAAAGGTAAGCGACCCGCCTGCTACTCAAGCCAGACCAGACACCCTCTGTGGGACTGAGGGGGCGCAGCGCCAACGCCTCTACCAGGTGTTCTCTCATCGGGGCCAACCTACACAAGGAGAGGCAAAAGAACAGTCGAGAAGCCGAAACCGCACGGTAAATGGTCCTGACACCAGGCTCAGACTCCGCAATCCTCCAACCACAATTACTGTTACATGAACACTGTCTTTCAAGCCTTTGTTTACACATGGAAGCAGGCGGGTTCACAGCCTGGGATGCTGGAGAAGCTTGGAGCCAGTGGTAAGGCGGCGCTGGGTCGACCACAACCGATCATGATCACTAGCATGTTTTTCAAACTGTTCTTCAGGGCCGAATCCCAAACAACAACATGACGTTGCTGAGTTCCTTCATCATCTTGTTCATTCAAGCAACATCTGTTAACGCCTGGTCTGAACACTCGAGCTGGAACTAGATGCATGAGTCTCTCTCTTAGGGTGAAAATGTTTTGAACTCTCAAAGACGCCTTCAGATGCAATTTGATCTCAAAGTGAAACAACTGAGTGCATGAAATACTGCAAAGCAAATCACATCATAAAATGGGGACTTTCGATACGGCAAACTGTTCAACACCCCGCCTCGATGCTGCATTGAGGTGGCGGAATGCTTGCTTCGTCTACTTCACATTTGCCGATGCCCCACAGGAAACAACAACATACTTAGTTCAGGACTGCACTCCAAAAGTGTTGGCGTCTTCTAAGCTCTGCCTCAACGGTCTTTGGCTTAGCTACAACTACGCAGCACTGTACAGCTACGGCCTATGCAGAATCTCTTCCCACCGGCTGGTAAGGACAGAGATGCAGATGCTTGTATGGCCCAAGCGCAAGCACACAAGGTCTTTTCAAGATCTCGTCCAAGATTGAGACGGCCTAGTTACCATCAGGGCACGATTGCCCTCTGCGGGTTCAGGGTGCTCCACACCCATCACAGTCGATGTCTGGTTGTCACAACGAGATTGACACCAAATTGGTGTGACAAAGCTGTAGAGAGATTGCTGGATTTCAAGTTCCACACGGACTGGCAAGTGAAGTTTCATGAGCATCACAAGCTATGTACATAAAGCTATATACATGCGACCACTGCGCAGCATCATGAACATTTCCAAGTGGAATGAAAACACTGGATCATCCTCCACACACTTTGCATGGCTGATAGCCTCGCCTCATGGCTTCACGCTTGCTGTACCTGAGTACCCGCTTCGCACACTTCAGCTGCGGACACTCGCGGAAGGTCTGGTGTCCGAAGTGGTGCACTAGGCTGCCCGGCGCCTGGTGCTGCAGACGAAGGTGCAGCCGTCGGATCTGGCTTATTTTCACTCGCGTCTCCATCTGTTGCTTGCTGTGGCAAGTTAAGGTTGGAGTCTGTCTCAGGGACCTCGGCGGGTTTGGGACTTTCTATCCCCAGGAACCGAAACCCCACTAACCTCTACGTGCACTCGCACTGTGGGTGCACTTGCTGCTTTTGCCTCAGCAGTCTTACGTAGATGTGTCGCTCTGTTCCGACTGCAACAGAAACAGATACACATAGCAACGAAGATCACGATCTGGGTGAGTGTCAGGCTCACTTGCGGGTAATTAACCATAAAGTCATGGATCAAGAAAATCGCATGTAGCACTTCTTCAAGAAAACTCCACAGCATGCTCTCGTAGCCACCATCAGCCTCATCACTAGTGTTCTGGCCCAAGGCGTTAGCACTGGTATTGGACTCATCTGGGTTGACACCAGCGATGCTATCAAGCTGAAGGATTAACGCAAGAACCTGAAGAACTTGTTGCACGTTCACTGATCCCTTCTTGACTACTCTGCAAATCTTCCGTCGCAATTCGTGATCAAGCAGCTCTGACTCGCTGAAACCCATTGTCCTTGCAGCGCACGTTCAGCCTTCCAAGCAGGAACTCAATCCTCTCAGGCTTAAGTTTTTGTCGGCAAGTCCGACACGTTGTCGCGCGTGCCTACGGGAATCACTTTAAGAAGTTTCTCCTGTGTCTTTTGCTGAAGCCACAGCAACTTCCCGTCTATGTGCCGTGTTCGTCCTACCCCTTGCCGATTGCCAAGGGATCTGGCGCTTCACATCAAGGTCTGGGCACACGTGGCATATGCAGTTCTGCAACAGAATGGCGGTGGCGCTGCCTGCAACAAGCGAGTTACACTTGGCTTCACACGACAACAGGCTTATAACCTTTTGCGTGTAAGAGCTTGAATAAAGAAGATCCCATACCACGCAACAAGCAGACACGCTGCGGCGCGTGCGCTTGTCTTCTCCAGTCGCTGTCTGAGAACATCTTAAGCACTGAATTTTTGTGCTCAGAGCTTGCAGAAATTGAAGATGATGACGACGACAACAGTAAAACTAAAGCCGTTAAAGCGAGCAGGAAGGCGGAAGAGAAGGCCATCGCGAAAGCTAACGCGATGGAAGATGAGAATACCAGCCTTAAGCGGGAAATGGAGAAGCTGAGAGCTAAGATCATAGAATTGGAAAGAATGCGTCAGGAGATTACGCAAACTCTGATCTCCGTAAGGCGTTTAATACGGTAATATCTCCATTCGCTCTAAAGTTAAGAGAGGCAATAACATATAACCCAGTTCAGGCTACTGAAAATATCGTCGTACCGTGGACAGGTGATTTTATGCGAATGACGCTCGCTTGCGGCGTTGGCGGCGCTTGCCGTGCGCAGGCAAGCGTTTCCGAGCCTGCTAACTGCGGCACCGCTTGCCGTGTGCAGGCAAGCGTGCCCGCTTGCACTTAGATCCTGTCCCTTTAAGGCCAGAACTTTAGAAGCACAGTGCCCAACATCCCTTGCTTAATTCTGCAATTGGTCATACAAGCACAGTCCCCCCAAAACCCCCTTCCTATCTCTGTAACTGGTCATACAAGCACAGTCCCCCCAAAACCCCCTTCCTATCTCTGCAACTGGTCATACAAGCACAGTCCCCCCCCTTCCTGTTTCTGCAATTGGTCACACAAGCACAGTCCCCCCAAAACCCCCTTCCTATCTCTGCCATTGGTCACACAAGCACAGTCCCCCCAAAACCCCCTTCCTATCTCTGCAATTGGTCATACAAGCACAGTCCCCCCAAAACCCCCTTCCTATTCCCCCCAAAACCCCCTTCCTGTCTTTGCAACTGGTCATACAAGCACAGTCCCCCCAAAACCCCCTTCCTATCTCTGCAACTGGTCATACAAGCACAGTCCCCCCAAAACCCCCTTCCTATCTCTGCAACTGGTCATACAAGCACAGTCCCCCCCCTTCCTGTTTCTGCAATTGGTCACACAAGCACAGTCCCCCCAAAACCCCCTTCCTATCTCTGCCATTGGTCACACAAGCACAGTCCCCCCAAAACCACAAAAAAAAAACCCTTCCTATCTCTGCAATTGTATCATAACAATCACAGTCCCCCCAAAACCCCCTTCCATTCCCCCCCAAACCAAACCCCTTCCTGTCTTTGCAACTGGTCCTACAAAACACAAAAAAAATTGGTCATACAAGCACAGTCCCCCCAAAACCCCCTTCCTATCTCTGTAACTGGTCATACAAGCACAGTCCCCCCAAAACCCCCTTCCTATCTCTGCAACTGGTCATACAAGCACAGTCCCCCCCCTTCCTGTTTCTGCAATTGGTCACACAAGCACAGTCCCCCCAAAACCCCCTTCCTATCTCTGCCATTGGTCACACAAGCACAGTCCCCCCAAAACCCCCTTCCTATCTCTGCAATTGGTCATACAAGCACAGTCCCCCCAAAACCCCCTTCCTATTCCCCCCAAAACCCCCTTCCTGTCTTTGCAACTGGTCATACAAGCACAGTCCCCCCAAAACCCCCTTCCTATCTCTGCAACTGGTCATACAAGCACAGTCCCCCCAAAACCCCCTTCCTATCTCTGCAACTGGTCATACAAGCACAGTCCCCCCAACACCCCCTTCCTGTTTCTGCAACTGTGTACTCCGTGGCGGCCTGCATGTTGGATGCCTCAAAGAAGGCAAAGCGAACTTCATCTTCGGACACTGCGGCGTTCATGCTCTCGAGCACAGATACTGGTTCTGGCGGATTGTTCAAAAAGTCCTTCAACATTTCCACCAGGTCCACACAGAACTTCGACCGCTTTTTTAAGTATCTGTGTCGCGAACCATCCAAAGCACGAGTCGTTGGAATATGTGCCTTTGGCACTTTGTCCGTGACCATCTGCTTTTTCGCAAGTGCGGTAGGAAGATGACTGTACTTTCTTTTCAAGATGGACTGCTCCACCTGTGCCCAAAACCCTGCAAACCCGCAAGAACCAATGTTCGCAGAACTGCTAAACCCAACAAACAAGTCTCATTGTTCACAAACAATCCCACCTCCAACTTTGACTGTCCATCATGCTTTCGATCCTTCTTGTTGCACTCCACAATGAAGAATCTTTCGCCTTCTTGCACAAGGCCAAGCAACTGTAAGTTCTCTTGCTTCAGAAACATGAACCTAAAGGCCAAACCACAACCATCATGTCTGTGGCAATGCCCGAGCACCGTGGTCTGCTTCTGAAAGGTGGAGACTTTCAACTCAATGCGCTCTTCACCGGAGTTTTGCAACCATGCACGAGCTGTCGCCGTCAAGTCTTGCTCTGCCGAAGCAGAACAAGAAAGCACATGTACACGGATTTAGGCGCCATTTTGAACAAAAAATGAACCTGCAAATGTTGCGCAATTCCAGCTCCGGTTCTTCTGCACACACACACACACACATTTGCATACATACATCCATCCATGCATACATACATACATACACACATACATACAAACACACACACACACATACATACATACATACATACATACATACATACATACATACATACATACATACATACATACAACATACAGACACACCCCTACATACATACATACATGCATACATGCATACAGGCAGACATGCATACATGCATACATGCATGCATGTACACATGCACACACGCATACACGCATACATGCACACATGCATACATGCACTCTGTACGCATACACACAGACACACAGACACATACAGACACAGACACACACAGACAGATACAGACACAGAAACAGACAGCAGTTTTGGGCTGGAGTTCAGTGAAGAGGTGCCAAATTGGAACCTTCGTGTTTTTGCTTGAATTAAGAGAACCGCCCAAACTTGAGATCTTAGATTATTTTGCCGAAAAAAACCTGACCATCAGAGTGGCTCCTTTATTTTTTTTAATAAAACAGATACAGACACACATAGAACACAGACACGCAAAAAAAGACAAGACACAAAGAAAAAAAGAGCACAAAACAAAAATCCAAAGCATGGACACAAGTCTTTTTTGGCAGTGTAAGTTTTTCTGTATTGGTTAGATCTTATAATTTTAAAGCTTGATTTGTCTGCTTTTGGGTTTTTGGAATTGTGCAGAGTTCAAAAAAAATCAAAAAAACTTGAAACAAAGGCAAAGAACCAAATTTTTTTTTGGAAAAGCAAGTGTTCAAAGAGGAATTTCCCGTTTATAAACGTATTTCTGTCGAATTTGTAAAAACACTTACTTTCACACAGTAAGCGGGGGTCTGGGGGCGCAGCCCCCAGCCAATTTTATTTACCGCGCGCATGCTGCGGCAACGTATGCGAATGGCAACGGATTTTATGCGGAAATTGGAAATAGATTTAGAAATTACAAGAGTGGGTGTGGCATACCCGAATATGGTGTATGAGGAAAAAACAGGCTGGTAGCAGAGATTGCGGCATGGGGCAGCAAGGAGTACCCGAATGACCTTAGAGAGAGAAGTACAGAAATAAGGTTAAGACGCAGATAATGGACGCTGCCAAAATGCATTCCCCAACGTTGTTCAAAGACATGACGTTCTATAAGGCATTTGCAGGCGCAAGAATACCATGGGAAGTTGTAAGAACGGAACTTGAGGCACGGTCAACATATCCCATAAGACCGAATAATAAGTATCAAGTTGCATACCTGGCACAGAAGTATGGAGTGGAAGTTGAAGGAAAGGTTGGGAAAGGGAGCGATGATCAGCTACGAATATCGGAAATTGAAAGCATAAGACCACGGGTAAGATGAGACGCCCCAAGGACAAGGAACTTATATTACGGCTTGCCGGAGAACCGGCTAATGGGAAGCTGTGGGTGAAGGTAGCTTCTGGTAGCCTACCGGAGACCGCATACCGTTCACGGTCGATCCGTTAATCGTCAGCCGACACCGTGCCAGACGTGAACCTACAGTCGCGCCGGACTACCGCTCAATTGTAATGAGAGGAAGTAGGAACGACACGAGGACTCAGCATCCGTCATCTGGCCTATATGGGAAATCTGGGCCCCGCTTCTGGGGCTAAATTTCGACCCAGAGCTGAATCTGGGCGGCCCCGCTTTTGGGGCCGTCTGCAAGAGAAAAATGACTTCAGGCGGCCCCAAAAATGGGGCTTCCAGGAGGCCGCCTGGCGACCCCGTCTCCGGACCCACCAGGTAGAGATTTTGGGACACACCATCTGCGAAGATAAACTCACAAGTTTCGGCACGCTACATCACTGACCGGCGACAAATTACAAAAAACCCTCACGATTTCTGCCGCCGTCAGCAATCTTCCCTGAGCAAATTGGCAACCTGGCAGGTCCGGGCCGGACGTCTCAATTCTTGACATAAGTTCCGATGCCAAATTCAGCAAAAGCTTCTTTGCCATCTTCGCGCTGCGCGCCAAGATAGAAACACCTGAGTTCAAGCAATAGGCACTGAAACAAAGGAATCCGAGTTACATATGTGGGCGGAGTCGGTGGAGTTCATGTAAGCGGAGTCGGCGGAGTCCTTCTAAGATGGAACTCTTCTTAGAACGGCAGCGGAGTCGAGGTGAGCCCGTTTTTAATATACAATGGTTTTTAAACCGGGGAAGACACGACTCCGCTACATGTGTACCATCCCTCGTGCACCAATCCTGCAACATCTACGCTAAGATTCTATGGGGTGGGGGGTATTCTTGCCTCCTGAATTACTTTTAAGAACTGCAAAGCTGCGCAAAAGTTGCTCTCCGTGTTCACTGCAAAGTGACCTCCGAAATCTCACAAATCCCACCTGACATCGTGCCCATTTTATGCACCCCAAACTGACGCATTTTTTGAGACGTCCAGCGCAGTCCCCCTAGGTTCACGGTCGATCCGTTAATCGTCAGCCGACACCGTGCCAGACGTGAACCTACGGTCGCGCCGGACTACCGCTCAATTGTAAATGAGAGGAAGTAGGAACGACACGAGGACTCAGCATCCGTCATCTGGCCTATATGGGAAATCTGGGCCCCGCTTCTGGGGCTAAATTTCGACCCAGAGCTGAATCTGGGCGGCCCCGCTTTTGGGGCCGTCTGCAAGAGCAAAATGACTTCAGGCGGCCCCAAAAATGGGGCCCCGCATGCCTTCCAGGAGGCCGCCTGGCGACCGCGTCTAGGTAGAGATTTTGGGACACACCATCTGCGAAGATAAACTCACAAGTTTCGGCACGCTACATCACTGACCGGCGACAAATTACAAAAAACCCTCACGATTTCTGCCGCCGTCAGCAATCTTCCCTGAGCAAATTGGCAACCTGGCAGGTCCGGGCCGGACGTCTCAATTCTTGACATAAGTTCCGATGCCAAATTCAGCGCCGCAAAAGCTTCTTTGCCATCTTCGCGCTGCGCGCCAAGATAGAAACACCTGAGTTCAAGCAATAGGCACTGAAACAAAGGAATCCGAGTTACATATGTGGGCGGAGTCGGTGGAGTTCATGTAAGCGGAGTCGGCGGAGTCCTTCTAAGATGGAACTCTTCTTAGAACGGCAGCGGAGTCGAGGTGAGCCCGTTTTAAATATACAATGGTTTTTAAACCGGGGAAGACACGACTCCGCTACATGTGTACCATCCCTCGTGCACCAATCCTGCAACATCTACGCTAAGATTCTATGGGGTGGGGGGTATTCTTGCCTCCTGAATTACTTTTAAGAACTGCAAAGCTGCGCAAAAGTTGCTCTCCGTGTTCACTGCAAAGTGACCTCCGAAATCTCACAAATCCCACCTGACATCGTGCCCATTTTATGCACCCCAAACTGACGCATTTTTTGAGACGTCCAGCGCAGTCCCCCTAGGTACATGGTGATGTCGGATGAATTCTGGGCATTTTGTGAAAGAAGGGGAACAATATACCCTCAGGCGGAACACTTCAACATCGTCCTGGACATTTGGCATAGAGACTCTGGAGAGAACGTGCTCAATGCGTATGACGTAGCACTAATACCGCATTGGACGAAGTACAGCGCTGAGCCTACTCCGCTGAAGAACATACCACAGATAATATACGCCCATGAGAGAACCCCGCAATGGCTGACGGATGACCTTAGACAGGCTGCGTATCGGAGAGAAAGATTGGAATAGCTGTTGACGTGAGAGCATACGCACTGATGGGAGGCGAGGTCTTTCTCACTAGACGGGAAGACTCACGGTCACCACACCCATAGTGCAGGCGTTCTGGAAAGCGGTGTGGTTTGAAGAGATGTTCACCGCAATATACATAAGAAAGTTTGAAATAGACGTTCCACTCAGAGCGGGTCAGGACGGCGAATACCAACCTTGAATAAGATCAGGAAGAACGTGGTGCGAGTGGGATGGAATAGGGCAACGAGATATGAGGAAGTGGTTAAGATTTTGAAGCCCGAGTTGACGGCATGCCCATGTTGTTTGGTCAATACGACCAAAGAAGTGACATTCTGTGTAGAATGCGCAAAGCCAATACCGTCACTTTCCGATTACTACAGGGGAATGATGTTCTCACGCGAGACGGAGATGCCAATACAAGGGCGGAAGATGGGATGGAAGGTGCATATGGAGCGAAAGATCCGCGACTTGCATAAGAATGTCAAGTGCAGGCTAGTGACTGATAGACTGGACATCATGGACAAAAAGGTAGTGGCCGGAATAATAGCAAGCGCCAATCCTGCTGAGGATTGGTGGCTGGCGTTTAGGATAGGAGCCAGTCCGGAGGCAGAGATAATAGTGTCACAGCCAGGTGTGTACCGGCTTGAATTGGAAGATGCCGCGACGCATGCAATGATACTTAACATCGAACTGGCGCGAGCGATCATGGACGTGATGAACTATCGGGATAGAACGATTGACAAGGCAACGGGGAAGACGTCACGTCGTTTAGAATGATGTACTCCCACCCCATCATGACGTCCATAGCTGCGGCGAGGATGAGATTCATAAAATACCCGGCAGGGTGCCTGAGGTGCAGGCACTGTCGAGCGTAAGCGGAGGATTGAATAACGAACCGTGGAAGAAATACCCAGGTGCCAAGGCGGTGAAGAAGTTTCTGCAAGAACAGATACAGGGGACCCTTGACATACAGAAGGAGGCGCAGCAGCAGATGAAGGAACCTAAGGATGAATACAGAAGGAAGTTCTTCAGGCCAAGATACAAGGACAGGACTTCTTTGCCTGTGCAGCCTGATATCCAAGATTGCAGAAACACGATTGCAGCGATCAAGGGTACATCTGGCATGAGAACGGGCTATAATAGACCAAATGAGATTGCTGTCGGACATTTGGCAATCAGGGCAAGAAGGCAAGGGGTTGCGAAAATACATCCTGATAGCGTGGCGAAGGTACCCATGGGTGGGATGACCCTGGGGTGGTCAGCCAAGAATACCATTGGAGATGATCCAAGTGATATGCTTGTCAGGCACAAGATTTACGTCTCCAGAAGCTCCAGCAGAGATGGAAGAGAATCGTTGGACAAGGGGCAAGAGAGAAGAGGAAGAAGAGAAGGTGCACTTGTTCGATAATACTGTTAACATGGAAGAAATAAGGGACAGTGCTGAAGCATCAGATGCACACGAGGATACACAGAGGCCAAGGCAAGGAAAGGATATGCCGAGGGTGCCCTCCGCATTTGTGAAGAGTGACGATGCCAAGAGTCCATTTATCCACAACTTGTTGAAGGAGAAAGACGGAGGCAAAACGTCGGGGGTGGAAGAGGAAGTCACATATACAGGAAAAAGCGGAACAGGATCCAGACCTACGACAACCGCAATAAGGAGCGCCGCCACATCTTCAGCAAGTGAAGCTCCACGATCTGATACCAGAAGAGGCCCTACGGTAAAGAGCGGAGGAAGAGGGCAAGAATGGAGGGTGAAAGATGAAAAGCCAAAGAAAGTGAAGAAAGAATACTAAGTTCGAAATACTAATGATGGGTGGAGGCCAGAATAGAGGAATGGAAAGCGACTAATACTTGCGTGTTCCCACAAAAGCTGGGTTCGCTGCGCATGGAAATGCGGAAATAAGAAGCGGCTGCTGCGAATAATAATGGACGCGCTCGACTGTCTTATGGTGAAGTTCGGTCTGAGAAGCGTGCGAAGTACTCCAGTGGAATAAGGATAGGGATAGAGGATGAAGAAGAAATCGCGATGCAAGAGGCAAAAGAGCAGGGGCATGGCTGATCACCAGTAAGGCCGAACGGCGTCAGAAAGGCTTCATCACAAAAGAAGGGGAGGCTTGGCTGATCACCAATAAGTCCTCATGGCCTGGGAAGAATGCTATGGAGAACATCCAAGGAAGGGCATGACTGGCCACCAGTAAGACCGAAAGAGAAAAGGACTACACCGACGGGGTCGTGTTCTGACATAAATGAACGGATGAGAGAGACGTACAGAGATAATATTCGGAGGACCGTGGATAATATATTTTTCTAACAAGTTGTAATATTTAATGCAAGTATGGCCGATACCCAGATATGGATGGATGATCGCGCCAATGCGTTGAATTGGCTGGTTCGTGGAGGCCGTGTTGCTTCCCGCGGCTTGATATTGCGAGATCCCTTAATTGGGGGTGGAGGCGGGTCTGCACGGCTCCAAAGGAGCTGGGACCTTATGATACTTGCCCCACGCTGTATGGTGTTTGGGCCAAGCGAACCACGTGTTTCAACGCACAATTCAACGCTCTTGATGTACGCTAATCGCTCCCATAACGGGGCGTGTTTGGCGCATCGAGTATAAGTTCTTTTACGTGGATAAGACGTCTGGCCATCAAGCACTTTCAGGTTAGGGCACAAGCTTGGCAGGTTGTGATGGCCGATGATGTATGGAAGATAATATGCCGTCGACATCAACGAGAAGATCATAACGCTTGATGAAGGTGATGAGAGAGATGACGATAATACCCGATGATGATGGCGATGCCGAGCAGCGTTAATATCTCTTGCTCTTGCCAGGTGCCATGTGCTGGTCAGACATGTATAGCATCTTGTTTTAAGTCTCAGTTGCGAAGTGCGCCGTGACCGCAGCGCGCTTTGCTCAAGAGAGCTCTTTTGAGCGTCCGAGTATCTTTTGCCCCTCGCTGTATAGTCCCCTAACCTCGCTCTGTGTTCTGCTAATACTGGAAATCTCACACTTGACGCGCGGTTGGTTGAAGCAGCCTTGGGGGCCTTAAACTGCACCAGGGGTACCGGGGAAGCACATGAGCCAAGTGCCAGCCAGCAGCCTTTGGGGCTCTTGTGCCGTCTCAAAAATCGGCCGCTGCGCGGGGCTGCCTCTTGCAAGCAGCGCTTCAGGCCCGCCCTATGGCCATGAGGTCGAGCCTCAAATTTTCGGCGCAAATTTAAGGAGCCTCCCTAATAGCTATGTGAGGACGCCCGGACTCACACAGCGCCGACGGCAGCCTCGTGCAGCCATACCAGCCCCTTGCCAGCCGCCGGGGGGGGAGGGGGCACCTCTTCTGGCGCTGCGTGCATTGTGCCTGTTTTCAGTGTGCTTGCAACTTCCTTGCCAACCCAAAAAAGAGTCCTGAGTGCTATTGCTACGGCCCTGGCGCTTGTGTGGAAGCTCTGAGTGCCTCCTCATAGGCAACCAGCTGCTCGTGCAGCCCCACATTCTCCTTGAACTCCCACTGCGCAAGCTGGCGCATGATCGCCAGAGAACACGTGCGCTCCTTCGGTTCCATCTCGCACCGAAGCCTTCTCAAGGCCTCGTATCCATTCTTCTCCTTCTCCTTGATCAAAAGCAAAGGCCTGCCTTTGACCAGGGAGCAAAGTGCTCCAAACAATCGCTGGCTGCGACTTGCTGTCTCGTCCGCAGCAAACTATTGTCGATCTTCTCGTTCCAAGTGATGTCCTCCATGTCGCCCTCGAACTCGGGGTCATTCGCAATCAACCAAGTGCACAACTGGAAATGCCATTTCTTCCACGTTCGCAACTCCTCCTCTCTGTCGTTTCGCTTCCACTCAGGCATCCTCAAGGCCTTCAGAAGACCATTACTCTTTGAGGCCACTGCCTGTGATTCTGCTGAGCAGCTTGCTTCGTCGTTGTAATCAACCTTGAGAAAACACTTCCCAAAGCTTGGTCCAGTCTTCCTCGGACGATCCTGTCAACTTAATCTCGTGTCGCTGCCTCTACATCAACGGGCTGGCTCGGTCCAGCACTTCCCATTCCAGGCTCCTGTCCACTCGAAGGCTCCATTACACCCACCAGACACAGTCTCTAAACCACCTACTCCAACCACTCACCAGGAAGAATCGATATCCAACCTAGACTAGAGTTGTGGCGAAAGGCTGCACGTTCTGGGCGGAGGACAACCGGGACCACAGTCAGGAAGTTCGCCCACGACTGCATTGAGCCGCACCGGTCAAGAGGAGGAACTGGGTAGCAGCAAGGAGGAGGAAGTCATCGCCTCGGCCATAGCAATGCTGCGCTACGTCTGGTGCAGACATTAAGCGAAAGTTTGGGTAGGCCGTAAGGAAGGAACCTCCGTCACTTAAACTGCTCAACGCGTCCGTGGAGACAGTCCGCGAAAGCAGCAGCGGCAAGACCTTCAACGAGGACCTCATGGTTGCGACAGTGGTCATGCTGCACGGCCGAATTGCAAGCACTTTGGAGCTCCAAAGATTGCACGTCCTGGCGCCTCGAAGCCCTAACATCTGCAGGCCTGCGAAATACCAAATTCTTGGGCACTCGAAACAGGGCTTGCAGCTGACACAGAACAGAGACTGGGAACACCCTCCCCAGAGAGAGAGCCATCACCTTCCCAAATTCCTCGGTGCTGACTGCCGACACCGTCATCACCTCGGCATCCAAGCTGAACTCTCCCCAATCGCTCTCGCACTCAATCTCGGAATTGTCAAAGATTTCCACAGCCCTGCAACGTGGAGGTATTCTCAAAGGCATTGCTTGAACTTGCTGCACTGCGCTCGGTGTTCTATAGGCTGTGGCCGAGGTCGAGGCTGATGAAGCTCCGGGCGAAGTGGGTTTACCAGCTCCATCTTCAACTTGCCCTTGGAGGGCCACTCGCTTCCAGCGCCTGACTGGCCACACTTGTGGCAGACATTGCTTTGTCCTCCTTCTTTGCTCTTGCTCTTCGAGTTGCCATTGCTGTTGCTTTTCCCTCCATGCTGGTTGCTTTCCCACCAGCTGTTATTGTTGCTGTGGTTTCTGCCATCCTCCGACGCCTTTGCCTCTGCCCCACTGGGCTTACTGCTGTCCTTTGCTCCACTGCTGTTGCTTGCATCTCCTTTGGCCCATTTTCCTTTCGCTTTGCCTTTGTCGTCTTTGCCCTTCTTGCCCTTCTTTCCTCCTTTGCCCCAGCCTTTGGCCCAAACTTGGTCCATCCATCGGATGCGCTTCTCCTCCTTGGGCTTTGCTGCTGGTGCTCAGGCTCAAACTGCAGGGCGTGTTGACGTTCTCACACTGGAGGATCCACTCTCTCAGATCGCTGTGCTTCGTATCGCGGTTCATCCTCAGCTGAACCTGACTCTTCAAAGCCTTCAGGCCCTTCGAAGGTATTTCGGAGACCTGTCACAGGCTAGGAAGGCCTGCAAGCCACTAGGAAGTGGCCTGCGAGTGGCCAGGAGTGGCCTGCAAGCTACTGGCTTGCAAGCTACAAGAGACCACTTTGCGGGCCTACGACCAGCTAGGAGTGGCTTGCGAGCTACTAGGGAGCACTTTGCGGGCCTACGAGTAGCTAGGAGTGGCCTGCGAGGAGCTAGGAAGCCATTCGGAAGTGCTGCGAGTTAGAAGTGCTGCGAGTTACTAGGAGGCCTCAGAAGCCTGCGATTGCTGGTTTGCGAGTCGCAAGCCTACGAAGTTGCTGGCTGGGGGGCAGTTTGGAGGCTTTTTGCAAGCACTTTTGAACCCCGAAGATTGCTTGAGCTCCGTCCCGCACGTTGCAGAATCGACAGGCCTATGAAGTGCCGAATTCTGACCTATGTCTCGAAACGAGACCTGTAGCCTACACAGAGTGTGGAGCTGGAACACCCTCCCCAGAGAGAGCGGAAATACTCAAATTGGTTCGTCCGGGTACAGGGCAAAGGAATGACAAAAAATGACAAGAATGACAAGCTCCAGGCCGGCCCGAAAAAAAAATTAATTCCAAGACGTCAGCACGATATACACTCGAGGACATCGGCACAATGACAGGAATGACAAAAATGGCAAGCTCCAGGCTGGCCCGAAAATAAAAATAATTAAACAATTAATTCCAAGACGTCAGCACGATATACACTCGAGGACATCGGCACAATGGAATGACAAAAATGACCTGGCTCGAAAATAAAAAATAAATAATTAATTAATGACGAAATCGTACACTACCCGAAGTGGAGGATTCCGTCCCTAACTTCACAAACCCCCCTTTTTTAGGAAGCGAACGACGGAATCGTTAACTGCGGCAACGGAAATCCAGCTCCTCGCAGTGCCTGTCGATGCTGCTCCGTCGCCCCTGCGGGACATAGGCTGCGAGCGCCCACATGCTGCCCTCGTGCGGCTCCACCATGTGATAGCGGCGGGCATCGAAGCTGACGGGCTTGTCGTGCATGTCGAGCCATCTGCCCCGCAGCTCTCGTCCGCCCTTCTTAGTCGGCCAGCCAGGCTGTGGAGTCCCCTTCGTCGTCTTCGATCCACACACGCCCCCCCGTGTACTCTCCCAGAGCAAGCGCATGATTCAAGTGCCCGGGCATGTTCTGAATGTCACGGCGCAGGCCCATGCGGGGATTGAAAAGCACGGCGACCGAGGTCCAAGTGCCCTTCGGAAAGCGGCTCTTGAGAAAGCAATTCACGGCTGCGCAGGCCTCCCGCAGGCCCGTGGCACGGGAGACACCGACCACCCCACCGTGCCCGAACAGCCCCAGTGTGGCGTATCTCTCGTAAGCCCCGGGTCCCACAGCCCGGGTGCGGCCTCGGTGCGTCCAATCCGCCGACCACAGATCCAACAGCCGCACGAGATTGCCTTCGGTGGGCTCCTCCGTGGCGTCCCGGCACGCCAGCTCCATGCTTTTTTCTTAACACAACACTCAGTTTCAACACAGGGCACAACGCAGGTCCCGCCTGTGTTGAAGGGAGCGACATTGCCGAGATTTCACACCCCAAGCGCACATGGCCCTAAAACACCATGCCGCGCCCCAATTTTTTTGGATTTTGGGCCCGCCCGCCGGGATCGTGCCCCGACGGCCCCCGGCGGCCGGCCGTTTTGCGAGCCGACCACGCACGGATGCGAGCCCGATTTTCAGCACAACTGCCGCCCCAGCGCAACCGACAGTCATTTGGGCCTGTCAGCTTCGCAAGGACGACGACTTCGATGGAGCCTTCATGTTCATGTGCAAGTGCTTCAGTCGAAGGGGTTGGGTTTCCATGATGGTCTCCTGTAACTGCCCAGCCCCAACACGGCATCTAAGATTGTCGCAGCAAGGTGCATCTTCGCTCAAAGAGCAACGTGAAACAACTGTGATAATTCGCGAAAGAATCGCGTTTTCGCAGCAAGTGCATCTTCGCTTACAGAGCAATATTTCGCGAAGAATGGCGTTCTTTCGCAGCAAAGTGCATCTTCGCTCAAAGAGCAACGCAAAACCGTCATTTCGTGAATCGCGTAATATTGTCCTGACTCAAAATGATTCAACAATGAATCAAACTGACTCAAAATGACTCAACAATGACTCAACAATGACTCAACAATGACTGAACAATGACTCAACAATGACTACAATGACTCGAGACTTAAGAATGACTGCAAACGCAGCAGAAGTGTTCCTCGCATTCCGTGCACACGCGCCACGCACGTCGCACGCCACGCACGCATGCACACGCCGTGCGCACCGCGGATGCCAAGCACACGCGCGCAGCTATCTTTTGCAAGAAGCTCGCAATGATAAAACATGGCAGCCGCAGCCGCAGCAGCAGCAGGAGCAGCAGGAGCAGGAGCCAGGAGCGCAGCAGAGCAGCACAACCACAACCACAATCGCAGCCACAGCCACAACCACAACCACAACAACAATAGAATAGCAACAGCACCAAAAACCCTCCCCCCGCCAGGTCATGTGGAGCATTACCAACGTCGCTGACACTGAGGACGATGCACGACGACTTGCGCCCTCCCGCTCGTTTTGCTGTTCGCTGGCGGGGATTTTTTCTTGCGGATCGACGGGCACTAGTCACAAGTAAAGGCTTGCAGACTTCGCACTTCATGTGAGCATCATTTGTGTTAAATTGTGGTTGTGTCTGCCTTGATTTTGGGCCGCACATCACTTGTGCTGATGGATGGACCACGTGAATCGTGCGCCTTGGGTTGGCGCATGCTTGCAAAGTTTCTTAAGCTTGAGGTTGCGAATGTTTCCGGACTGCTCAAGAGATGTGGGTTAGCAAGGTAAGAAGGTCAAAATGAGAGCAGCCGCAGTCTCAGCTTGCCCCGAGCTGCTGTTTTCGTAGATCTTTTGTGCGAAGAGTTTTCAAGAGCTTTCATCCTTGTAGCCAATTAACTAGCGACTGAACGCATGTCAGCACGATTGAAAAATGACTAGCGGCAACCGGCCAGCCATGCCCCAGTCGTTTTGCACTCCTGCCTGGCCAAATCTTGCTCGAGTGGCTGGCCAAACAGGTCCACCAGCAATCCCTGCTGTGGTGAGGCGACCCGCCGCTCCAAATGCCAGCCAAGCAATGTACATTAGCGGTAGCTACCACTTTGTGCAGGGCCCTGTGCCGCACCAGTTGCCCTGGACTTTGCCCACCGCGCCGCCCGCGGCGCCAGCAGGACCTGGATCAACGGCGACGCGCCTGAGTCATGGAGGGGAATTCGAAGAAGGTGACGAAGTCCAAAAAGTGCTACAGATTGAACAGATTTCCGTGGCAAGCGGTGTCTTGGGTCAGGAGGTTGAACAAAGTTTCAGCTTGGTCTTGGAGCAGCTTGGGTTGGCATTCAAACAAAACCAGGTCTTCAAACAGACGGAAGGTTCATGGCAGATAACGGACGAGTTCGACCACAAGCTCAAGCAGCGTCAGAAGCTTTTCGAAGATCTTCGCACAAATCCTGACATGGACTGCGGCACAAAATTACACGACACCGACTACATGCGGAAGTTGCTGAAGGTTGCGCAGTCGACGAGCGACAGGAAAAGACGTGCCAGTGCGATCATGGGCGTGAAGCCTTGGTCAAATGAAATGAAAGCATTCGAAGTCGACTTCGTCGTTTCCGGGCCAATGGACGGTTGTGAAGCTATGGAGATCCCCATCCAACTTGCTCGGATCGGGGACCCCCCGGCAGTTGCTTGGACAGAGATCCAGACTCTTTGCAAGAATGGTGCGTTGATAGAAGTAACTGCCCAGCCTTGGCAGCAACACAAACCCGAAAGCTGTACATGGAAATGGCTGGTGGAAGCGCAAACATGCAAGTTTCCCAGCGGACAGTCTTTGTACTTTTTCAATGGCTTTGATGGTGCCAAGCTGGCAAAGCATAGGCAGCGCATCCACGTATTCTGGTACAACAGAAAGCAGCTGCTGTCCTTCCCAACCTCGTTGGAGCACCTGAGGCGCAGCCTTTGCTGCATGACAACATGTGAGGCTGTGTGTTTTGCGTTTCGCGCCTCGGTGTTCAACAGCTGCAGGCAAATCGAAGATCTTCGGGGAGAAAACGAGGACTTGAAGCAGAGGCAGCGGCAAGGTTTGTTCGACAGCAGGAAGAGCAGTCAGTCTTTGCTGACACGACAACATTTGAGGCTGCGTGAGTCTTCTGCCACCCGAGGTCATGCTCAAGGCACGTCAGAAGAGACATTTCTGGTTGAGCAGTGCCACAGTGCGCACACACACATGAAACTGAGGGCTATATCTTCAGGAGAGCGTTCGTTCCCGTTATATTCTGTTCCGACTGCACATGCGAAGAATGGAAGACAGGCACCAGCGTCTGGGTGCAGTGACCCGCATGGACTCTGAGCGCAAGGAATCGTTGATCTGCAAGTTTGCTGTCAGTTCATGTTTGCAGCGTTGACCTTCGACTTGCAGGACAAACAGCTCACATAAGATTTGCAGGGTTTGTTGCGCTTCTTGTGTCCAGCATGTCTCAGCTTCGGGTATAGGTTGAATGGATGCAATTGGCATGAACTGGTAGCGCGTTTGCTCTGCGAGGACAGGTCTACGATTGAGGTCGCCGGCAGTGCATTCAAAGTAGATCGAGTTGAAATCCTCTATGACCTCCTGCAGCGGGAGCTTCAGCAGCTATCTGCCGAGGCACACAGAGCATGTCTTGGCGCTCCTCGAAGGCGCTGGCCAAAACATGCTCTCCGGCGAAGAGCTGGTAGCTGACTTCTCGCAGGGCTCCCAGGGGCTGGCGAAGACGGATCTGGGTGTCGAGTCGATTGTCGATGACCTGCATGGAGGAGGAGCTGTGGGCCCAGTCGTTGGTGGGGTGAAGGAAGTAGGTCTCTCCCGATATCATGTAGATTGGCTCGTTCGCCTCGGGCTGCCCCAGCTGCCGGAGCACGGCATCCTTGACGTTGCGGGCAACCTGCCTTGCTCCAGGCGTCGTTTTGTCGGGACAGCCCCAGTTCCAGGGCTGTCACAGCCACTCCGTGTACTTGTCCTTGAAGAAAGCCTTCCCCAGTTTGGTCAGATGGTACTGTCCGTTGGCCTGCAGGGTTCGCACAAGCTTCCGTGCGCCGCCCCTGGTCAAGATGTAGTCCGAGGGGCCGTCTCGAATGAGAGGCTGGCTCTGGTCGAACTGGCGACTGGGCGGACTGCGGCCGGTGATGTCGTGATAGAACTGCCCGGCTCGGGTGAGCTGCCCGTTGGGGCGAGTCAGGAGCACGGATTGCAGGCGGTGGTCCCTCAAGGGCAGAAGCTGCGAGCCTTGCGCTGAGATCGGCTGCACGTCGTGTCGCTTCGCGTTGTTGCATCCATGACATGATTTCTAGGTCCCTCCCAAAAAAAATGTTCGGCCCGTGAACGCCTTTACCCAGACGAACCAGGACATCGGCACAATGACAGGAATGACAAAAATGACAAGTTCGCGCTGGCCCGAAAATAAAAAATTTTTTAATTCCTGGAATTCGCGAACTCGCAGTTCACGCACTTCGCGAGTTCGCGAACTTGCAGTTCACAGTTCGCGAATTCCAGGAATTAATTAATTAATATTGAATGTTCATTTTTTTAGTACACGTCGTGCCGACGTCCTGGAATGAATTGATTGTTTTTTTTTGTTTTCGGGCCGGCGCGAACTTGTCATTTTCGTCATTTCTGTCATTGTGCCGATGTCCTCCAGTATACGTCGTGCCGACGTCCTGGAATCAATTAATTATCGATTTTTTATTTTTTCGGGCCGGCCTGGGGCTTGTCATTTTTGTCATTCCTGTCATTGTGCCGATGTCCTCCAGTATACGTCGTGCCGACGTCCTGGAATTAATTCATCATTCATTTTATTTTCGGGCCGGCCTGGGGCTTGTCATTTTTGTTATTTTGGTCATTCCTTTGCCCTGCACCCGGAAGAGTTAATTTGAGTATTTCCGCTCGTTCTGTGTCAGCTGCAAGCCCTGTTTCGAGAGATGCCCAAGAATTTGGTATTTCGCAGGCCTGCAGATGTTAGCTTCGAGGCGCCAGGACGTGCAATCTTTGGGGCTCCAAAGTGCTTGCAATTCGGCCGTGCGCAGGCTTCGGAGGTATTTCGGAGACCTGTCACAGGCTAGGAAGGCCTGCAAGCCACTAGGAAGTGGCCTGCGAGTGGCCAGGAGTGGCCTGCGAGCTACTAGGAGTGGCTTGCAAGCTACTAGAGACCACTTTGCGGGCCTACGAGTAGCTAGGAGTGGCTTGCGAGCTACTAGGGAGCACTTTGCGGGCCTACGAGTAGCTAGGAGTGGCCTGCGAGGAGCTAGGAAGCCATTCGGAAGTGCTGCGAGTTACTAGGAGGCCTCAGAAGCCTGCGATTGCTAGTTTGCGAGTCGCAAGCCTACGAAGTTGCTGGCTGGGGGGCAGTTTGGAGGCTTTTTGCAAGCACTTTTGAACCCCGAAGATTGCTTGAGCTCCGTCCCGCACGTTGCAGAATCGACAGGCCTATGAAGTGCCGAATTCTGACCTATGTCTCGAAACGAGACCTGTAGCCTACACAGAGTGTGGAGCTGGAACACCCTCCCCAGAGAGAGGTGATGGAGTTCAAAATGGATAGCACCGATGAGGATGATGAGTGGGTTGTTTGGGAGCCGACTGTCTATGACCAGAACTTCTTGGAAACAGAGGTTGAAATCAACATGGTGCAGCACTATGGAAGAGTCCAACCTGGAGGCACTGAAGTGGAGGTCGTAATGGACTCAGGAGCAGACGTTTCGGTGGCTCCACTTGACTTCGCAGGCCTGGGCGACCGGCTGGACCTCTGGAAGTATTCATGCGAGATGCTCAAGGCCATGAAATTCAACAACATGCTGCAAGATACTTGAATGTGGAGGTGCAAGATGATGAAGTCAAGTTGGTTACCATCCGGGAGAAGTTCGCCATAGCCAAAGTGAACTCACTCATCATCTCGCTGGGCAAGCTCTGGAGGAGCGGCGGGAGGGGGAGCACAGGAAAGAAGGGTTGAGCGCAGAAACAAGGGGAAAGGATCCTCCCAATGAGATTGAGAAGGAACCCCCTGGTCATGACTGCCCTGGTTTCGTCCATTGCCATGTTGGATGTCTCGGCGCTTCTCCCTCAGATCGAGGATGTGATCGAAACGCCAGGGTGGAGCATACTGCCCTCAGGCCTTCCAGTTCTGGTGGCGCACAGAACCAAAGAGATCCCCTTCGAGCAGGCAGTGTGGTCGAGCGACGACTGGGAGTGGGTCGCGGTCTTTGTTCGGCGTGAAGAAGCTGTGCGAGGACCTCGGCGCGGAGATACCTGGGTTCAAGTTTGCGCCATGACGACCTATGACTTTGAGCACTCGCCGAAGGTGATCACGAACATCGAGTCTGAGCTAGCTGGGTTCAGGGATGTGTGTGTGCTTTTCCACGTGGCAGAGCTCAACCGGGATATCTTGACGAATCCCGGGACCCTCTTCGATGAGCCCAAGGAGTTCGATGAGCCCTATGTGCCTGGAGATGTCGGGGGTGGTCTTGGCGATGAGCCAATGGAAGTGCTTGGAGGAGAACGGGACCTTCGAGGACAAGTTCGGCACGCGGATCTTGAAGACGACGAGTTGGATGGTGTGGAACTAAGCATGGAAACCCCCCTCAAGAATCTGAAAGATCTCTGTGACAAGCTCGGGGTGAGCAAGAGTGGGCCAAAAGCTCGTGTTCTTCGGCGACACCTTGTTCCGAGATGAGAGGCCTGGCTGTGACACAGGCCTGGTGCTGCATGCTGATGATGGGCTTCTTGCTTCAACACCAGCAGCCCGACAAGCCCTTGAGAAAGTGCTCGCCAAGAAGGTCAAGGTTCAAATCAGCAGCCCGCTGAAGGAGGTGGGGGATGAGCTGGAGTTCCCGAAGCGAAGATATGTGAAGCTTGAAGATGGGATAGCAATGTATTCGGGGCAAAAGCATGTTGAGGCTCTCTTGGAAGCAATGGGGCCTGGATGAAAAGCAGAGACACTCCAGGAGATGCCAGTCTCTTGGAAGCTGATACAAGTGCCGCCCTAGCTCCTGAAAGGGCCAAGCAGTACAAGGAGTGTACTGGCAGGCTCTTATACCTGAGCCACACGAGGCCGGACATACAGTACAGCACATGTGTCCTTGCAAGTAAGATGAGCTCACCAACCGTTATGGCCTACAAGTGGCTGGCGAAAGTCGCCGGCTACCTCCAGAAGGTTCCCAGTTTTTGGCTTCCTGATCAAGCCTTTGCAACAAGCAGCCTGTTTGGAATACAAAGGCTCAGGACCCCTTCAGCACGGAGGCCAGGTCGTCTTGGAATCCGTAACAGATGCTGACTGGGCTGGGTGCAAGCGAACAAGAAAGTCTCGCTCCTCGGTGCATCTGTACCTGGGTGGCAGCTTGATTGCCAGTCACGTTAGAACTCAGAAATCTGTGTCGCTCAGCAGCGGGGAAGCGGAATTCGTTGCAATGGTGAGTGGGGGCACTGAAGTTGTGTTCATCCGGGAGTGCCTCGACTACTTGATGAAAGGGTTCGCTGAGATTGATGTTGTGCTTCGAAGTGACAGTGCTGCAGCTAGAGGCATCAGCCAGCGAATCGGCTGCGGCAAGGTCAGACACTTGAGCTGTGGCCTTTTGCGGGTCCAAGAGGCCATCAAAGCCAAGGTCTTCCGTGCAAGCCCTGTGTCAGGGCAACGAAACCCCTCTGACCTGGGTACAAAACCTCTGAGCGGCCCTCGCGTCCGAGAGCTCCTATGTCGAAGTGGAGCAGTGGACGATGATGGAAATCCATATGGACTTGAGGACCTTGAGAGATCCCAGAGCAAGATGCAAGTGAAAGAAATGATGAAAAGCAGCAGAGTGGGCCTAGTGCATGCGAAGAAAATTCTGCCGATCTTGCTTGTGATGGCCCAAGTGCTTGGGGCTGATGGTGCAGAGGGCTTGGGCCTCGCCGTGACGATGGCGATGATGGAAGATGCTCTTCTGTCTGGAGTGGCTACGATGGCGACTGGCCTGGTAGTAGTGTTGTTTTGGCTTGGGGCTTCGTGGGTCATTTGGTGGATCTACAGATGGGCCCTTCCAGGCCGACGAGCAACTGTGGACCAGGCCAACCAAGCAAAAGTGGAAAAGGTGAACCGCTACACCCAAGCGAGCATCGGAATGTCACCAAGCGAGCGGCAGTTCATGAACGAGTATGTCGACAGATGTAGTTTTCTCACCGAAGCCCTGCGTGAAGAACATCGTACTGTAGAGCAATGCGAGGAAGCTTTGATTGAGGTTCGCAATGAGAATAGGGATCTTCGTGCAAGGCTCGCTAGGAGTGAAGGGCTAGGATATGCCCCCGAGTCAATCACAATCGCAACTCACCGGGGGACAGTGTATCATCGTGAAGATTGCGGAGCCCTGGCCAACAGTCGTCATATCACCAGATACAGGGCCTGTGATTTTTGTATTCGGGCCAGGGCAACAGAAATGTAGCGAGAGTTCCTGAGTACAGCACTCAGGAAATCTCGAGGCGGGGTGCAAGAGTTGCACTCCTTTTGCCTCACATGTATCCATACCAATCGGCAGCCCTTTGCGGTTCAGCGAAAAGTCTTTCACAACTGCAGCGGACCTGAGCTCTTCTGCGCCTCTCGCGCAGAAAGCAGCGCCTAGAAGGTTGCAGGCAGCCTGCCTGCGCGCGTCCAACGTGCTGGTGCTGCACCGCGCCCCATACACCGATGCAGAATCCAACACTTTATACACACACGCACACATACACACATACACACATACACGTACACACATACACAACATACATACATACATACATACATACATACATACATACATAAATGGCCCCTTCCCACAAAAAACAGAAATCAACATGTTTTTAGTGTTTTGGGCACTCCACTCAACATACCCAGTCGACAGCGGTAGGCAGCCAAAATCACGAAATGTGTGGTTCTTTGGGAGGGGGGCTTGAAGATGCTTCAGACAACTTTGCCAGAGCATCTGAAATGTTGAATTTTTGACCCCAGGGCCGATGGAGCACTCGACTGGCCGGGATTGAAGATTTCAATCTTAAATTTGCAATCCTGGCCCGGTTAGGCATGCTGAATCGGCAGGGCTTGATGAGGTCGGGGATTGAAGATGCTCCGGCGAGAGTTCCCCGGCATCTTCAATCTTCAATGTTCAATCTTCAATCTTCAATCTTCAATCTTCAATCTTCAATCTTCAATCTTCAATCTTCAATCTTCAATCTTCAATCTTCAATCCAAGGGCTTCTTGAGAGAGCTGCAAAGAATTGGACTTAGGGAATAATGTTAAGGGAACAGGATCTGGGAGCAAGATCCAGGGACCCCGCGCTTTAAGATTTACGAAAAGGACTTGGGGAACAGGATCGATTTTTAGCATGTAAGGGTTCTCCTCTGTACGATTTTAAGGACGCCCCTGTTCAGAGAATTGGGGAATGAAACTAAGGAGCTAAAGTTTAGGGAGTAAGATGTAGGGATCCCGGCTCTTTAGGAAAAGGGTTAAGGCCATAGAGCCATAAATCCCAAAGAGGAGAGCCCCTAATTCATAAAGAAGAAAGAGCCCCCAACATCCTGGACAACAAGCCCTATTCCCTGAATGCTTTTCTCTAAGACCTAAAGGCCTGATGTGGATCCCAAAATCTTGATTCCTAAATCCTCTTCCCTTATTATCATTCGCTAAGTTTCCACAGAAAGGCGTTCTTAAAAACCTGAAGAGGAAAGCCCCGATGTCTTAAAAGATCCTCTTTCCCAAGTCCTTGTCACTAAATCCCTAGATCTTGTTCCCTAATCTTCTTTCCTTGATTTCATTCAAATATTTAATGGCTAGTGATACGTGAAACAGACAGGCACCTGGATGTGCAACATTCAGTGTTTCAACCCCTCTGCCGTGATTCTGTGCTGCTGCATGTGCAGTTGTCCTTGCTGTACATCTGCGACAATCAGAAGTAGGGTTGGTCCATAGACGTTCAGCGGGTCCACAAGACTATTTTTTTCATGTTTCTCTTCCACCGCACACATCCACCTAAGTCCCACGCCTCAGCCATCAACCCGACAACACCATGCCCACCCTTCCCGTTCACTGCGCACGCGTTCCGAGCAGTCCGCATGTGGCGATCGAACCCCCCTCCATGTTTCAGCAGTATTTGGTCGAGCTCGTTCGCTGTGGGTGTTCAACTTTTTATCTTACAGACCTACTCGCGGAAGCAGTTGTTTCAAACCTGCGTGAAATTACTTCGTGGAAGTGTCCACGGAAGCAATCGCTTAATAATTAAATAACAAGTAGTGAAAAAACTACTGAAATATACTTGTTAATGAATAAATACCAAACTCTTCATTCATAATTACTTCATACTTAATGAATAATTAATTCAGAATTCATTAATTAATAGCTAAGAATAAAGTTACGAAAAGTTAATAGTTAACTTAAGAATACTAATTTATTTTCATGAATTTTAAAGAATTAAACATTTGCGCAATAGTCAGTATCTACTTAATAAAAAATCAGAATTACGTAATATTTACTTATTAATTCATTCAGAATAAGTTGATAATTAAAGAATAATTAACTACTGACTAATGAATATTTTTTAAGTAGTAATTACTAATTATATTTTTAACTTAATATCTAATCAAAGCTTAGTATCTAATTATTAATCCCGTGGAAGGGTTCCGCGGAAGGGTTCCGCGGAAGGGTTCTGCGGAAGGGTTCGCTGTTTCATGGACAGTCTTGTAGGAATAAAACCACAGCTCATATGTAGCGCTCGCAGGATAGGCCGCATTACTACAGTACAGGCAGCCCGTGCGCGAGGTTCACGTGTTCGGGAGCGCAGGCAGGAGTTTCAGGGCGGAGAGCGTTTCACACCGTCAGGCCACCACGCTGAGGCCCACAAGTGTAGCATGCGGGGTCACCTTGAGAGCTCTCACGCAGGAAGATTTCCAAGGCATGCCTTGGACCATGATTAGTGCCCTGAGCATCCTAGTATGGATAAGTTTTCGACTTTGCCATCAAAGTGCCCGGTTTCCTCCTAGGTGCTCGGCTGGGCATGCTAGATCTCCTCCAACCCGCCGTGCCTCAGGTCAGCTGTGGATAGAGCCACCGACTCTGCAAGAGAGGACCGTTATTGTTTCTGCTTGGGGCTTCAAGCATTATTGCGCCGTTTCAGAAACGATAGAATGTGCATATATGTGAACGGGGTTCCTCGCACGCAGCCATTTTGGTTTATTCAGGGCGTGGTATGTTCAAGCCAATTTTGGTGTAGAAAACACCATGGTAAAGAGCAGCATGAGCTAAGTAGACTGGAGTAGACCGCGCCTCGTGCTTTTTATCCTTTGTAGGCTGCGGGGCAGGATTGAAATATGGTGCACAACCATGGCACAGTCCTTTTGGCCCCGCAGAACCTGGCAGTTTCCGGTGCGAACCAGGTTCTGCACAACATTGTGGCCGGCAACTTTTTCCGAGGCAACATCGTGCTGGTGGCACCATCAACCGGGCCGTTTGCCTCAAAGTTCCAGGAGTTTGGAGTTTCGATCCGAATCGGCAAGGTTGAGGACATCCTGGACATGATCCGAGACATCCGCTTCGCAATCTGCAACACCATTATGACAGCCCACATTGTCAAGATCCTGCAGAGGCGTGGGGTTCCGTGTGCCTGGATTTTGCACGAGTGGTGGACCAAAGAGATGATTCCCGAGGAGCTGCAGAAAAGGAACGACAAGAACCTCACAGTAGCTACGGTGGAGGAAGCCTTGCAAACCTGCTCTGCCACCGTGGCGGTGTGCGAGCGCCAGTTGCATCTATACGGCCCTGCACACGGCGAGGTGATCTTTGTGGGCACACCAGATGTGGACCCAAGCAGCTTCCCCGCTCTAAAGGCACCTGGAGGCTACCCTTCCGGTGATCCTGGCTGCCCGCCCAAGGACGTTACCACCTTCTTGTGCATCGGAATCGTATGCCCTCGGAAGAACCAAGCATTTACAGTGAAGTGCTTCAAAAAGTTTGCTGGGGATCGCAAAGATGTTGAGCTTCTAGTTGTGGGCGTCAGAAAAATTAGAGACTACGAAATCGCCTATGTGGAGCAGGTCGAGAAGGAGATTGGCGGTGATCCACGCATCCAGCTGCACGATGTGACTCATGAGGTTGACAAGTACTACGCGAAAGCCGATGTTGTGCTTCTGGCCTCGCTGAATGAGGTGACACCCATGGTCCTTGCAGAGTCAATGGCTCGCAAGACACCCGTGATCACAACGGGCATTGCAGGAATCCCAGAGATGCTCACAGACGGCGTCGAAGGCTTCATTTGTGGGGAAGAGGACACGGATGCCTGTGCTGCGGAGTGGGCCAAGCGCATGAAGGAGCTTGCAGACGACCCAGCGCTTCGTCATCGCATGGGAGAGGCAGGCCTGCAACGCTACGCGAAACAGTTCCGCTTGCAGCACATGGTGGATCAATACAGGATGCTTGCAATGCGCCTGGCCAAGCCTATCATCTTGATCGACATGGACGGCGTGCTGGTCGACTGGGACAAGGGCTTCTTGAAGGCCTGGGCCGATCGCACGGTAGTGGATCGAAGTCATTACGAGATGGAGAAATGCGTGCCGCCCGAACGCTTTGGAGAGGCAGTGGAGCTCTTCTGTTCCGAAGGCTTCTTTCGCAATCTGCCAGAAATGCCAGATGGAGTGGCCTCTTTGAAAGAGATGGTTTCCAAAGGCTTTGAGGTCCTCATTTGCACAGCTCCTTTCGCGAAGTCACGCTACTGTGCTCAAGAGAAGTGGGAATGGGTGAGGGAACATCTGGGTGATGAGTGGCTCTTGCGGATGGTGATCACCCAGGACAAGACCACGGTGCGCGGAGACGTCCTGATCGACGACAAGCCGAAAATCACAGGGAGCCAGATCCCTTTGTGGAAGCAGGTGGTCTTTGACGCGCAGTACAACCGCAATGTGGAGATGGACGGCCGCCGCCGCCTGTGCGCCTGGAAAGACTGGGAGAAGGTTCTTGCTGAGGAGTTGCCCATCCGACTGGAGGAAGAAGCGGAGGATGACCAGACTGAGGCGTCTGAGGCTTCCGAGACGAAGCCGATCTCTGAAGTTCCCTCTGAATCGACTGTCGCCATCACTGCCGAGGAGGTGGCGAAGCTGCGAGACTTCTCCGCTGAGCTTGAGGGCTCCAGCTTCCTGAAGGACTACCGTGCGTGGCGCTTGGGCAAGACGAAAGGGGCGAAAGGCGAGTTCTGGCAGGCAGTGGCAGACATCGAGAGGATCAAGAAGCAGCTCTTCCTGGAGGGAGACGATTGGTCCTCAGTGCATGTGTACCGCCACGACTATGGCAACTGGCGCCGTGGCAGGGCCCGGGGAGCCAAGGCCACCCGTGCGGAGGGCCCTGTGGCTGCAGCTGCCTTCATGTGAGAATATGTGAGAATCAGATTTTGTTGGCGGTTTCACTCATTTTAACTTCACATCACACGAGCCACATCGCTTAATCTCCTTAGTAGCCAAAGATCGCATGCGTTCGTCGTGCAAAAAGCAGTGGACTCGGCCGTGGTGCAGGCATGCAAGAGAACAGCCATCACCTCAGAGATAGCAGCTTCTCTCTTCTGGCCGCAGGAACTTCCCGATGACCTTGCGGAGGCGGCAAGAATGTGCTGAGCTTTTCTGATCCCGATTTTGCGTGAGATCCTTCCCCCGAGAAAAATTGATTCGAGGAATTTGAGTATTCGACCGCCGCTGGCGGCCCCCTTTATTCAGCGTATTGACAGCATTCTCAACATGTTGCAGGGTGTTTTTTTTGCTTGTGTAGTTCAATCATGAAGCATGTGCGAGAAAGACTCGGCATTGGCAATTCTGAAAGGTGCGCAACCGGCGCTGCTTTCTGAGCGGTGGAAGAAGGCCTTCCAAGCTGCCTCAGGCTCGGTGCTTCTTTGTCTTGGGTCTCTCCGTACAATCTAGGCCTTCCATGGAGTTTTCTCATGTTCTTCAGGACATGGCTTTGGGCTTATCTCAAGACAATTGCGGCATCGCTCAGCAGCTCCCAATCATCCTGAGTAGATTCGGTCGAGTTGCACAAAAGCTACAACGCAAGAACCAGGTAGAAAGGGCAATAGTTGGACAATGGTTTCCTTAGGTAACCGGGTTCAGCTGGATAGAGCGCATTTTCGTGACATTTGTTTCCTGGCCTTGGGGGCGGTTTTCTATCACGGAAGTAGCCGAAGTGACCGCCTTTGCTCGGACTTTGGAGGCCGGGTGAGAGAACCTCTTCAGCCCTACCTTCACCGCGCCACGGCTCAGCCTGCTCCTGCCTACGTGGAAGCGCATGGCAAAGGGGATGCGAACGGGAGGCAAAGGGATGCAGAGGGACGAGGTTGCAGTTGTCGCCAATTTGACTTTGCCCGTGGCCGCGCAAGCGGCGGAAAGCGGCGATGAACACGGGGTATTGGGTGGAAGCAGGAAAACAGGATCTGACAGGATCTCACGATTCAGCGAGCGCATGCGCCTTTTTGGGTAACACCTGGAGTGTGTTGTGTCGTTGCATGTCGTTCCACTTGCTTCTCCTGTTTCTGCTACTGAGTCGTGTCTTGCCAAACCATTTTGTCAGTAGCTTTCGGCTGCGAGCCAGCTGCCTGCTTGGAATGGGTTAGGTAATGTTAGGTACTCGTACCAATTCCAGCAAGTCGTCTCTAGTCCGTCTCAGCAAGCGGAAAGTGCGAAGAAAGAAGACACGCGAAACAGAAAACGTTGGATTTTGCACGAACGGCATCCACGATGGAAAACCATCGAGTCAAGCAAACGAGCACCGAGCAACTCACGTCTTCGCGACAGCCTCCAACGCAAGACCATGCAATTTCCTGCCAAGCTTAGCGGCCTAGCGTTGCAGTAAAGAAACGGTTGGGTGTCGTCCAGCGCGGGAGAGGAACCTGCACCAAAAGAAAGTCAACGACTGCACGTGTCCAATGCAGCGGCTCACTGACAATTGAGGAAGTAAAGGAAGCGAGGACCTGTCTGGAGCAACTGATTGTCTGTCAGGGGTCAGGGTTTCAGGGCATGCGGTATGGCAGCGCAAAGGGATTGAGCATACGACACAACCGCTACCCTTGCCAGAAGTCGCTTTTTCAGTGCTTGTTTGGTTCTTCGATCTCCAGGACTTGACTTTCAAAGCCGCAGACGTTGCGGACTAGTCGCAGGGGTTAACGTGTGACGCCAAGATTGCAGAGCAAGTGTTTGATATTTGTTCATCTACTGCGCGCTGAAGAGGTTTAGTCTGTTCATTCATGCTGGCTGCGTGCCATAATTCTGGGTCGACTGCGCGTGTCTGTCCACGGCCGATCTAGCGTGGCTTCGAGCTGGGCATGCAGCTCGTGATGTGCACAGGAAACATAATCAGTATTTTTTGGGAGTGGCTTGTGAAAATGATCGTTTTTGTGCACAAAAAGAATGTCTGGCTAAGCCGAGCGAGCTTGCATCGGATCATCGAATATGCGGACAAATTCCTAAGGAAGCTGATGTGATGGACCTTGACATGTTTGCGAGCGCAATTACCCATGTTCGTGCTCACCATGTTTGCTGGTAGCCACGTGGCTTGGCGCCGATTGCAGCAAAGTTCGCATTACAAGGTGTCGTGTTGTATTGCCTCCATTATTTGTCACGGCGCGAACCTCAACAGTGACTGCACGTCGTACCCTTGTAAGATGTGCAATAGTACATGAAGACAAGAACATATAGTGTATACATACTTTGATAGATATGATTGATACAGCACAATGCATGTCAGTACCATATAATGCCATGCGATCTTATTTGACATATACCCGAAGCCAGCATGCCGACCTTGGATGCATTTCGGTTGTTCTGCTTGTGTCATGAAGCACGTGCCCTCTCCTAGTGTGCTTCATGGGCGGCTTCTGCTGTGTTCAAAAGCGCTTGGATACGTCTGTGGACTGGATCCGGGAGAGCCTCCCTGTGGCGCTGAGCGACGATGCAGATTATGCAAGCAGCAGTTTCGCACCCCGCGCTGCAGACATGGAGAGCCCTGGAAGCCTCAAGGCGCGGCAGTCCCGGAACTGTGAAGGCCGGGATGACTTTGTCGAGGAAGTGGCCTTCCAGATTGCCAGCGACCGCCACGGGGACTTCCGCGAGCGCCGGTCGGGGGAGGGTCTGAAACACCACACGAAAACTCAGCGGGGACAGGGCATCTTACAGGGCATCTAAGCTAAGCCAGATGCATTTCCCCACCACCCCGCTTCAGCTTGTCACTTAGTTGCAGCCTAGCAGCCTAGGCTAAGCTGTTCTCGAAAGGGGATGTCCCTTGTGTGTCACACTCGGGCTCCTCCCCCTCGAGGTCGGAGTTGGTCGAAGCAGCTTCGTGGTTGCCGGTCCTTTACGAAGTGTGCCCGCCCGGCCCGGACGACATACCGCACGTGGCAAAGGCCATTCATCGGAAGACCAAAGTGCCCCGGCAGCTCGCAAGCTTCCGGAAGCCCTCCGGGTCCGCTGCGCAAGAGCGGCTCCACTCCTTCATCGCCTCTCTTCAGCGCATTTCTGCGGCAAACGAAGCGGTGGCCAAGGTTCTCGAGGTTTTTGAGGATTACCTCAACGTGCACCTCATTCAAGAGCTTTGTTCAGGAGGTTCCATCTACGAGCGAATTCTGGAGCGGCAGTACTTCACCGAGCAAGAGGCTGCTGTGCTTGTGAAACACATGCTGCAAGCCTTGGCCCCCTTTCATGACAACCACCTGTACCACGGAAGTCGCTCGGATGCAACAACCGGACTGGTTGAGTTCTCTTTTGAGTAGGCCTCACCACATGCGACAGGGGCATAAGGACGTACCAAGACTTTGAGAAGTGACAGCACGGGGGGGGGGTGGGGTGGGGCCTTTCAATGGCCTGAAAGGCCTGAGCCCAGAGTGCTTCCGCTTCTTGAACAGCTCACCGCACTCGCCGCTGAAGCTGGTGGACTTTGGCCTCGAGTTGAAGGCCCACCGCTGGAACGCCGTGGAGCACCTCAGCGGCCCCGACCTGCAGAACCCCTGCCCGGATCTCAGAGTTGCAAAGAAAAGCGCTTGCGAAATGCAAGAAAAAGTCATCAATAAAGAGCGCCTAAGGGAGCTTCCGCTTCTGATTACCTTACACTGCTACACCCCTAGAACCCCGCTGTCTCCGCAGCAGAGCAGGGCTGGGGGCGGGAGGGAGCAGGGCTCACGTTGAAGATCGTTAAGCTGTGCGCACATATGCGGCTGGGAGGATGCTAACTTACTGTAAACGGTTTGTCCAGGGAGGGATTTGGGCCGGTGAAGTGGGAGCATCGGGGTAGGTTGAACACTAAGTCTCAAGCCGTCCACATAAGGCCTTGAAACCCTGATGAACCCCCGGAAGGTCTCCCTGAATTCTTCGAGACGTGCAAGCTGGTCTTTTGCGCGCCGGATTTCGCGCCGCCCCAGCAACCCAGGCTTGGAGTATTTCGTGGGGATGAAGAGGGATTACAGGGGATCACATAAGAGTACGGCACTTGACCCTCAACACTCTCACGGTCTCCCAACCCGGCAGGAGGAAGAAGGACGCGGAGAATTCCTTGGAGATGGCAGCCTACACTCACGAGACGCCGGAGGTCTGTTGAGAGCGTTTGCCCACCCCCGCCCCCGGCCCCCGTTCACTGTCAAAAGCCTTTGGGGGCTTCACCCCGATTGTTACGATTGAGAGCATCTCCCAGGAGCAAGGCGAAGTGAATTTGCTGGACGAGGAGTTGTTGGCGAACGTCTTGAGTGAGCATGCTGATTGGGTCGAGGAGAGCCATTGAGCACTTAATCTTCATCACTGCCTCTGAATGCTGGGGTGTTGAGTGCTTAGTGAAGGCATCTGAGTTGCTCTGAGTTGACGGCCAGGAGCAGCGTGGTGTCATGGAGGGCTCCACCTCCTTCTCCACGAAGAACGAGGCAGCTGACGTTTGGAGCATCGGCGCCATGGCCTTCCTGCTCCTTTGCGGCCCGGATGCATCCCCTTGAGCAGAGCGAGCAGAGCTTGCGCTTGCGCTTGCGCTTGCGCTTTGCGATGTCTTTGTGGTTTCTTTTTGTAAGGCGGCTACCCGCCCTTCTTTGCTCCATCTCGGAATGCCATCCTCGGCCGCATCCATCGGTGTGAAGTCTCTTTTGACCCACCCTTCTGGTCCAAGATCTCGGAAGAGGTGTCAGGGTGTGATGCAGTGTGAGACGGAGTGATGTGCGGGGTGATGTACGGAGTGTGAGCCCGAGCCACTCTTTACGAAGCGCAACATGCCAGGCGAAGAGCTTCGTCTCCAGCTGCCTGCAACAATCCTTCTGGGATCGATGCAGCATCCAGGCCATGGTCAGGTATTCTTAGGTGGGATCAGGTGGGATCAGGCGGGATCAGGTGGGATCAGGCGCGATGAGGTGGGATCAAGCCCAGAAGACCTTGTGATTCTTGATTTTCTGTGCGCTCCCTCAGGAGGCTTTGAACCATCCGTGGATCTTGAGGCTTGCTGACAGCTCGCCATCAGGATCCATGTTTGCCTCCTTTATGCTGAACCTGCGGCGCTTCTATCGAACGTCACTGATAGAGATCTACACTGCTAGAATTCTCGCGACGCAATTCCGTCGCGAAGAACTGCACGAGTTCCTTTGCCGATGCCGGGAAATCGACATGGCAAGCAGCGGCTTCTTCACGGCCTCTGACCTCAAGCACATATTGTCAGCTTTGGGCCATCCACAAATCGCCGAATCCATCTCAAGCCGTTTTCTGCAGACGTTCAGGCACCCGGGCGAATCTTACATCGACTACATGGCATTGCTGGACTCTGTCCATCTTCGGCAGCAGCGCATGTTCGAAGATGAGCTTTGGCGTCACTTTCAGCGAGTCCTGCAAAGCAGCGGCCGTTGTGATGTAGACGGCATCTGCAGCTGCCTGTTCGTGAAAGACCTGGGCATCGCACCTTGTTGAAACAGCCCTGCCTAGGGTGGTAGAAAATTTTGGTACTTTGGTAGCCGCGTCGACTTGAGAGGTAGAGTTGAGGAGAGGATGCAGCAGGAGAGAATGCGGAAGACCCAGAGGCAGAGAGATACCAACGGTTAAAAACGTACATCTAAGAAAAAGAACAAGCATCAAAGACGTGTAAAATTCGAAATAGGCAACTGTCCAAAACTTCTCAAGCGTCTAAGAACGTGTATACTGAGGTCTTCGGCGACCCGGTCATTGTGGGCCTCCTGATGCGCGAGATCCCCGACAGCCCGGGCCTCGAGGTGCCTCGGAGTCCCCCAAGAAGAGAGAAGAAGCGAACAGAAGAGAAGGAAGAGAAAAGAAGAGAAATTCAGAAAAGAAGAGAAAAGAGACAGCCGAGACCACTCACTCGCGCTCTCTTTTTTTTGTCATTCCTTCTCTTTTTCTCACTTGCTTTCTTTCCCTGTCTCTTTCATTTTCTATTCTCTCTCTATCTCTCTTTTACTCAAAGCCCCCCCGTCCCCATCCCGTTCAGTTCTCTTACCGCTTTCTGAAAGAAAGAGGAGCGGCTCTTCCCTCTCCTCCCTCCCTTTGAGGATCTCTCTCTCTTGCAAGCATCCTCCAACTTCCCCCCCATACAGAAGATCATCGGAGGGGAGCGCTTCCACTGGCTGCGTGTTGTTGCGCTTCGTGGAGGCGCTGTTGCGAGGGTTTGTTTCAGGCGCCTGCTTGCGTTGAGCTTCCCCGTAATTCGCGGCCAAAGATGCAGCCAAGGACGCCAGCGTCTGCCATCGCCTACAGATGGGGCTCCGGGCCGAGTGTGCGCAGCGCGGTGCTGCGCAGCTGGACTTTCGCACGCTTTGCTCGGTGCTCCTCCAGCTTCTGCGGCAGTTCTGACATCTTCTGAACGGCCAAAAAGTGCCGAGGAATGATTGCCAGTAGAATGTGTCTGCAGTGAGTGCAAGAGCGTTCAGCTTTCACATGCACGCCACCGTCTCCGCGGCAGAAGCGCTGACCGAGGGGACGGAAAAAATTGCCTTCAGCCTGTTGACGTTTCGAGTGGGAAGTGCAAATCATGGGTCACTGGTCCACAAAGAGTCAGCCATCTGAGCCTGTGGCCACATCTGGCTCGAGACAGCTTACACGTTTATAAGAGTACATATTCCAAGCACCTCTGAGACTGTGCATTGTTCGGGTGATGATGGGTGTATGTGTTTCATTGTATGTGGATGTGTATGGTAAAGGTATGTTACGTGTAATCACGCCGTGTGTATGTTGTGTGCCTGTTCTACGTATGCGTGTGCGTATGCTATGTTCTGTTCTGTTCCGTGCTGTGTTGGACAGCGAACCAGCCCTCCTTGACTCGGAACAGAACACAAATCACAAACAGTCCCAGTTGAGGGAGCGCTGACTGATGAAAGCTTGTACCTGAGATGGAACCGGACCCTAAGCAAGGCACAAGGTAGAAGTCTTGGTCTTATCCAATCTGCTCCAGACAGAACCCTAATGCAAACATGTCCCTGCTTGGACTAGAGTCCAGATTGGAATAGTGAAGTCGAGATCGTGCTCTAAGTGAAACGGATGGATTGGAACCGATACCAAGACTTACGGTGATAGAACGAAGACCCCCACCACAATTGAGTTCCAATTCAGGTGGTTAAGTCTGCTTAACAGACTCAATGGAAATGGAATCCAGTTCGTGTCGTGGCGGAGCTGAAAATTAAGTCCTCCGTGGATGGAGACAGTTTTGAAGCCGGAGCGACAGCCGGATGGAGGGGTGGATCCTAATTGGCATGGAGTTCGAGTCGACGTAGGTTCTTTGTCGAAATACAGGCGTTTCATGAAACTTGAATGGTGACAGAACCCTAGCCGGGATAGAGTTTCGGCTGACACGTAGTCTGACAAGACATAACTGGGACGGATAAGAAACTTCTTGATTGCCTTAAAATGGAATTTGTGAAGACGTTTATCGCCTGATAAACAGAAAGCTATAGGTCAGTAAGAGAGGCCCCTTTCTTTGCGTAAGAAGCAAAAGAGCTCCAAAATCTTTTCAAATAAATCAGCTTTCACTCTCACGACAAGGAAAGGGAAAGGAAGGGAAGGGAGGAGTAGGAAGGAGATAGAAGTAAGGAAGGCAGAATTGAGAAATCATCATTTTCCCCTCGGGAAGAATTTGCTTCGACAAGTTACGAGGGTTGTGTTGACATGCACCCTCCCGTTGTTCCACGCAAACCCCAAGCTTCTAAATTCAGGCTTGGATTGGAATACATCATGTCATGAGGCGAAACTGTTGCCGTTTGTTCCCAATCATTTTGTACAAGAAACCTTGATGTGAGACGAGGCAGAAGCAACCCAAGCGGGTCGGGAAGCAGAGCATCTGGCATGTCAACTCAAACGATGCGGTTGTCTGGGTTGCACAATCGGTTATCTTTTTTGGCCTTTACTGTTAGAGTCTCAAGAGCCTGGAATATCAGGCTGCAAGGGCGACGTCCCACCAACATAGCAGAAGAGAGTGAGCTTCTTACCCAAGACGGCTTTGTCGGCCAAGCACGAAGAGGCTTAACTCATCAACACCTTTAACTCTTCTCTACAACAAAGAAAGAAATTTCACCTTCGAACCGCAAGCGCTCCGGACGTCTTCGTCCTACGTTTGTACTGCACAAGCTCCCTCTCTAACACCCTGAACTCCAAGCGTTCTCTAAGGGTCATCGCCTCTTACCCAAAATGTGCGCCACACGCAGGCTTTTGGCACTGTGGCACGGCCACGCTGTGTGGTTGCTTGCACAGTTTCGATGGTATATTTGGAGAACAAAAAGTCCCAAGACTGTCGTTGCCACCGTTGGCTTTTTCAGTTTCGCAAGATCTTATGCCCTTGAACGACGCGGGAAACCTTGAAGTCTTCTCGTTCGACGCCTATTCAACAGTGCTTCCCGCAGAAAATGAATTCAAAACAAGTGCAAATGTCGTGCTTTCTTTGCCGGCCATGGTGAAAAACATGCTGAAGTCTCCCGCAACACAACCAAATGTCTTCCGCTTTCACATGACTTACACGTTTAGTTTCAGATGAGGCGCTGTATGTCATCGAACTTGTGAAGCTCCTTGTTTCTCTGCTTCTTGATCCCCGGAATAGCGTAACTCACCTGTGGAGAAAACTTTAACAGGTATCCGTGCATTGGCCAGCACGCAGAAAAGAACGGCATTTTGTGAAACATGTCGCCTTGTGCCGTTCACGTGTGGCCCAACTCCTGATCTGCACGGCACAGCAACAGCAAACAAGTTTTTGCCGCTAGATGACATGCAGTGCTTCCAAGCCATGACGCTGGAAACCCACCAATGGCCCAACAAGGGATCAAAAGCCATGAAGAACCGCCAGGGCTCCATGTTGCGCAACAAAAAGGCTTAACCGTCAGGGGTGGTGCGACGGCGCGCTGTTGTTTGTCTTTATCTGTTTGTGTTTCTACATATACATGTGTGCATGAGATGTGTATGTTCTTGCAGAGATTGGGTTGAGATTGAGGCAGTCTCCCTTCGCAGGTTTACAGGGTTTCTTTTCGAAGTATAGCGAAAGGTCTTATGCCCTATGCAGGAAACCTGCAAGTGGCACGTGAGCCATGCGGGCCATTGAAGCAGTGGCAGACTTGGGCGCTCTGAGCAAATGGGCGTGTGAATATCACATCGCATCAGAGGCGCTTTCGCTGCAAAGCCAGAGTTATGGGAACTTGTCCACTCCTGAACTGCTTGTCCTGAGAGGCCGCGGAGCCCAGGAGAAGAACTCGGGGAGATCCTTGGACTAAATCTGAGGTAAGAAGAGTAAGTCGCTGCACACCCTGCATTTCCCGCAGCCCCTGCAGTCACAGGCATCGAAGCCCACTACGGAGCATGCCGGAGGGACTCCGCGTCTGTCTCGGGGTAGCACACGCGAAGGACACATGACACAAGTCGTTTCGCCACGGGGAATTAGAGAGAGGAAGGAACAGGACTCAACTTTGAAAAGAGAGTGTGGGTTTTGTGTGCCTTTGACTGTTGAATCGTTGCAGGAATCGACTCCTGGAGCGGCTCCATGGAGAGAAGCAACTCCCTGAAGAGGGACGAGGTGCGGATGCCGTGGATGCTGTGGATGCCGCGGATGCCCATGTTGCGTTGCCTTCTGTGCGGTGGCCGTAAATTAGGCAAGGAAAAGCATCAGAATGCATCAGTGGGGAATCCGGGATCTGAGTGGGGAGAAGTTTGGGGCGACAGGAGCGGGGCTTCACCGGTTCAGCGTCCACCACGCCGCATGGGGGCCCAGGGATGCTGGCAGTTGCCGTGAGTTGCCGTGGCAAAAGCCCAGTTGACCAGTATCTCCGCCTTGTGAACGTGCGCCTGTGCTCAGGAAGGGTGAGCTGATGTGTCGGATCCCAAGCAGAGGATCCTTGGCACGTTCTTCCAGAAGTACCAAGGACAACTCTTCTTGGTGATTTTGATGTCACATAGTCACGACATGGTCCTGATCTTCCTGTTGTGCCTTGCTACCTCCCTCGTTGCTTTGTTTCTCTTTGGATCCTCAGAGGAGCCCTTGCCAAGCAGCCCACTTGCGGAGAGCGAGGAACACCCATGTGCCAGCACGGCCACGGCATAGCCACGGCATGGCCACGGCATGGCCACAGCATGGCCTCTTTGTGCAGCGGGCTGTGAAAACGTTGCAAGGAGATGGTTGGCCAACGACGCGGCTTGAACCTCGAGTTGGAAGATCGGGAGGCGCAGACAAGCATGTGCGATTTCAAGATTTCAAAGTGTGCCGAAGATGGCTCTGCCATGCCTTGCCAGGAGTCTGGCACGTTGGCACTGCGCGAGGCGCTGGAGTCCAGATGTCTAAGTCACTGAGATGGTTCCAAGGGATGGTTTCCCAATGTTTCACAGTCTGCATCCCAGGGCTCGCTTCGGCTCGTTGGACAGGAGACTTCCTTGGCATTGGCGACTAGGTCGGAGGAAATGGCGCTGGTGCCTGTGCGCCTGGGTTCAAGCTGTGGAATGCTGTGAAGACTTCTGGAAAGAACTTCTGGGGCGTAACCGCTTCTGGGAAGAGAGTCTCAGTTCCCCACTTCCGAGGGCACGGCCATCGCCCAAGACGCGGCGGATGAAGACGGAGTTGCTTTCCACTCACCCGTGGCTCAAGCAGCTCCAGCAGAGGCTCGGACGTTTGAGCACAGCAAGAGCAATCAAGTTATATATATGGGTGGTTGTCAAGATTATGGTCCCTTTTTGGATCCCTATTTTAATACGGCACCTAATATTTAGGGTACCCTAAAAGGAATCATAATTTTGACATCCACCCATATATATATATATCTACATATATATATATAGATATTTTTGTGTTTTGTGCCTTTGAGGTCCTTGCACGGATCTGTGCCGGGTTCTCCGAGTGGTCTTAGCCGTCCGGGCGACACCCGCTGGCTTGGAGGAAAGCAGGCGTGAAGATTTTTGCACGGAAGCATGAACAGCATATGACTGCAGCAGCAGAAACCTCGAGACCCAACTCCCACAACAGGCCTCCTCGACATCGAGCCTGCCACCTTTGGACAACTTGCAGATTCAACTCCACGATGGGCAACAAATGGAGGCCAGCTTCCTGATCTTCGGTTTGTGCATTCTGCGCGACGATGTCGTGACTGTGCCGAGTTGGTGGCCTATGCCTCTCGAACAGCTTCCCATCAATCGGTCCCAGGAGTGCAGGAGGACACCTCGCTTTCAATGACTCAAGCCACAGTAGAAGCTCAGCATGAGGGGAAGCTGAAGCTTCGTCTGCGAGGAGTCGAGGGCTGTGGGCAGGCAAGGCTCTGCGATGTTATGCCTCATGAGATGTTTCGAGCCTTTTTTGAAGGCGTTGCCCAGGGTAGAGCACCTGTGCAGCACATGCGCAGCATGCAGAGAGGCTTTGTCGGGAAATGACATGGAGCAGCAAAGATGAGAGGGATCTCCTCGGCGCCGTCGTCGCACCCGCCGACAGGTCCCCCGTATGTGCAGCATCAGACGCCGTCAAAGGACGGTATAAACCCTTATATTGAAGCTCTCCGAAGCCCTCTGAATCCCTCCGGCTTTCTCAAAGGCAACGACAAGAGCAGGGGCTACTGCCACAGAGCATCCGCTCTATGGACTACTGGCGAGCCACGGAGCTGTTCCACCTCTTTGACCGACGGACAGGCACAGCCACAGAGATCGCTCTTTTCGGGAGTTCTTTCTTGGAAACTGAGTCGAGGCATGTCGAGGCTACTATTCGGTCATCGAAGCAAAATTTGCGGTTTGCGGGGTCTTGGGCTGTCCAGATCATGTGGGCTTTCCCAATATTTTGCACACGGTGCAGAATGTTGACACCTGGAGGTGAGCTGGACAAGCTGGGCTTCTACCACCTGCTGACGGCCGCCTCTCGGGACCGCGAAAACATCGCCCGACAGCGCAGTGACGCCCGCCTTTTGAAGAGAGTGTTTGGGGGGGTGATGCACCGCGGTGCATAGATGTTCCTAGATCCCGTTCACACTGCAACGAGTGCCGCAAGCCCCTCAGATGACCAAGTGAAGTCTCAAAGTGGTTTGCAGAAAGGCGGGCCTTTCTTTGCCTCCTCAAGCTTGTCTCCTGTTTCTCCTCAAGACGAGGATGCGATCTTCGACGAGATCGACATCGACGGCTCAGGGAAGACGCTTTGTTCTGTTTGCGGCAGCGTAAAATTCTTGAATATAAACGGATGTTTTCTCATTTTGCAGTTAGGAAGGCAGGCCGGTCTCAGGACTACTAGTAGAGCGTGCAAAAAGGATCGACAAAGAGGAGTTCTTGGGCTGGGTCTTCCAGACCAACAACAGCTTCCTCAGCTCAGTGAGGAGGTGCTCCATAGCAAGAGAGCAGTTGAACTGAGAGCACAGATGAGGGCACCGAGAGACGGAGTAAGTGGAAGAAAGCGAGAGATGAGGAGACGAGCTGAGAAGGGGGATGGTTTGGCGACTTTTGCGAGTGAAATGAAGGTTGAGAAAGTGAGATACAGCGAGATGATTTTTCAGGCGGTTGGAAACCATGGACCAAGTGAAGGTGAAAGCCTTGTTCGAGCAGTTGGACTCCCTCTTGCATTAAGTTTCATGTATGTTGATGTCGCTGAATTCCCGGCTGGATTTCCACAGTTTGCTCGCCACTCTTTGAGGTTCGGTTGAGGTTCTGTGGGCTGCTGACTCATTGACTTGACTTCCCCTTGTGAGATTCCCAGACTGCATTTGACTGTATTTCAGCCGCCAAGGACAATGATGGCAACAAGGTCATCGACAGAGATGAGTTCTGGGAATTCGTTGAGAAGTTTAGTCCCGGGATGTTGCCGGGCACTCAAATCTGGCACGGCACTATACGGCACTCATGCGTAGGGCAGCATAAGCCAGTATAAGGCACCATAAGGCAGCATAAGGTCTCGGTCTGCAAGCGACGAGCTGCATGAGTTTATTGACGCGGACAAGTCCGGCGGCATCGCCGGAAACTCGGTGGGTGCCCGTTCCCGGAAGGGTCACAACCCCTAACAGCATCTAACGCCGTTTGGAGATCCACTTCGCATCACTGTCAGCAGCAAACACAGGCACCATGATGTGAGTTTTTTCGAGGGTGAACTCTGCAACTGGACTGGAGAATGCAGAAGAGGAAAGCGGGCAGTGGGCAGCGAGGGGCAGTGCCAGGATGTGGACGAGTTCCTGAATTGGGTGCATCCTGGGCGGGAGCTCAAGATGCTGCGTGCAGAGGTGCGTGATGACAAGGTGCTGACCCTCAGAATCCCTCAGATGCGGCAGCACATGGCAGCGACATAGCGGACATAGCAGACACGTCCTGCGGAGCTGAGGCGATTACTGGCAAGGTAGCGGTGGGGATGGTAGCGGTGGATGAGGCTTGGGGCTGTTGTGTGTCTGTGTGTTTCTGGCTCGCTGATGGGACTCTTGGGACTCTTTACTTTGTCATCAACGACAAGCTGTCGTTTTTGCACGGGCACTTGTGGGACTTCTGTGCGAACCCTGCCAGAACTCCTACGTGGCCCCCAAAAAGCCACTCATGGAGACAGAGCCTGGCAAGCCAGTGGTCCTGGAGTTTTGGCCGCTCAGACTACATGGCGCAATGGTGGCTCGTGGTGTTTTTTTTCTCTCTCTCTCTCTCTCTCTCTCTCTCTGTCTCGCCCTTGACAGAAACTGACAAGAGTACGACACCCCCCAAACAGTTTCCGCTCAACTCCGCTAAGCTCTTCGAAGCAATGCTCTGCCCCTCTTAAGACTCTGCAGACTCCAAGGATTGGTAGCGAATGGACTGGGGCTTTTGAGTCGATCAAGCGCAGCCTCCGCAGCGTGTTCAGCTCGCAACAGATCAGGCGCAACATGTGGCCGCATGCAGCGCCAAGTCACCCCAACAGCATGGGCTCTCCACGGAGCAGCGGAGCTCTCGCAGCGTTTTCTGAAAAACCGCGAGCTCTCCACTTCAACGCACAGGTATGCAGCTGAGTGCAACTTGCACTGAGGGTTTAGGGTTTAGCATCTTCGCAGGTTCCAGAGTCGCCGGGACCCTCGCGTCATCCACACCTGCTCGAAGTTGGTCGCCAAGGTGTGGCACACCACATCCGGATTACAAAAACTCTCACAATCTCTCACAGCTCAGCTCTAAAGCATTCTCTCAATCCACTCTGGGTTGGTGCCGCACTCCGGTAGGTTGGCCGCGGGATTGTCCTCTGGGACCGTGACTCGATGCTGATGTTCAAGGACGATCCGTTCATGAACCAGGCATTCTGCCAATGCATTCTGCCAATGCATTCTGCCAATGCATTCTGCCAATGCATTCTGCCAATGCATTCTGCCAATGCATTCTGCGAATCCAGGGCCCAATGTGAGCAATTACAGGGCACTACAGCTTGTGGTGGAGGTCGAAGAGGGGCTCAGGGGGGCTCAGGATCTCGGGATTCAGTCTAATTGCGGAGGCTGAAAATCTAGAAACCCCACCTGCCCATCTGCAGCTCTACACCTCCATGATCTGACTTTGAGGCAACAGCTGGCAAGTGGATCAAGGAAGTGCTTCTCCAGTGCCTTCCAGATGTTATAAATGTGCCCCGGCAAACTCGCTGGCTAGTGCCCCTTCACGTGCATTCTTGTGCATTTTGTGCGCATTCTTGTGCATGCCTGACCGCTTTGCAAGGCTGCCAACGTGAGGCTGCTGAAGAGAAAGAAGTTGCACGTTTGTTTTGATGCCCGGCAGAGTTAGCGACCGGCCTGTCTGGCTGGGGTGGATGTGCAAGGCATGTGCAAGGCATGTGCAAGGCATGTGCAGGCACGTGGAGGCACGCTTGCGCGGGTTTGCGCAACATCGCCCTCAAGCATCTGGGAAACTGTAACGTCTAAAGTTGCGTGACGAGTGACGGGTGATTTCTCGACAGGTGTGTGGTGTGAGAGCCTGCCAGAGTTATAGGGTTCTAGAACGTGAGACGAGCAACTCCGAGGAATGCGGAAAATCCTTGGAAGGCGAGCTGCCGAACTAGCTGAACGTTGTGGCTTCTGCAGGTAGCAACTCTGTCTTGCCAGGCTCGCGATACCTCAATGTCTTAGAATACAAGGTGTGCAGCAAGCCGCGCGTCTGCAGCTGTGGCATTCTCATGAGATCGGAGATATTGGGGGTTTTAGGTGCGTCAGGTTCGTCTCGTAGACTTCAGCATTCAGGCATTGCGCGGGACTGCTCAAGGCACGCGCGGCTGGGCCCCCAACCGCAAGAGCCTTGTGAGTCTGAGTTGTGCTGCCAAATTGTGATGTGAGGTGATTGAAGATTGACATGAGGACAGAGGTGCTGCGAAAAGCAGCACGCTGTACTTCGTGGGGAGAAGAGCCAGTAGCTTTCGACACTGCAGGGGTCTGTGGATGTCCGCGGACGTCCACTGCCACGAAAGGGCTCCCAGGGCACAGAGCAGAGCGGTCTGCAACCTGAACCTGATGGCCAGCTTGCAGCTGGACCCAGCTGCCCAGCAGCTTTTCAATTTTTTGCTTTTTTTTTTTGTGCATGCAATGTGGAAAACGTGAAAGGCAGAAGACAAGCCGCTTGCTGCCCCACTTTCAGAGCTCCTTTCCAAGCCAAGTAGCATTTTGCAAGTATCTGATCTCGCCTAGCCGGTGGTATGCCTCGATTCCAAGACTCAGTTGCCGAGAGCTCTGCAATGCTGGGTGAGTGTCGGGCAAGTGTCGGGCAGAGCTGCGAGCAGATATCTCGCCTTTTATCCACGGCCTTCCTGATAATGACTGAGGGCTTCAGGTGTTCTCATGTAGCCCCTTGTATGCATCTGCATGACCACCATGCGCGCCGTTCCTTCAAGAGGCTTCTGGCTGCACATCGGCCTGCAGATTACCCAGCGTTGAGGAAAAGCAATGCAGCACCTACCGCAGGTTTTGACACCACTTGGGACACCCCCTTGACATGAATCTGCCTGTTCAGGGGTTCAGGTTGAGAAGCAGACCCTTGTGAGAGAGAACCTGAATGATGCTATCCAGGTTCCTGTACGACACCCAAAGTAGACGTAAGTAGACTCAGTCAGTATTCGCTAACATTGAGTCGACAGAGGGTGAGGAGGCATCGGCTGATCGGCCTATGGTGGATCTTGGTCACGAGTTTCCCTGATTTGAGAACCGCTGAGGTGCTCTGGCAGCGATCATTTTGGCCGCTTTGTTTCGCTCAAGCCTAGACTTGCACAGTGTTCCCAGCACTCCGGCGTCTTTCACAGAAGGTGAGGCTCTGAAGTCTATCGGGTCAATGCTTTGCGTTGGTTTGCTTCTGAAGACTTCCAAGCATCAGCCGTTCAGAGGTGCGGATGTCGGTGCAGAGCCAAGCGGTGCTGCATGAAGTGGTGTGCCGCCAGCGGTGCCAAGACGAGGTCCTATGCCCTCGAGCATATGTAGCCCTCACGGAAACTGGTGCCCATGCCTCAGCTGCATCTTTATAAATTGGCAGAGGCCTCAAGGGCCTCAAGGGCCTCAAGGCCTTAGCTTGTTGGGGTGGGCTTCTCTCTGTGTGGCCGCTTGTGAGGATGGCGAGGGAATCATAGCCCGCTTGAAGCACGAGATCGAGCGCAGGGTGAAAGAGGACGTGTTTTTTGCTGAGTAGGCATTGTAAGAAGTTCGCCCTATACCAGCAACGCACTGCGGAGGACCCTGAGACCGACTGGATCACTGCTGAGCGCCAGCCACCTTGTCACAGTGTACCATGTCACAGCTGTCACGGCTGCTTGTCGGTCACAGCCGTTTGTCGACATGTGTTAAACTCTTAAGCTGCATGCTTCCAAAAATGCAGCTGTTCGAGATGCAAGCTCCAGCAAAGTTCCGGTTTAGGCTTTGGGGTTTCGGGGTCCCCGGCCCCTCCCGGTCCCAACAGCACAATTTGTTTTTGATTTTGGGCCCCTCCGGCCCACACCCTGCAACTTCACCACCCGCCCCGGGCGCCCCACCGTCCAACAACACGGCCTCGACTGCGGTGGCCTCGCTTTGAGGTTTTGGTCTTTGCATGTCTTTGTCCAAGCCGGCAGATCTTCAAACCATCAGCTCTGCTTCCCACTTTTCCCAACTGCCTCCCCCCCCCCGGCCTCAGGCTTAGCCGCTTTGCCCAAATCTTGGGGTCGATGTTGGAGCCCCCAAGTTTCAAGCATGAAGACGGCAGCTGCAGTCGCCGTAATCACGAAAGCTTCAAGGCCAGCTGATCCGGCCAGCATCTGACATCGAGGATGAAGGCCTGCAAGTTGGACTGTAACGTTGCCACCGCATGTGTTCCATGAATGGTGGTGTGCGTCCTCCAGCCCTTTTTCACTGTGCCTGGCAGTACTTTATGGCACCAGGAGTGCAGCTGTCCTTATTCGTTGCATTTCGTCACCCCTCTCGTTGTGTCTTCTGCAGTTTTCTTGATGCGGTTTCTTCCCGGCTGGTTTCCTCTCATGATTTTTGCATGTTTTCCATCCTCTCTTATGTTCAGTCTTCGAAACAAGGCATTTGGTTTCTCGGACTAGATCAGCTTTCTTGTTGCTTTCCAATCAAACCGCAAAAGAGCACACGAGGGCCCAAGGACGCGTCCAAGTCAAGAATGTCAAGAAGCCTTCATGGTTCTTTGTCCGTCGTTTAGCGCGGCCATTGGAGCCGTATGTAGTGGAAAACGCTCGAACTTGTCGTCGAAGTCTGCCTGGTGGAAAAGTTCCCAACGCCCAAACGCAATGCTGTGAAGAGCAGGACAACAGGGGAGAGGCAGCTTGCAAATAATGTACTCGCCTGGGCAGCCAAAAGACAAGGAAACAACAACAGGCTACTCCGCGCGAGCGCGAAAGCAGCAGCTTCTGCACAGTGCACCGAGAGCGCAGCCGAGGGAAAGAAAGTGTTTGAGAGCCATTTCTGCAAGCATGAGTCAATGTTAGCATCATGCGCTTTACGACTTTACTTACGCCCGCACGACCCCCAACCGCTGCAATGCATCACTGGACGTGGCCTGCAGAATGAAAGGGAGCAAGGCACATGACCAGAGAACATGGTCTTGAGTCTTGAGTCCCAACATCAGGGCAGGAGAATATGATTGGCCGACTGCGAAGCAGTGGGCCAATCAGGCGGATGGCCACACATGCCGCGCAATGATACCAGGGAAAAGGCACATAAAGGCACCAGCAACCAAGGCTCTGTGGGCTGCAAAACTAGATGCAAAGCCATGGGCAAGACGGGAAGGGCCGAGGCTGCGAAATTTGCGAAACCTGCGAAGCTGTGCGGGCAACAAAGGCCGGATCGAGGAATATGATTGACCCACTGTGAAGTGTTCAGCCACAGCCCGCGCCACCGGTCTGCGCGGAATTGATCTTCATTGCCCTGCTTCGGTGGTCTCCATGGCCATGTGCCTGAGAAGCCCATCGGTTCCTGATGTGGCCGGGGTGAGTGGTCCGCCCCTGTGATGGTGATGAGATCCACCAGACCAGAGAGGGAAAAGGTGTTTTGCTGGGCATGCAGGGATCTCAGGGCCTTTGGCCGATGTTGAAGTTGATGTCCATCACAGGCGTGTCCGGTAGATGCCACCACCCCACGCTTGTCAGGGAGCAACTGGAACACGCACTATTCTCAAACCCACCAACCCACCCCCCCACACCCCCCCACTTTCCCCCCCCCTGCTCCCTTCGTGACTACGAAAATAGTCACAAGTAAGTGACTAACAGCACAAAGGACGCAGGTGAGAAATGTTGACCCCTCTCGAGCGGGAGCAACGTTTTTGCAAAATCTATAGTTGTAAGTGAGTTGACAAAAAGCAAGCAACAGTCATGCGTGAGAGGGATTTCTAGTCGCAAGTGACCATAAACAAGACAGTCGCAAGTGAGAAGATTTCGTAGTCACAAGCGAGTGGTTGGCCTTCGGGCTGGTCAAGCAGAACTCTTCCTAAGCTAGGCAGCTCTCACAGCTGATGTGCAGGGCGGCTATCGTTTTACGAGTGGCAGGAACTGCAGGGCCTGCCCGGCACTCAATCCGCGGGTTTTCAGCCTCTGTCGCATTTTTCCGCTTCGGTTAGCCTTGCACCCGCCGAGGAGGGCACGAGAGAAGGAACATGCAGCGGAGATCCAGCGACTGCAGAAGCGGGTGGAGGCGGCTTCCTTCGTTACTTGTAGTTCATTTGTAGTTCAATGCCACTCGCATGCACATTCCTGCAGATTCCAATGCTGGATTGTGGGGACAGGAAGCGGAAGGCCCTCAACATTTGAAAGTCAAGGCCTTGGAGGAGGAGCTGTAGAAGATCATGACATGGCTCAATGTGATGGCTACATAAGTTGGCTTGCTGTGTGCTTAAGTTGGCTAGTTGGCAGCCAGGGGGAGTCCGGTCAGGAGTTGTCCTTGACGGACAAGCTCTTCGTGGAACGCAACCAGCACTGCAGAAAGGCACCCTCAGACCACTGCTAGTGAGTTTAGAAGGGGCTTTGTCGCTCTACATAGCTGTTGCTCTCAACAGTTGCAGGTGGAACTCGAAAAGTCCAACGTGAACTCGGCACTGAAAGCCAAGGCCGGGAGAATGATCGGTAGATGTGGTGGAGGACGAGCCTCCCCGATATTCTCCCTGAGCCGAAGGAGAAGGAATTGAAGGACTTGCGGGAGGAGTTGGCAGCTGCCAAGGAGCAGTCGCAGGCACTCCTAGTAGAAGCCCCTAGCGAGGTGTTGGGGAAGAGATGTTCGGGGGAGGGATGCTTTTGCCTCTTGAAGTGCTTTGATCGAGGCGGCTCTTGGGCGCCTCGGCGAGAAGGAGACCGAGGCCAAGGCCGGCAAGAAGAAAAGTGAAGAGAGCGAGGAGGAGAGCAGAAGAAGCAGAAGAAGCAGAAGAAGCAGAAGAAGAAGAAGAAGAAGAAGAAGAAGAAGAAGAAGAAGAAGAAGAAGCAGGAGAGAATGATATGAAAAGAGAGAGCAGAGGAAGATGAAAGAACTGCGAAAGAAAGACGGGGGAAAAACGACTCTGAGAGGAACTGAGCTTCGGGCCAGGGTTTTGGAGATTGTTTAAGGGCCCAAAGGATGCTGTAGTGCGCATGAAGGAGAGAGAGAGAGAGAGAGAGAGTGAAAGAGAGAGAGAGAGAGTGCGTGAGAGAAGACATCGACCGCCACTGGGGACGTAAGTTCGGCTTTTCTGCTGTCTTCACGTTTTCAACTCTTAGTTGGCCACATGGCAAAACCCTCAACACATCTTCAACAAATCCCATTCTTCAATCACAAGTCGCAAATCATAACCATCAGCCCAAACCCACAGCGCATCCAAATGACATCATTATCCGAAAGCCTCTGCCGAAGCCTCACGAAACCTTTGCGACCTGCTCGCCTGCGTAGAAGAAACAATGTTCTTTCATCGAGAGCATGTCGTTGTATGAAGTTGTCAATGCTCTTTGCTTGTTCAGCTTTTGAAAAGGTCCTTGCATCCTCATGTTCAACAAAACATGCCTGCATAAGTGTTCGCTCATAGCCGTAAAATCTGCAATGTATTGAACAGCTGCTATCTTGTGAGCATCTCCTGTATCCTTCAAAAACCATCGCAGCTTTCGTAGCTGTACCGGGATGTGCTGGTGTCTTGCGGGACCCCAGTCGAGGAATCTGTGGAGGCATTCATTTCCACAGGGGGTTCCGTCGCCATCGTGACTAAGCATTATAGTAGGGCATCGACATTGACCGAAGGTCTTAGGGTCCCTTGTGTTTTCCGAACAAACACAGCAAAGCCGTCAGAAGCTACCGACCTACCTGTATCAGCCTACCTACAAAATGTTTGCCAGCGCCGACAGAGATTCGGGGGGCCTCGCTTACGGCACTTCCTGCAGCACCACCGCCCAAGGGTCGTTTTCGCTTCCGGTCACGAAGTCGAGAGGGCTCTGGAGGTGCATGAAGCTTCCATAGTGGTTTGGGTCTGTTGTTTAAAGTCCACGGGGGTGGACGGGGTCCATGAGGCCAATCGGGAAACGGGCAATGTATGGGGTCGACAATTGCATGAAGTGTGTCGCAGCCGACGGGGGGTCCAATAGCGGGAAGGGCCCATGCCGCAACCAGGACACAGGTTCGGAAAAACCCAGGTACACTACTGGCCTCTGCCAAGGAGGGGTTCTTGTATGCCAGGCAGTAGACCTGGGGGCTCTTCTGCAGCCAGGCAATGCTTTGCTTTAGCGAAAAAGGAGGACAACCCGTTGAAGGTTTGTTTTTCGGGGGGGACGTTTGGGATCGGGCGGTAAAAACCTTGGGTCCTGGGGTTAGTGGCTCAAATTGTGGTTCGTGTGCTCAATCCGTGTTTCGTGTTCGGTGGGCTCACGCCCGAGTCGACAATCGGAAATCTTTTGAATCCGGAGCACCCCCAAAAAACCCCACTTGTTGTTTGGGCCAGCCGGCTATGCTCCGAGGCCCTGCAGCTGAAGTGCGAAATGCTGGAGATAAGTCTCAAGGCCTGATTGATGCCTCGGATGTGCCTTGGCTCTGATGCGTTTGGGGCAGGAAGCCGTGGTGGAAAGTTGCAGCCAGCAGTCCAACATCTATCGGTCGCAGCTCGAAGCTGAGAGGATCTTGCTGAATGCTGAAGTATGCTGAAGTATGCTGAAGTCCTTTGCCACATCTGCCCCTAGCGACTGCTCTCCGGCGCCTCGCAGGTCTGGAGGTATGCTGTGCGAGAAGCTGCATCAATCACGCAGAATCCCAGAGTACCCTGCGCGCATGCCTATTGCACGCGAGGGCATACTCTGGAATTCCTATTGCAGAGCTCTGAAGTGAGGAGATGGCTGCCCCCCCAGGGAGTGGTGCAGCCGTGAATGCAGCGGCAGCGTGCCGTGACTTCTCAAGACGCGGTCTTGTTTTTCGCCAGGGTGCACGCTTGTATCACAGGATCTGCCTCGGTGCAGACACTGCCACCCTGTACTTTAATACCCAGAGCCCAGGAACCCCATAGGCCCATATAGGCCCACATAGGCCTACTCGGCCCTACTTAAGTCTTTGCATCTCCTTCGCTGCAATGAGCTCTTTGAGCTTTTGGGGGCTGGCAGGTGGAGACATGGAAGACCTGGATAGACTATGATAGACTGTAGGAGTTCGAGAACCGCAAGATTCCCACACTGCCCACTTTCATGAACCCGTGGAAGTGACGACCTGACCTGACAAGAGCTGTCTCAGAAGCTGCAGACATCGGCTTTTGCGCAATTGCGAGTAGCGCGCCGTCTATCCGTATGGGCGGAGTGGCTGAGTGACAGGTCTTCTCTGTCAGGTGGTGTGGGTTTCCTTGCGAGGGCAAGGGTGTGGCGTTTTTCAGGGCAGGCTTACCCTGCGTCCTGCAGGTCTGATTGCCACTGCCGGTGTTCATGCGATGTGCTACCAACATTTTACCAACGGCAAGATCTCAGCATTTGGAGGGCAGCGGCATGCTTAGCCGACTTGGCCCACCACTTTGGCAATCAGCTTTTTCGCAAGCTTGTGCTCTTGTTTGGCCTGATTCCACATTGCAACTTTTAAGATTGTTTAGAACCCAATTGCTTGATCGAGCCCTTGGAGGGCTGCAATCTTGCTCCATGCACTGGAGGAGACTCGCAGATCTAGCCTGAAGCGGAGAGAACTTTCCATCTTTTTCCAGTCGTTTGGGAGGCGAGTCGGAGTGCAACTCCAAGGTGTCATTCTGCTTCGATTCTTTGATTCTTTAATGATCCTTGTCAACTGCGATGTCGTTTCTTGAGCCTGCGAACCCTCACGAAACCTAGGAGCAGACTGGGGAAGGTGAGACGTGGGTTCGCATCGGCCAAGACTCCATTGTGCATCCAGATCAGCCATATGAGACATATGCAGCCATGCTTGAAAATTCGCATTGGATGCAGATCGTGCGACACGTCCAGCAGCCTTATGCTGGCTTGGAACATCTTGGAACTTAAACAGATGAGCTTCTTGCATTCTCTCAAGGACCTTAGGAGAGAGGACTGGAGAGCAGAGGGCATGATCTGTGCCTGTGCTGCACAGCATTTTCCGCCTCCGACGGCAAGCAAAGCTTGGCAGGGGCTTGGAGGGAGTGGGTTTAGACGGTTCGAGGGGTTTGGGGGAGGCTTTAGGCCGTTGAGACAGGCAGGGCATCCGTAGGTTTGTACCGGCTGATACTGGGACGTAGCAAGGTAGCAATCCTCCGACCGCACTCCGCCTCTGTACTTGGTGGAATTCGATTTGCGTGGGATTGGACAGAGGGCTCAAGTTCTCACACTGCACGCAAGTTGAAGCCCTGCAACTGATTGGGCTGAGAAGGCCCTTCGGATCCATGCAGAATCTCTGCACGAGCGCGAAACCCCAGTCCTCGCTCTTGCTCTATCAGGACTTGAGGAGGTCCCCTAGTTGGTTGCAGGTCCTTGGGACCACGACACGAACACGCCATTTGGGAAAGCGAACGTGAACCAAAAAGGCCGCTGGAAGTACCCACAGCCTGGCCCATGGCCACCTCGTTACCGATGAACACACCCCTTGTACAGACAGCGCGATCGAATCTCGGCCTTGATAGGACAAGTACTGGTTATGCTCACGCCAAGCGGTGGGTGGTTGCAGGTTTTGCGATCAGAGTGTCGAAGGTGGCGTAGGGTTTTGGGGACAGCTTGTGAAAGAAATCTGGAAGCCGGACAGCTGCTGACAGCACAATGGCGTAGAGTTTTGGGGACAGCTTGGGACAGACATCTGCGGCAAGAGAAAGCGGACAGCTGCCGACAGCAAAATGGCACCGGGTTGACAGGTCAGGCAGGTCAGTCTGTCCGAAGCATTTTGGCTTACATCTGGCGATTGGCTTGCCTGCGGCAAATCTGATAGCCGCTTGCATCAGTTTATGCCATTTTGCCTTCGGCTGAATTTTTGTTCGTGCATTTCTCGGTTTGAACTTTGTTCGAATGAACGTGCTTGGGCCGTATCATTCGCATGCATTCCAGTTTTGGGGGCTAGGGCTTGGCATCTTAAGGGCACCTCGGCATAGGTATGGAAAGCCCAAAAGGCTTCGCGTCCACTCGAATCCTGAAAGCCTTGTCAGGACCATGCTCTGGTAGGGATGAATGTACCCAAAGAGCCTCAACGCTGAACAGAGTTGGTGTGTTCCCTCTCGAAGCTGTTCTTTTATTTGGGTTCCTCACCTTCATCAAAGGCCTCCCAAGGCCTTAGTCCCTGAGCTCGAAGGGACGGAGCCTTGATTCTAAGACAAGCGGCGCCTTTTTCGTGGACATGTTGAGACTAAGTTGAGACTCTCGGCAGGTGTGCCTTGAAGGCACGCGATGGCGCTGACGAGCGCGTCTTGCAGGGTCCTCGGAGTTGCCTTTTCGCCGTGCATGTCATGTGCTACGAGACTTAAAAAATGCCACTGGGATATGTTATGTCCTGATGCTTTCCCTTTCTGGGTTGCAGAAGATGCCATTTTGAAGTGTTTTTTCAGAGGCTTTCACGGGCCAATCTACTTCGAGTCCAGGAAGACAGGTGTTTGTGCCTTGCGGTCTTACTTGCCTACTGCAAGATTATCTTCTGTTTGCATAAGGGGGCGGAAGGGGGGGCTGTTCTCAACGTGTTTTCAGGTGGTCTCTTGCCATCCTCTACACGGATCGCCTCTTTCTCGAAAATCCTCGGAATCTGCACGGGCATGGATGCTGAAAGAATTTCCCCCCAGTTTTTTAATCATTCATTAACAATAAGTGATAGCTCAGAGCCTAAAAGAAATCTCGGCCCCTGGCCAGCAGGCCGGGCTGCTCACACCCCAATAGAAACTTTTGGTACGCGTTGCATGTATGCGATGTATCTGTCCGAAAATGTGCATGCATATATGTATGTGTAGGGGCCGTTGTGTTGAGGCCGTAGTAAGGATGTCCGGATCCATGTGCCCCCCCCCATCCAGCCTCGCCTTGTGTCACAGGAGGTCCGGGTTCATCCTTTTTCTTTTTGCGCAGGCCTTGCGTTGCGTAGGCGAAGGCTTCGACTGAAGCACCCGGTCCCCGTCCACTCACTCGTTGGCTCTCCTCGCGAGGGCTCCTAGGCCTGGTCAAGATGTTCCTGGTACTCTTTGTTCTCTGCTGAAGGCTTAGCGCATCATGGTAAATGACAGCTTATTCAACATGCCCGTGCAAGTTACCTTGCCGCTCCAACGGCTGAACCAACAAGCAACGCGTCCATGGCAGTTTCCTTTCGGTTTCGACTGCTTTTCTGGAAACAGCAGGAAGATTCAACATTTCTCCCCATTTCGGCTGCTTCCCGAAACAGCAAGAACAAGCAACATGTCCGTGCCCGTGACACCTTCCGTACATTTGTAGAAAAGAAGTGCCTTGTCAGTGCGTGCTCATGAATCTTCATGGACTTCGCGCACAGGCATGCCGACTGCCACAGCGGGCCAGGACGTGAGGCGCCCAGGCTTCATCGTTCGACCCAGCCTCAACCCGCAAAGCATGCAGCTGCCCGGATGTTGTGGCATGGACACATCGAAGTTGACGCGCAGCCGTGTAGATGTGGACTCAGCGCCCATATGTAGTATAGCATTATATTAGTTGAGCCTTTGGGTTTAGAACTGTTTCGGATTTTCGCGTTCAAGGTAACAGGGCACAGGATGACAGGATCTTTGGTTTGGGATTTGCAGGGCTAAGGTTTCGGGCTTTGTATAGGCACAGTCATGAAGCGTGGTGCAGCAGCCATGGTGCCATCACCAAATCCACACCAGATGTTGGAGAAATGCAGAAAGTTCCTTGGTCGAATAGCTCACCGGAAGCCTAAAGCGTAAACACAGTGTTCTCGTTTTTTTGGTCTGGAGGCGGCGGGGGGGCGGGGTGCTGCCGCGAAGTGCGATCTGCCAAGGGCAACTGCCTACGATCATTGTCGTTTTCTCTAGGCCGTTGTTATTTGGATTGTGCTGGGACTGGTAATGCAGGACCTCCACTGCCTTTCAGCATAGGCACTGGTTTGTTGAAGGTTTCCCGGTCAGAGCCTCCAGCATCAAGACACGATCCGGAATCCAGCGTGCGTGCTTTTTTCCCCGTTTGTATGTAGTCCTGGTTCCTGGTGCCATTAATTTTTCGGCACAGAGCCGGTAGCCACCTCTGAACTTTGAATAACAATTCCCGGATTATTTCGGGATTCTGGTTCTGCGCTCAGGAGTCGAGAGGTTTTTGTGATTGAGCAGGAAAGTATGTATGTAGAGTGTTTCCTCAAGGTGCAGTCCTACATCAGTGCGACCGCGTTGCTAGGCTGTTGCATGATTGTAGCGTTGCTATACTCGCAACACCACTGGCACATGCTTCATGCCCATAATGCCGACGTTTTTGTTGAACGCCTTAATGCAGGCATTACAAGTGCACGGAGCAGTTGGAGAGTTTTCCCCCCACGCCATACCAGAACCCCGAGATTCAGCTGCCGAGTGACGATCATCTGGTCAGAGGACACCCAGACCTCGGTGGAGTCTGCGTGCTACAAAGAAGGACGCTTTGAACAAGCTTGCTGAGCATCCCACGGTTGTGCACATGTTCAGCCAGCTCGAGATGAGCAGAAGGGCCAGGGCACTGGTGTGAAGTTGCATATTAGAGGTGCGCTGAGCGCATGCGTGACGCTGTTGACTCCTCTTGTGTGCTGTGTGGCGCCAACGCGCTATGTTCGGAATGGCAGCATCTGTGCAGTGACAGTGACAAAATCTGCTTTGCTTTGCATCTGCGCATGTACATGAACTGCATGGACTGTCCATTGTTATGCCTCCTGAATCTAACACAGTCACTGCTGCTCGGAAGGGTTTTGGGTTCTGGGGGACAGATGTCAGGTGCTCATGAGGACTACGTGGACAAGGCAATGAGCACGCACTTCGCTATGCTCCGGAATTGAGTGAGCAAGCGAGTGTGATGCTCTTGCAGTAGATTAATAGAGTGATCGTTGCGCGTTGCTTCTGAACAGACATAAACCACTGCGGATTCAGAGGTTTAGCGCGTAGGCTCGCCTTTGCAAGGACTAGAGGCCAGACGATGCCTCAGCTTAGGGTTCAGGATACATGGTACAGGGCCTTAGAGGTTCGGATGCAAGGGCACTCTATGTACGGCCTGGGGTTTTAGGGGTTTCGCACAAACACGTAAACTCATACCTCAAACGAGATGTCAAGCCCTCAACCCTTGAGTGTAAAACACCACAATTAGATCTCAAGCTCTAAGCCCTGAAAGCCTTCAGCCCTGAACCACGGTAAAAAACTCCCGAGATCACCCAGGAATTCCTCCGCCACAGGCTTTGATCGCTGCGGACGGGTGGCCGCTCGAGGTATGCTCCTTTTTTTGTGTTTGGGGATGTTGAGTTTTGGGTCTCTGAGCTTTCAAGATTCAGGGATGTAGAGGACCCGCGTAACCCTTTAAACCCCTTTTGAACTCCTGTTTACTTTCTGATCGGTAAGGGGGTGATCTGTGTCTTTTTTTTTTGCGTTATCTGTGTCTTTTTTTTTTGCGTTACCTGTGTCTTTTTTTGGCTGTTTCGTGGTGACGTCTCGAGGAACAGCCTGCTTTCTTGTGGCGTTTCGCGGGATCTGTGTCTTTTTTTCGTGCGTTATCTGTGTCTTTTTTTTCTCGCAGTATCCGCGTCTTTTTCTTCTCGGGCAAGCTAATAATACGTACAGGTCACACACTACACAACCCTAAACCCTAAAGGCTGAAAACCCCAAAGACACCAAAGGCTCAAGACCCTTAGAACCCCAGAAGAAAGGCCTCATCATCCCAAGAACCCTAAAGCACCAAAACGCATACAACCTAAGAGCACCAGAAGCCCGAAAAACCCGAAAACTTCCCGCAAGTCTTGAAACAAAGCCCAGGTGCCAAGGGGCAGGGGCTTAGACAAATTAAGTTCTGGGTGCACCCCTTGTCCGGTGGAGGTGTTGCCTACCTTTTTGTTTTCTCCAAACTTAAACCTTTTAGACCATGATCAAAAAGCCAACCTTGAACAGGCTAAGTTTTGCGGCCTTAAGCCCTAAAAAGCCCAGCGTGCCCGATGGGAAGCCTCGTCATCTTCGGGAGCGTTATGCGTCTCGCTGTGCGCGGTGCACGGCTCGTACGCCAAACCCGGGGTCGCGCCTCGTCACGACGGGGGACGCGGATCAGTGACAGAAAAGGGTGCGGATCAGGCACAGAAAAGGACGCGGCTCAGCCACAGACCAGGGTGCGGTTCATTCGCAACACAGGGGTTCAAAGGGGTTCGGCCCTATTCCTGGTTGCCGGGGGCCCACGGTTTTAACTTGCCTAGGGTCGAGGATTCTGGGCAGCATGGAAGCGTCTCAGCCATGGCATCTACAGACGACGAGGCGCGCGCCTGCCGAGGCTGCCGGGGGCCACAGCTAGGGGGGAAGGCTCAGGTTGTTGGGAGTTTAGGGGTGGGTCCAGGGTGTTGGGGTTTGGGGTTGAGGGCTGAGGGTTTGGGGTTTAGGGTTGAGGGTCTTATGAATGGTCTTCAATGCTTCGAGGGTAGGGCCTTGCTGTTCCTGCGATACCGGGGTAGATGCCACAAGTGCAGAGAGCGGTCGTGTCGGGTTGCACGCTGCATCAGACTTGCTAGCGCGAACCAGTGGCGAAACACCTGCAAAACAAGCATCAAAACAGCCGCCCGATCCCCAAACCAGAAAAAAAATCGTTTTTTTTGCTTCAGCTTTTGTCTTCGGGGCCCCAAAGGGTTTAGGGCACAGGAAGAGTGGAGAAAAACGCGAATGAGCACCTTGAGGCCAGCGTCGGCGTTGGTGGCGTCCTCTACGGGACGCCCTTCCTTTCTCGAGGACCCTGCGTCTCTGAATGTTGCAGTCTGTGGCACGACGTGCCGAGGGATTTTGAGGGGTTGCGGCGTTGCAGTCTTGTCTGAGTTGCTGGTGACTGCAGAGCACAGGGGCGCAGCTTCCTAGCGACCTAGCGATTTGGAGACCTTGACCTTCAGCATGTGCTTTCACGAGAGCTTGGAAGGGTGCTTCGCAGCGGCTTGCAGACTTTGACCTTTCGCGAGCCTGGGCCTCTGTCTTGCAGTTTGCGGGATTTGCTGGTGTCGATATTTCGTGAGTTCCGTTATGTGATTGCAGAGCACAGGGACGCAGTCGACAGCTTCCTAGCTTCCTAGCGACCTAGCGACCTAGCGACCTAGCGACCGAGGCCTATCGATCTAGAGACCTAGAGACCTAGCTAGAGACCTCGATCTTCGGCATGTGCTTCATGCGAGCTTGGAAGGGGTGGAGCTTCCCAGCGCCCTACAGACCTTGACCTCTGGCAAGCCTGGGCCTCTGCGTGGATTTTGGGGGCTTTCGGGTTCAATTGCTGTTTGACTTGCTGGTGTGGATATTTTTGGCATTCAGTTTTCTGATTGCAGAGCAAGCGACTTAGCGACCTAGAGACCTTGACCTTCTGCACGTGCTTTCATGGGAGCTTGCAAGGGGTGCAGCTTCCCAGCGGCCTGCAGACTTGCAGGGCTTGGGACGACGTCCCTATGGATTTTTGGCTGGGGTAGATGCGTTTTTTTTTTGGGTTTTTTCTCAGTTGCTTGTGCAAGTATGTTTTGCTTACAGTATTGTGACTGCAGAGCACAGGGGCGCAGCTTCCCAGCATGCTAGCGTACTGACCCTGACCTTCGGCGTGCGCTGTCATGAGAGCTTGGAAGGGGTGGAACTTCCCAGCGGCCTGCAGACCTCGAGCTTCGGCAAGCCCGGGCCTCTGTCTTGCAGGGTTTGGGACGATGTCCCCATGGATTTTTGGTTTGGGTAGATGTGGTTTTTCAGTTGCTTGTGCAAATATGTTTGGCTTCTGGGGTGGGGGGTGGGGGGGGGGGGGCGGGACGGACCAAGAATGGGGCGCAGTCGCGTCCTGTAAAAATGAATGACGGCTAGCGGAGCCTGTGAGGAGCTGCGCAGACACGAAAAAAAAAGCTTGGCGCGAGGGCTGTGAGGGGGCTTCTGGATTGGACACGAAAAAGAGGCGAGCTTGGGAGGGGCTGTGAGGGCTGTGAGGGGGCTAGCGGAACCCGTCAGGAGCTGCATAGACAGAGGCATGCTTGGGGCTGTGCGGGGGCTTTGGGGTTCCTGACACCGCTCCGGGGTGGTCACCGATACTGCCACGGAGGTGCGTGACTCAGGGGGCCGCGGTCCCCGATCGGGGCGAGACGGTGTCTGAGTCCGGTGGCTGACACCACGGGTGCCCGGGACGACGTCCCTATGGATTTCTGGCCTGGGTATATGTGGTTTTTCAGTTGCTTGTGTAAATATGTTTTGCTTTCAGTTTTGTGATTGCAGAGCACAGGGGCGCAGCTTCCCAGCAACCTAGCGCACAGACCTTGACCCTCGTCATGCGCCGTCATGAGAGCTTGGAAGGGGTGGAACTTCCCAGCGGCCTGCAGACCTTGACCTTCTGCAAGCCTGGGCCTCTGTCTTGCAGGGTTTGGGACGACGTCCCCATGGATTTTTGGTCTGGGTAGATGTGGTTTTTCAGTTGCTTGTGTAAATATGTTTTGCTGTCAGTTTTGTGATTGCAGAGCACAGGGGCGCAGCTTCCCAGCAAGCTAGCGCACAGACCTTGACCTTCGGCGTGCGCGGTCATGAGAGCTTGGAAGGGGTGGAACGTCCCAGCGGCCTGCAGACCTTGACCTTCGGCAAGCCTGGGCCTCTGTCTTGCAGGGTTTGGGACGACGTCCCTATGGTTTTTTGGTCTGGGTAGATGTGGTTTTTCATGTGCTTGTGTAAATATGTTTTGCTTGCAGTTTAGTGATTGCAGAGCACAGGGGCGCAGCTTCCCAGCAACCTAGCGCACAGACCTGGACCTTCGTCATGCGCCGTCATGAGAGCTTGGAAGGGGTGGAACTTCCCAGCGGCCTGCAGACCTTGACCTTCGGCAAGCCTGGGCCTCTGTCTTGCAGGGTTTGGGACGATGTCCCTATGGATTTTTGGTCTGGGTAGATGTGGTTTTTCAGTTGCTTGTGTAAATATGTTTTGCTTTCAGTTTTGTGATTGCAGAGCACAGGGGCGCAGCTTCCCAGCAAGCTAGCGCACAGACCTTGACTTTCGTTTTGCGCTGTCATGAGAGCTTGGAAGGGGTGGAACTTCCCAGCGGCCTGCAGACCTTGACCTTCGGCAAGCCTGGGCCTCTGTCTTGCAGGGTTTGGGACGACGTCCCCAGGGAATTGTGGGGGTTTATGGGGTTGAGGTGGGTTTTTGGCGATTGCAGAGCACAGAGGAGCAGCTTCCCACCGACCTGACCTACCTGGACCTACCCGAAATCCCTAAACGACCAAAACTGCACATTTCACAGCACTCAAATCCTTGGCAAGCCCAAAACTCAGCTGATCTTTTTTACAGAAAACAGACCCAACAACGATCTCTGCCCAAAATGTACGCAACATCCCATGCAAAAAACAACCCAAAATCCCAGAATGACGCAACATGCAGATATCAAAGCACGCAAACCTTGGAAACCCAAAACTCATCTGAAAAAACATTTTGAAAATAGACCTGAAAATAACTTCTTCCCAAAATGTACGCAACATCCCATGCAAAAACAACCCAAAATCCTAAAATGACGCAACATGCAGATATCAAAGCACGCAAACCTTGGAAACCCAAAACTCATCTGAAAAAATATTTTGGGAAGAGACCTGAAAGCAATTTCTTCCCAAATTGCACGCAAAATCCCATGCAACAACAACCCGAAATCCCAAAATGACACAAAATGCACATTTCGAAGCACTCCAAACCTTGGAAACCCAAAACTCATCTGAAAAAATATTTTGACAATCGACCTGAAAACAATTTCTTCCCAAAATGTACGCAAAATCCCATGCAAAAACAACTCGAAATCCCAGCATGACACAAAATGCACATCTCGAAGAACTCCAAGCCTTGGAAACCCAAAAATCATCGGAAAAATATTTTGACAGTAGACCGGAAAACAGTTTCTTCCCAAAATGTACGCAAAATCCCATGCAATAACAACCTGAAATCCCAGAATGACACAAGATGCACATCTCGAAGCACTCAAAACCTTGAAATCCCAAAACTCATTTGTAAAAATATTTTGAAAACAGACCTGAAAACAATTTCTTCCCCGAATCTACGCAAAATCCCAGGAAAAAACAACCCAAAATCCCAAACTGACGCAAAGTGCAAATATCAAAGCACTCCAAACCTTGAAATCCCAAAACTCATTTGTAAAACTACCACCCGAAATCCCAGAATGACACAAAATGCACATCTCGAAGCACTCCAAATCTTGGAAACCCAAAACTCATCTGAAAAAATATTTTAGGCCTAGCGGCACGGGCCGGCCCCCGCCCCGCAAAACAGGAAAGCGCGAAGTCGGCATCGTTATTTTTTTGTTTTTCTGCTCCATCTTTATTCCGCTGCCTCTGAGCCTGAAGTCTGCTTCGAGGCTGTTGGTGCACTTCCGGGGCTTCTGTTCCGGGTGCTGGTTCAGGGATTTAGGGGTTCAGGGGTTTAGGGTGTAGGGTTTGGGGGTTTTGGGTTCAGGGTCTGGGGTTTGGGGTATAGGGTTTGGGGTTAGATTGCATGCAGCACCTTGGACCCCATGGCCTTCCACGAAATCTTCCAAACCGCAGAACCGCTGGAAAAACGAAACATCCTTAAACAAGCTAAACCTACATCTGTAGATTCTTAACCTTTCACGTTCGCGATGGGTCCCGCTTTGCATGACTATTGCGGTTCCTTTGTCGCGCTTCGGTGGGCTCCTTGGGCCTTGTGAATGAGGGGTTTGAGGAGGGACGAGAAGGGACCCTACAAAGGAATCTTTAATCTTTCCGTGTGTATCAGTTAGGTCCGGCCAATCATGCTCCTTGGGGATGAGGCCAGCGATGGCAGTTCCGTCTTCCGACCTCCTGGACTGCAACGGCTCCTGCCTGGAACAAGGCGTTTCGGGTGGACCATGTTGAGCAAGTGGTTTCCAGACTCCCCTCAGAACTAGTCCCGAGAGCCCCCCAAGCCCATTCATGAAAAAAACACAGCTTAAAGGACATCGAAATCGGGCGGACCCGAGGGTTAATATAAGACTTCGGGTGCAGGGTTTAGCTGCACGGGCGACCCCGAGGGTCTATATCTATAGGGTTTGGGGCTTAGTGCAAGGGTTTGGGGGTTAGTCTCGCCTGGACGGGCGGGCCCGGGCTCGCCTGGATGGGCGAACCCGAGGGTCTATATTTATAGGGTTTGGGGCTTAGTTTAAGGGTCTGGGGCTTTGTCTCGCCTGTACGGGCGGGCTGGTCTATATCTATAGGGTTTGGGGGTTTGTCTCGCCTGGATGGGCGGGCTCGGGCTCGCCTGGATGGGCGAACCCGAGGGTCTATATCTAGAGGGTCTGGGGCTTAGTTCAAGGGTTTGGGGGTGTGTCTCGCCTGGATGGGCGGGCTCGGGCTCGCCTGGATGGGCGAACCCGCGGGTCTATATCTTAGGGTTTCGGGTTAAGTTCAAGGTTTTGGGGGTGTGTCTCGCCTGGACGGGCGGGCTCGGGCTCGCCTGGATGGGCGAACCCGAGGGTCTATATCTATAGGGTTTAGGGTTAAGTTCAAGGGTTTGGGGGTGTGTCTCGCCTGGACGGGCGGGCTCGGGCTCGCCTGGATGGGCGAACCCGAGGGTCTATATGTATAGGGTTTAGGGTTAAGTTCAAGGTTTTGGGGGTCTGTCTCGGCTGGATGGGCGGGCTCGGGCTCGCCTGGATGGGCGAACCCGAGGGTGTACATCTATAGGGTTTGGGGCTTAGTTCAAGGGTTTGGGGGTTTGTTTCGCCTGGATGGGCGGGCTCGGGCTCGCCTGGATGGGCGAACCCGAGGGTCTATATCTATAGGGTTTATAATAAGGTTTAGTTCAAGGGTTTGGGGGTGTGTCTCGCCTGGATGGGCGGGCTCGGGCTCGCCTGGATGGGCGAACCCGCGGGTCTATATCTATAGTTTAGGGTTAAGTTCAAGGTTTTGGGGGTGTGTCTCGCCTGGACGGGCGGGCTCGGGCTCGCCTGGATGGGCGAACATGAGGGTCTATATCTCTAGGCTTTAGGGTTAAGTTCAAGGTTTTGGGGGTGTGTCTCGCCTGGATGGGCGGGCTCGGGCTCGCCTGGATGGGCGAACCCGAGGGTGTACATCTATAGGGTTTGGGGCTCAGTTCAAGGGTTTGGGGGTTTGTCTCGCCTGGATTGGCGGGCTCGGGCTCGCCTGGAATCCCTAAACCCTAAACCTTAAAACGCAGAAGCGTGGACCTCAAGCCTGACAGCACAACTTTTCGACCCCGAGCCGGAGCCTTGCCGATTCGTGTCAGGAGGTGACTCCTATCGGATTGAGGGTCCAGGGTTTAGGGTTTAGGGTTTAGGGTTCAATTAGGGTCTAGGGTTTAGGGTTTAGGGTTTAGGGTTTAGGGTTCAGGGTTTAGGGTTTAGGGTTTAGAGTTTCGGGTTAAGGGTTTTGGATTGGCGTGGCGGGTTGTAAACGCAGCCCAAAATTCGAGAGCCCATGAGAATTTTGTTTCTCCGGTTGCAGGGGTGGTCCCCTGATGCCACACCTTCCGCCCTAAACCCTCAACCCTAAACCCTAAACTCTAAACCCTAAACTTTAAACCCTAAACCCTAAACCCTAAAGCCGAAGCCCTAAACCCGACAGGGACCAGCACGGGGCTCGACAGCAGCATGCGGCCATCTCGCCAATATCAGCCAGGCGGGCGATGTGGCGATGGGGTTTCGTGGGAGATAGGGTTTAGGGTTGAGGGTTTAGGGTTTAGGGTCTAGGGTGTAGGGTTCAGGGTTTAGGGTTCTTTTAGGCTCTGTAGACCGCTAAGGGCTACTGGGGTTTGGGTTCTCAGGATTCCCAGTTTTTCTGCAGTGGGGCTCCTCGGGTTCTTCGGTTTCTTAGCACTGACCCTCAACTCGAAACCCTAAACCCCAAAACTCCAAACTCTAAACCCTAAGTCCTAAACCCCAAACCCTAAGCCCCAAAACCTCTCTAAACCCTAGCACGCAGCCAGCATTTCGTAGCTTGGCCTGAGTCAGGGTTTAGGGTGTTAGGTTCAGGGTTGAGGGTTGAGGGTTTAGGGTTTCTGGTTTCGGTTGTCGGGTTTCGGGTTTAGGAGGGGACGGGAGGGAGGGGAGATTTCTGGGGCAGGCCTGTATCTTGGTTCAGGGCATGAGTAACTTTCTTGGTGAGGCGACTTACGTTTACGAAAAGAGGACTCGATTATAGACGCCACTCAACTTCCTTCCTAGCCGGGCCCCCATGATAGGGTTCCGCAACCCCCGAAGCCCCCAAAGCCCTTCCCCAAAATGAGCTGATCCAAAAAGGGGGCTTGTTAATGCGAAGTTTTCCTTATGAGCAGGCTAAGTATGTTTCGACGAACCCCGCCAGGACTGTAAGCCCTGCTTTTTTGTCGGGCTCCAAGTCATGGTTTGGCTAGGATTTAGGGGTCTGTGGTTGGTTCTAGGGATTTTGAGTTCAGGCTTTTCAGGGTTTCGGGGTTTAAGGCGTTGGATTTGGGATTTGGGCATGCATATGGAGTAAAATGTAGGCATGGCGCTTTGTTTTACAATCAAAGCAAACGGTTCCCTGGCTTAAGAAGCTCAAAGTTTGGGGGGACATGCCAAGGCCTGAGGTTAGGGGTCTCAGCGAGCTTAGGGGGTTGTTGAGATTGGGGCTTTCGGTTTTCGGGGCGTTACGGTTGGCGGGCGGGTCATCGACTGCTATTTCTGTCGCTACTTCTAGTGCTACTGCTACTGCTACTTCTACGGCTACGGCTACTGTCGCCCATTGTCTCACACAATGGGAAAGCGGCGCGGCGGCTGGTCCAAGAAGTTCTCCTCCAAGGAGGAGCGTTTGGCTGCCACTGGGCGGCGGCCGCCACGGGGTGTGCCTTCTGGGACTGGAACATCTGGCGACACCGTGTCGCCCAGCCCGAGTCCAGTTCCTTGACCTGAGACATGGAGTTTTGCTTCAGGATTACTGTATCGGGTAGGCCTGATTCGAAGGTTTGGGATCATTCGATAGGACCTGGCATAAACCAGGCTTTTATTGTTTATGTCTTGTCGGCCGTCTGTGGAGGAGGCAGAGGCTGAGCTCGAGCCGCCGAGCGAGCCTGGCGCTGACACTGGCATCGCGAAGCCAGTGCCTTTGTGGGAATCGTTTCATTAAAGTGCTTTTGTGGGAATCGTTTTTTTTTTAAGTTGAAACCATATATTTTACATCCATTCGCACTTGGCTTGTTATGTCCTGTCAGCCTTCTGTGGAGGAGGCAGAGGTTGAGCCAGAGCCGCCGAGCGAGCCCGATGCTGACATTGGCAGCTCGAAGCCAGTGCCTTTGTCGGAACTCCCACGTTAAAGCCGAAACCCTGGGTTGTACGTCCATTTGCACCTGGATCGTTCTTACAACCTCTGTAAAAGCCTCCCACACCTTCCATCTTTTCCCAGGACGCGGCGAGTGCAACGAGCATGCCGGCTACGGCGGCGGAGACCCTCCTCCCGAGGCTGCCCTGGCCCTTTGTCTATGAGGCCGCTCCCACGGCCCCTGTGGCTGGGCGGGTCCCTGCTTCTTCGGCTGTGGCTTCGACCGACCCCTGGTCTCATTTATATAGGGTTAAAAAGTCGAGCAAATGTCATGAAGGAGGGCTAAACTGGTAAGTTTCCTCCTTGTACTCAGTGGCCTGTAACGGTCCCAACTCTAGTAATTGATGAGTGAGCTTCTTCACTGATGCTAGTTAGGCGTTATTTCCGGTAGTCGGGGCTGATAGTCTTCATCTCACCAGCGAAGGCGAATGCGGCGGCCGAGACAGCCAAGCGGCAGCGTACGGCTTGACACATTTGCTGGACTATTTCTTTTTGACGTCACAATCGTTCTGAAGGCTGGCTCGGCGCGTGTTAGTTTCTCTTGGACATCCAAGACAGCAAGGCCGTCGTTTCTTCCAGTCCGCGTTGGCTGCCAGCATGGCGGTCCAGTGCTGGGTCAGTCATTATGCGCGTTGCCGCAACCTCAATGTACAGGCTGTTTCTGCAGACATATGCAGACGTGGACGATCGCACCACAGTCCGAGACGTCTCGAGTCCCCAAACCCCAAACCCCTAGGCCCAAACCCCAAAACCCAAACCGAAAATCCCAAACCCTAATTCTGGAGGTGAAGAGCAACGGGGCGAAGGACCGGGCCCCCATCAAGCCGCCGGACCTGGGCAAAGAAGGCCCCCGGACTTCAGGCAAAGGCTTCAAGCCAATTTTATGGCACTTTCAATCAGATCCCCCAAAAAGACAGAGGTCGACTCGAGGTCTGAGGGCATGAAGGTCGCATGGGAGTCGGTTCAGCCAAGCAGTTCCCAGTGGCCCCCCCCCCCTATTCCCCCCCCTTATTGGCTGGAGGAGATGTTCAGGCGGCAACTAGCGTGAGATCAGGGATCCTGGCAGCCCTGGAGCATCTGCGCATCGTGATGTTGACCGCAAGTTTTGTGATCGGACCACCGGAGAGACGGCTAGCCATGACCACGATGTCTGGGTCTGGGTGACAACGGCGACCTCTTTGAATCGTTGAGATGGCTGCAACGCAATAAAATTGCATTGACTCTGCCATTCCATTTTTTTGAAACACTGCTTGGTAGGTCCGCGCGCAGCACGGGCTTTAACCGCTTTTGGGCGGGGCGAGCCGCTGCCGCGAACCGCAGCATGCGACTTCAGTGCCTCTGGGATTCAGCGCCTCTGGGACTCTGGATAAAAGATGCTGGAAGTTGTTCTCGAAATGTTGAGACCGAGATAGCTGACATTGTGCAATAGGGGCACGAGCTCGTCGGTTTTTTTTGCTGCTGCTGTTTTGATTGAGCTAGCAAGAAAGACATTGCCAAGCAACACCAGTCACTGTTGTTGGACCACTGGTGCCAGCCTGCTGCCATGACACTAGGTGTGGCGGATGCACCAATGATGCCTTCCATCACAGAGCAGTGCCCGCCAAAGATCTACATCGGCACGAAGCGTCGGTTTCAGCAAGGACCTGTGTGTTGCTACGAGCTTGCCAGGGTGGGTTCCTGTCCCAGGCTGATCTACGTATGCAGGTCGCCCCCAGAGATCACTATCGTTGCGTTTTTCCCTTTTTTCCTCGATTCTTCCCTTTTGGTTTTCTTGTGAGACAGAAGACACAAAGGACCGGGCGGTGCTTTGAATTTGGAAACCAGGGTTTGGCTGCCCCGGAAGCCAAGGACCAGGCGGGCCTTGCGTTTTGCTAAAACCGAAGGACCAGGCCTAAGGGCCTTGGCTTTAGAAAAATTTCGGAGCTGGCTCCGTGGTCCTGCTCAAGGTCGTGGAAATTGGCTGTGTGCATGTGGGGGACGGTAACGAGGCTCGTAGAATCCAGACGAATAGGAATCTGTGGTCGAAGCTGACCGAGGGGAATTGGATGCCCAAGAAGCCAAGGAGGTGGGCCTTGGGTTTTTTAGAAAACTCAAGGAGCAGGCCTTGGGTTTGGGAGAACCCCAGGACCAGGCGGGCCCTGGGTTGGGAAAACCCAAGGACCAGGCGGGCCTTGGCTTTAGAAAAAACCCAAGGATCCGGCGGGCCTTGGGTTTGGCTCCGCGGTCCTGTGTACGTATGCAAGTCGCCCCCAAGAGATCACCTATGGTGGCAATGATGATGTGATGTGTACGTATGCAAGTCGCCCCCAGAGATCACCTATGGTGGCAATGATGATGTGATGTTCATCTGTGAAGAGCAAGGGGGGTACTTCGTTGCTTACGAAGGAAAAGTGGTGAATACTCCAAACATCCAGGCGCTGGTGCAGCGAGGTGCTGTCTTTCGCACCACCAGCGCTGGGAGATCAATTCCATCCCAACTCGCGCCAGTTCTGATGCTCCGTAGGAGAATCCCAATTGGGAAGTGTGTGGTGCTACGAGCTTGCCAGGGTGAGTTCCTGTCCCAGGCTGATTTACGTATGCAAGTCGCCCCCAGAGATCACTATCGTTGCGTTTTTCCCATTTTTGTTTTGGTTTTCTTGTGAGACAGAAGACACAAAGGACCGGGCGGTGCTTGAATTTGGAAACCAGGTTTTGGATGCCCCAGAAGCCAAGGACCAGGTGGGCCTTGGGTTTTGCTAAAACCCAAGGACCAGGCCTAAGACCAGGCGGGCATTGGCTTCAGAAAAACCACGGACCCGGCGGGCCTAAGCTGACCGAGGGGATTTGGATGCCCAAGAAGCTAAGGAGGTGGGCCTTGGGTTGTTTTAGAAAACTCAAGGACCAGGCCTTGGGTTTGGGAGAACCCAAGGCCCGCCAATCACTCTTGTTAGCCTAGTGGTGCCGGCCTTGCTGCCATGACACTAGGGCGGATGCAGCAATGATGCCTTCCATCACAGAACAGTGCGAGTAGACTAGAGTAGACCTTAGGCTTGCAAGAAGAGTCAACGCGACCCCCCATCAGCAGCTTCACACGTTCCCGCAGCACGTGTTCGGCGAGCCATCCCATGTAGCATGCAGATTGTCCAGTTGCCATGTCGCTCTTCTGCCTTGCTGACTTTCTCAGCATCCCGGCTACGTGACTGGCACTTGGGTCCGTGGGTGGCGGCCACTGTGGAGCCTGCGAGACCCACGGAAGTCGGCGCTTCCGTCTGGGTGCTCGCTGAGGGAGTGCAGGACGCTTCGGCTGGGCCATGGATTGTTGTACGCATCCTTGAGGAGCTTCTTATCCTGGAGCGTCATGACTTGTCGTTGATCACGCGCCCAGTCGCCATCCTGACTGTTTTTGCGAGAGTGCAGCGCCTCGCTGCAGACAGGGTCACTCTGCGGTACCGCTTTGGAAGCTTCCCTTCCTGGCACACGGTGCACAGTTTCCGCGAACAATGCACTTTCTCGGAACTCTGGACACTAGCAGACGTGAGCAACTACGTCTTCGGCTGCATCTTCTATAGGTTTGCGCAAGTGTTCACGCCGCCGGAGTTCCGCACGTACGCGCTGGTCCTGGAGCACAAGCGCTGTCGCGGTCGTGAGCGACTGACCTTGAGAACGTTCTTGAGCATAGCTGACAGCAGCGAGTACTCATCTAGGTCAGAGTCGGAGGCAGACTAGTGCTGGAAGCTACCACGCTTCTCTGTTGCAACGCAATACTGTGCGCTTCGGGCTCCGCGCCTGGGTCCCGCTGGGGCAGCTGGCGGGGGCGTTTTCAGAAGCGGAAATAAGCAGCTTCTTTCCGCTCGCCATTGGCTCCGCGCCTGGGCCCCGCTGGGGCAGCTGGCGGGGGCGTTTCCAGAACCGGAAATATCTGGCGGGAGCATATTCAGAAGCTTTTGTTTTAGACACTGCCTAGGTCCGCGCGCAGAATGGGCTTTAGCCGCCTTCGGGCGGGGCGAGGCGCTGCCACGAGCCGCATCATGCGACGTCGCTGACTTTGGGGCTTTGGGCAAAAAATGCTGGAAGTTGTTCTGCCTTACCGGCATATTGAGATTGAGACCGAGACAGATGACATTGTGCACAAACAAAACTCTGTCAGCAGCCGCTAAGCTCAAAAAGGGACATTTGTTTCAGCGTTTGGCACCTCGACCATGTCGCTTCCTAGCCACATTTCGATCGGCGCGAAAACTGCCCGTCAGAGGGGCTATGAGTACCATTACGACTTGGTGAAAGTCGGGGAAATAGAGATGTACATGTTGAGCAGTGCGAACAGAAAGGATGACGAGAAGTTGGTGTTGCAGAAAGAAAGCCCCTTTTGGGTTGCTTACAACATCAAGGAGTCCGAGGACGGCGTGATCGATTTTGGACAGCCGCGCTTCCGCACAAAAGAGAACATGGTCGAGAAGGGTTGGCACTCATGGGAGATGTACGACGTTAAGTCCGGACAGTGGGCAGGCGATCTTCAGTGCTCGACTGAGTGGTCGTAATGACGAGGCCTGTAGCCATAGAGATCTCACCAGAATGGCTTTTGAACAGTAGCCGCAAGGGGAAAATTCTCCCCAAGGCCATTCTTCCCATTCTTCCCAAGGCCCTAGCAGCATGGGCTTTAACCGCCTTTGGGCGGGGCGAGCCGCTGCCGCGAGCCGCATCCCTTTGGGCCTTTGGAAAAAATGATGCTGGAAGTGGTCCTGCCTTACCGGCGTCGAAATGTTGGGACCGAAAGAGATGACATTCTGCGGTAGGGGCATGAGCTCGTAAGTTTCCTGGCTGCTGCTGTTTACGTGAGCTAGCAAGAAAGACATTGCCAAGCAACACCAATCACTGTTGTTAGCCTAGTGGTGCCGGCCTTGTGCCATGACACTAGGGCGGATGCAGCAATGATGCCTTCCATCACAGAACAGTGCGAGTAGACTAGAGAGTAGACCTTAGGCCTGCAAGACGAGTCAAGGGGCCCCCCCATCAGCAGCCTCACACGTTCCCTCAGCACGTGTTCGGCGAGCCATGACAAAGAGGTCCTGGCCCGCGGGTGTTACGTCTTGGGAGGACACAGTGAAGTTTGCACAGCTGCTGTTTGGCATGGACATTCCTTTTGAGAACTATTCAGAGAGACTGCCGCACGCAACAGAGAAGTCGTTCCTTCTTTTCGCCAAGGGCGCATGCGCAGAGGGAAGGCCTCTGCGCAAGATCCAAGAATTCATTCCAAAGCAGATGGAGGAGATTGCAGAATGGGAACAAAATGTTCGTGGCAACTCGTCTAGACCGACCAAGTCGCAGCAGATGCTCGGAAGGGATAAAAGCCAGGTGTATTACTGGAGCGTGCAGTTGACGCGTGCTTCCTGTTTGTGTCGTTCGGTCTTCGGAGCTGATGCTCATCAGAAACATGTGCCGACCTCTGCAGAAGTCTGGGGGACCGCGAGCAAGTTCGCGAAACTATGGGACGCTACCTTGGCACGGAACTATGCTCACTTTCAAACTCCACACATGCGCCCAATTTGGCTGGACAAGACGTGGCAGGTTTTGTGGAACTGGAACGACCACAAGCAGCACCATCACATTGAACCTCACGCAGACTTATGTGCCACATACAATCATCTGGATCCTATCGCTTCTTTGTCCTTCGGTCATGGGGGTGTACTGACTTTGACGTCCAACATTAAGAGGTCCAAGACGCCAGTTGGACCGACGAAGATGTTGTACCAGTCAGACGGGGACGCCTTGCTGATGGCTGGACAGTTTCAATCAGAGTTTTTGCACGGCGTACCTGCGCGCCGCACCTGGAGTGAATTGAGGTCCAGTTCCATGTATGCCGGAATGCAGACGTGGGAGAAAACGGGGATGAGCCGGGAGATTGAGATGCACCAGGGAGCTGTGACGGATGACCCGCATGTGCGCATGAATTGTACAATCCGCTGGCACTCCTCACATTTCCCGGGCTGTCCGCAGGCCTTTGCTGATCCATCCGTTCTGGCTCGGCCGGGGGAGTTGTCTACTCCAGCTGCAGGAAGTCGCCAGCGGACTCCACCGAAGGAGTCTTCTACTCAAGCAACTCAACCGCTTTTGACTGGGGCTGCCCAGGCACCAGCTGCCCGCGTGCAGGAACCACCTGTTTTTAGCGGCATCCGGAGGCAAGATTCTGTAGACGAGCAGCCAAGCTCTTCCAAGACACAGCGCCTGTCGAGCCTCGAAGAATCGCATGAGACGATTCGGCATCTTTTGGCTTGTATTGACGCGTGTGTTCGACACAGCGAGCTGTTCGCGCTGGCAATTAATGGCACACCATTGGTGGGAGCCACGTCGGTCCATGAGAAAACATTGCAGAAGATCGTCGAGACGGTCGACTGCCTGAGGCGGCAGCTCTTGATCGCGTCGGAGGCCGTCCAGAGATGTGGCTTCGACGAGTCCAAGGCAGACGGGAACTGAAAGCGTTATCACGGCATTGAGACCACACGGAAACTCCAAGTCTAATTCAGAAGTAGTAGTCCAACCAGGATTCTAGTCTACGAGGCCTTCACAGAACCCTTCTTCTACTTGCAGCTTTCAATTTCATGGAATCGTGAACCCCTATGAACCTCTAACGGAAACCCTACATAACGTTTCGGGAAACTCTAGAGCTTGGGTGCGGAGGCTGACGCAGTCAACTACAAGGCGCTCGACGTCATGGCACTGGCCGCGCAGCAGCGAAAAAACATCCAGAGACACCTCGGCGAGTTTCTCGTGTCAGACCTACGGGGAGGAGGGTCTTGGATGATTGAGACAAAAAACCGGCCAACCCAGAACTGCTTGAGGCAGGACCCACAGTACCGGAAGTGTTTGCTTTCGCATCACCAATTGGCGTTATTGCTGCAAGAGGCCTTGAGTGAAGACATGATGCGCCAGCATCAAGAGATCGCACTGGACCTGAGAACTCACGCTGCAGTGCTGCCAGAGAAGGTGACATGTGCAAAGAGACACGCTCTAGCCAAGCAACATCTAAATGAAGATCTGGGTCTGGACTCATATGACGTGCCATCGGGCTCCGTGGTCCTGCTCAAGGCCGTGGAAATTGGCTATGTGAGTGTGGGGGACGGTAACGAGGCTCGTAGAATCCAGACGAATAGGAATCTGTGGTCGAAGCTGACCGAGGAGCTGACAGTCGCAGAGATTGCAACTAGCGTGAGATCAGGGATCCTGGCAGCCCTGGAGCATCTGCGCACCTTGGATGTTGACCGGAAGTTTTGTGATCGGACCACCGGAGAGACAGCTAGCCATAACTACGATGTTTGGGTCTGGCTGACAACGGCGACCTCTCCGAAGCGCTGAGATGGCTGCAACGCAATTAAATTGCTTTGAATCTGCCATCCTTTTTTTTTAAACACTGCTTGGTCGGTCCGCGCGCAGCATGGGCTTTAACCGCCTTTGGGCGGGGCGAGCCGCTGCCGCGAGCCGCATCATGCGACTTGACTGCCTTTGGGCGGGGCGATAAAAAATGCTGGCATCGAAATGTTAAGACCGAGACAGATGACGTTGTGCAATCGGGGCATGAGCTCGTGCGTTTCTTTGCTGCTGCTGTTTTACATGAGCTAGCGAGAAAGACATACGATGTTTGGGTCTGGCTGACAACGGCGACCTTGAGAACGTTCCTGAGCATAGCTGACAGCAGCGAGTACTCATCTAGGTCAGAGTCGGAGGCAGACTAGTGCCGGAAGCTGCCACGCTTTTCTGTTGCAACGTAATACTCTGCGCTTCGGGCTCCGCGCCTGGGCCCCGCTGGGGCAGCTGGCGGGGGCGTTTTCAGAAGCGGAAATAAGCAGCTTCTTTCCGCTCGCCATTGGCTCCGCGCCTGGGCCCCGCTGGGGCAGCTGGCGGGGGCGTTTCCACAAGCGGAAATATCTGGCGGGAGCACATTCAGAAGCTTTGTTTTTTTTGTTTACACTGCTTGTTAGGTCCGCGCGCAGCATGGGCTTTAGCCGCCTTTCGGGCGGGGCGAGCCGCTGCCGCGAACCGCATCATGCGACATCACTGCCTTTGGCCCTGTGGACAAAAACTGCCGGAAGTTGGTCTGCCTTACCGGCATGTTGAGATTGAGACCGAGACAGCTGACGTTGTGCAATAGGGGCATGAGCTCGCAAGTTTCTTTGCTGCTGCTGTTTTAATTGAGCTAGCAAGAAAGACATTGCCAAGCAACACCAGTCACTGTTGCTAGCCTAGAGCGGTGCCAGCCTGCTGCCATGACACTAGCCGTCCCGGATGCACCAATGATGCCTTCCATCACGGAGCATTGCCCGCCAAAGATCTACATCGGCACGAAGCGTCGCTTTCAGCAAGGACCTGTGTGGTGCTACGAGCTTGCCAAGGTTGGTTCCAGTCCCAGGCTGATCTACGTATGCAAGTCGCCTCCAGAGACCACCCATGGTAGCAATGATGATGTGATGTTCATCTGTGAAGAGCAAGGGGGGTACTTCGTTGCCTACGAAGGAAAAGTGGTGAATACTCCAGACAGCCAGGCGCTGGTGCAGCGAGGTGCTGCCACAGAAGCCTTCTGGGAAGCTGGAGATCACCGCTGGGAGATCAATTCCATCCCAACTCGCGCCAGTTATGATGCTCCGTGGGAGAATCCTAATTGGGAAAGCAGTGGCTGGAAGGTCCGCACGCAGCATGGGCTGTAATTTGGGCGGGTGAAACGCAATTAAATTGTGTTGAATCTGCCATATCTTTTTTTGAAACACTGCTTGGCAGGTCCGCGCGCAGCGTGGGCTTTAACCGCCTTTGGGCGGGGCGAGCCGCTGCCGCGAGCCGCATCATGCGACTTCACTGTCTTTGGGCCTTTGGAAAAAAAGATGCTGGAAGTTGTTCTGCCTTACCGGCGTCGAAATGTTGGGACCGAAAGAGATGACGTTGTGCAGTAGGGGCATGAGCTCGTGAGTTTCTTGGCTGCTGCTGTTTACTTGAGCTAGCAAGAAAGACATTGCCCAGCAACACCAATCACTCTTGTTAGCCTAGTGGTGCCGGCCTTGCTGCCATGACACTAGGGCGGATGCAGCAATGATGCCTTCCATCACAGAACAGCTTCGTGTACCCGACGAACGAGGCTGGGACGCGCAACAGCATCACGGATGGCCGAGAGGTGGCAGGGACACGTGCGGCGCATGAGGAGGCGGGACGCCTTGCAGTCTTGTCTGTGCATGCGCCGGACACTCACATGCTGCTTGCAGTCTTGTGCGTGCGCTGGACACACACACGCTGGCCCACCCTGCCGCTGATGCAGGTTCGCCGGGCCGTCGGCTGGTTGCTTGCAGTCGATGCTCATCGGATTGACGGTCCCGGGGAGATGCTGATCACGCGCAAGCTGACGCAGAGGCTGCCCGACTCCCTGACGTACGCGTCAAGTGAGCACTTATGGCGGTGCTTGGAGGACGTCTCCATGCTGACCCTCGCGGAGACGGATGCTTTGCGACAGGAGGTTCGCGGGCTGTTCTTTCTCTTCGATGCCTTGCAGACCAAGCTCCTGGGCGACCCGAACTTGCCGTGGGCCACCAAGACCCGGGTGCAGCAGCGAGTGCACGAGAGGATCATGCGCGCAGAAGAACTGTTTGAGTCCGAGCGCCCGGAAATGCAGGGGCAGCGCTCGAGTCTGCGCCTGAGACCTTGAACGGGCGTGGCGGCCCAGGACGGATTCTTGTCCTGGGCCGCCGGGCTGGAGGCTAATTCGGAATTATTGTGGATGATGTTTCCAGGAGGTTGCCGCCAGTAAAATGGCCAGAACACGTAGAGACATTGAGCGAGAAATAGTCTACTTGTAAGGAAGGGCGTCCTCGAGCATCGTCCTGCAGTCGCGCGCAGCATGGGCTTCAACCGCCATATGGGCGGGGCGAGCCGCTGCCGCGAACCGCATCATGCGACTTCACGGCCTGTGGCCTCTTCACGAAGACTTTCCCGTGCGTGTGCCTCCTGAGAAAGATTGTCCTGTGCACGCATGGTGTTGACAAAGATTGTCCTGTGGGTCAACATCCTAAACTCCCGTGGGCATCGAGCATTGAGCATGTTCCTGGTTGCCGTGTTCCGTCCTTGCTGCGCTGTTCTCGGTCCAAATAGGGGCGAGTGGTCTTGCCGAGGCAAGGCTGCCTACGCGCATGAAGAAGCCAGCGGCCGCGGAAGGCCGCCAGCGTCCCGGCAAGGGCACGCTGCCTCATCATACCTGCAGCGACGAAGCAACGGGGTGTTCTCCTCTCAGGAAAGACATCTCCGTCGCAGATGAGAAGGAGTTTGAGCTTCTGCCCCTCTACCACCGCCTTCTACGGCACAGGCAGGAGGACGCCCAGGCTGGCTCCGATGATGGTGTTGCAGTTGATGTCCCGGCCTGGGCGATGCGTTATCTTGAGTGCAGCGCGGCAGACATGTGCAAAAGCGCCGCGGACTTCAGCGCGGACGAAGTGCTAGACATTGTTCAGTCCGCCGCAAGGTGCTCTTCCGGCTCGACCGCGGACTTTCAAGACGAGGACATGGAGGCGATGCCGGCGCCAGCAGCCAAGCAGGCCAAGAAGGCAGCAAAGGCGCGGGAAGCTTCAGCGAGACAGCTGAAGGAGACGCGCTGGGGTCGTTGTTTGGCGCCATGGTGTCGCCGGCTGGCGTTGCAGCCCGTGTTGGGTAGGCGAGGCCCCTTTTTGGTCTGCAAGGGCAAAAATGGTTGCCACTTCAAGAAAGAGCTGTCCGCAGCCCAGTGGCGCACGCTGCCTGCTGCCTGGCAGAAGTACTGGCCGGCATCTTGGGCGGCAGTCAAACCGCAACTGCGCCCCTGCAGGCCCGCGGCCTACCTCGGCGCCGCTCGATCTGTACGAGTGCGATGCCGTTCGGGCGGGCAGCCAGCAGAGGCGTCCCAGAACGTCTTCGATTCACAGGACTCGTCGGATGCAAGTCTCTCCCAGGCAAGAAGTGCAGGGGACGGATCCGAGTGACATGAGCGTCGAGCAGAAGTTCGAGGTGTGGGAAGCCTGTGAGGCGGCACGGCGTCTTTCAATCGAGGCTGGCTGTCATGATCGCAGAAACGTCCCCATACCTCGAGACTGTGTTAGAACGCCTCTGACGGCCTCGAGACTGTGTTAGAACGCCTCTGACTGTTCCGCGCATGAAAGTATGATCACTTAGTGAAGAGGTTCCTCGGAAGTCTGAAAGCATGATGCCAGCCTGTGCTTGCACGCCAATGACTCAGTAGGCCAATGCTGAGGGCCTGGCGGCCCAGGACAGACTCTTTTCCTGAGCAGCCGGGCTGGAGGCTAATTCGGAATTATTCTGGATGATGTTTCCAGGATGTTACCGCCAGGAAATGGCCAGAACAAAAGTGGAGACCGTCCCTGCTTTGCCAGCTGCTGCGACCCTCGCTCGCTGGAGTGAACATTGATGAGTTGGCACGAAGCTGCTTTTTGCTTGAGCCACCTGAAGCCTCAAGCTTTGAAGTTCACGGACGGTTCGAACAGCCCCTGCAGGATCACGTGCCGCTGCGACATCCGGGCAAGCTCTCGAAGCTTGCTGATGCGCCTGCCTGGGGGAGTTCAGAATCTACTTGACGACAAGTACACCGCATCATGGGACTTAACCGCTTTGGATCGGGGCGGTCCGACGCATGGAGATGTTCAGCGCAGATTCTGCCACGCTGTCTGCGCTGATGGTCTTTCTAGCTTGCAACCACAACCCAAAACCTAAACTCCCAACCCAGACCCTTGAGTGCCTTAAGTGCACTCAACTCAGCACCGCAGACAGCAGCTGATCGCTTCAGTACTCCATGGAGGCACTGCAACAAGGAGACAGTTTCGATAATCGCACGCAGCCAGCAGCGCGCTTATGAGTGTCTTCTCAATCATCCCTAAATCCTTGAACATCGGCAGCTGTTTCAGCGCAACTTTTCAAGCGGTGCTCCATGGAGACGCATCGCCAGCAGAAACACAGCAGAAAGAGTGTCGTGCACGCATGGTGTTGACGAAGATTGTCCTGTGGGTAAACATTCCAGACTCCATTGGGCATCGAGCATTGAGCATGTTCCTCGTTGCCGTGTTCTATCCTTGCTAGCGTGAGTGCCGCAGGCTTCCACGGTTTGCAGTCAAGCGGCAGGCGGAGCTCCTCATGGCAGACTCCGGTAGGAGGCCTGATGGCTTCTTGGGGTTCCTCCAAAAATCCCGAGACCGCGCCATGTCCAGCAAGTCGGACGCACGGCTGGTATCGTGCATCCAGGCCGCTGACGAGACCCGTCGTAGCCGGAGCCCAGCATCCGAGTCCATTCTCCCCACCGACACCGTCCCAAGCCCGGAGCAGAGCTGCCGCAGCCCGGCGTCCGCCGAGTCTATTATCTCCAGCGAGACCGAGCTGGCCGTGGAAGAGGTTCTGAGCCGGGGCCGGGAAGTGGCTACCAGACTGCGAGCGCTGTCCGTCCGCGCGAAGGGGTTCGTAACGGCGCACCCGTGGGAAGCCGATGCCTTGCGCCCGGCACTGGAAGCAGCAGACGCCTTGGTGGCGAGAACATCGGCGATCCTATCCCGCGCTATGTTCGGAGCGCCGTTTCATCGCTTGCCCATGTACACCTGGGAGGAAGTGGCAGCGGCGGAGAGCTCCCTGTCGGCCGCTCTTTGCGGCGCACGCAGGCACGTGCGCGGCAACATCATCGACTGACGCTGCCCGGTTACAGATGTGCTCAGGTCGTCTAGTGTCGTCTAGACTCAGTGCAGACAAGAACGCCTTACGGGCGGAGTCTGTCGCCTGCTAGAAAATTCGCTGCAACCGCGAGCCCCAACACTGCGTCCTGAGGCGCAGACCCTGAGTCCGAAAACCATCAGCCCTGAACAAGAGGCTTAATTAAGGTACATGCAGACCGGAGCACGTAGTCCGCGCGACCTCACGGCGACCAAGACAAGCGCCTGGATCTGGCCCAGGTTCTTTCATGCTTGGGTCACTCTTGGGCCTCAACCCGAAACCCTAAACCCTGAAACTTCATCCTCGTTTTTATCGATAGGTTGCGCTTGGGCCTAGGAAGGCTGGCTTACACACTACATCCCCCCCCCCCCCCCCCCCCCCCAAACCCTAGATCCTAGAGTCTATTACCAGGTGCACTGTAAGGGGGACTGCAGATAGCGGGCTTTTTTTTGGGTTTAGGGTAGGGGTGAGGGTATAGGGTTTAGGGTAGTGTTTTCAGGGTTTCTGCAGAGGGGCTTGGCGATCTGGAGAACTTTCTCATGTGTTGCTAGGCACATGGCCGATGTCCCTGGTGCCCATGGGCGCTTTCCAGAATGGGTTGGGGTGGAACGGTTGACGACGAGGCACACTCCGTGAACATGTTACAGGGACTTGGCCCACCGTGTGGTGTATGCCCGGACGCAGATTTCATCGGAGGGCGAAAAAAACAAAGAAAACCTAACAGCGATAAAAAAAGATTGGGGAGGGGCGGGGGAAGGGGGGGGGGTTCTCAAGCCGTCACTGTCCGACATCCGAGCACCCGGCAAGTAGATCAGTCTCCTCCGCTCCGCCCTTTCGTGTCTCATGGCTGAGCGTCTGACTTCATGAGCACCTTTGACGCAGGATTTCTTAGTCGCCTTTATCATGACATCTTTTCGGAAGGCTGAGGGCAAAAACGATCTGGGGTGGCACATCATCACTACATGACTTTCTTCGTGGTTTTGTTCTGGTTTTCTTCAGACCTGAAACAGTCGACATGTTGCTATGACCCTGCAGAGCGGGACGGTGCATCGTTGGCAAGAGACTAGCAGCAGAGACAAAGGCAAAGTCAACGTGCACATCAAAGGCTCCATGGCTCACGTGCTATTCTTGGCAGGTTTAGGGTAGAGGGTTTAGGGTTCAGTGTCTAGGATTTAGGGTTGAGGGTTCGCGCGAACACGGGCGGCAGAGCTGAATCCTCGGGTGGAGGGTTTAGGGTTTAGGGTTTAGGATTGTTGGGGGGGTTGTTCTAAATTGCGACCCCTCTTTATGGTCCTCTTTTTTTCCCGGATATTCCCAGTCCCCAAATGGCCCACAATTTAGAATAATCCCCATATAAAACCCTAAACCCTAAAGCCTGAGCCCTGAACCCTAAAGCCCAAACCGGAAGGTCAAAAACCCTGTACCGAACCCTATCAATAAACCCCCCCAAGCTGGAAAAAAGCTCGAGCCAGCCTCTGCAGCCCAGGAAGCAGGGGAAGAAGTGCGGCCCCCCTCCTGCTGACTTGCTGAGCTTAGCGGCTGAGAACTTGCAGGATTTGGGGTTCAGGGTTCAAATTTTAAGGGCCTCTAGCCCGAGGTCGTTAATTTCACTTCCTGGCCTAGCAATTATTCTGTCCCCTTGAGAGGTGTGGAGTGGAGTCCGTGCATCTTCACGGTGCAAGTGCGTCGTAAGGCCCGAAGGCCTACACCTCAAATCCGAGGGTTTTGGCGCTGAGCACCCGCGTTTTGGATGGCAGAGTGGAGCCCTGCGCGAGGCAAAACAGGTTTTACAGGGGTCCGGGTGTCAACCCACTTGCCACGTTTGGGGGTTTAGGGAGTGTAGGGTTTAGGGTGCAGGGTTTAGGACCATGCCGACAGAGCAGCTCCCTTCGCCCGTTGGTGAATTCGCGCTTCTGGTCCCTTAAAGACCCATCTTGTCCCAGGCAGGAGCTGGTAGGCACGAGTCAAGCCCAAACCCTAAACCCTGAAGCGTAAATGCCAAATCGCTGAAACCCTCAGCCCCCAAACCCTAAGCCCTGAGACCTGAAACCCTGGGGCCTCAACCCTAAATCCTCAGCCTTGCCCCCTTCACCCCGAAACCGAATCCAAACCCAAATGCCAAGACACCAAACCCCCGACCAAGGAACCCTAAACACTGACCCGGAGCCGAAAGCCCTGCAACCCTAAACCTAAACCCCAAGCCCTAAGCCCGAAACCCTCAACCCTCAACCCTAAACCCAAAAACTACAAACCCGAAACCCTCAACCCTAAACCCTTGACCTTAAACCCCAAGCCGTAAACCCTGAACCCTAAACCTCAAACCCTAAACCCGAAACCCTGAACCCTGAACCCTGACCCGGAACCCTGAGGCCTAAACCCTAAGCCCCAAACCATGAACCCTGGACCTTAAACCTAAACCTAAAGCCTAAACCCGAAACCCTAAACCCTAAACCCTAGCCCTGAACCCTAGGCCCTAAATGCTGAACCTCAAACCCCAAACCCTAAACCTTAAACCCTTAACCCTAAACCTCAAACCGCAAACCCTGAACCGTACACCCTAAACCCGAAACCCTAAACCTCAAACCCAAACCCCAAACCCTAAACCCTACACCCCCCTAAACCTCAAACCCTAAACCCTAAACCCGAAACCCTAGACCCGAAACCCGAAACCCTGAACCCGAAACCCTGAACCCCAAACCTCAAACCGTAAACCCGAAACCCTAAACCCTGAACCCTGAACCCTAAACCCTAAACCCTGAACCCTAAACCCTAAATCCTAAACCCTAAACCCTAAACCCTAAACCCTAAACTAAACCTCAAACCCCAAAACCTGAACTGTAAACCCTAAAGCCTAGACCTCAAACCCCAAACCCTAAACCCTAAACCCGAAACCCGAGACCCGAAACCCTAAACCCTAAACCCTAAAAAACAGAAACCATAAACCCTGAACCCTAGACCTTAAATCCCAAGCGTAAACCCTGTAAATATAAAATTGAAACCCCACATCCCAGACCCTAAACCCTAAACCCTAAACCTCAAACCCCAAAACCTAAACCCGAAACCCGAGACCCTAAACCCAAAACCCTAAACCCTAAAGCCTAAACCCTAAACCTTAAACCCTAAAGCCTGAACACTAACCCTAAACCCTAAACCCTAAACCTCGAACCTAAACCCTAAACCTCTCCCCAAACCTGACCCAAAACCTAAACCCGAAACCCGAGACCCCAAACCCAAAACCCTAAACCCGAAACCCTAAACCCCAAACCCTAAAGCCTAAAGCCTGAACCCTAACCCTAAACCCTAAACCCTAAACCTCAAACCCCAAACCCTAAACCCGAAACCCTAAACCTCAAACCCTAAACCCTAAACCCTGAACCCTGAACCCTGAACCCTAAACCCTAAACCCTAAACCCTAAACCCTAAACCCTAAACCCTAAACCCTAAACCCTAAACCCTAAACCCTAAACCCTAAACCCTAAACCCTAAACCTCAAACCCCAAAACCTGATCTGTAAACCCTAAGCCTAAACCTCAAAGCCCTAACCCTAAACCCGAAACCCGAAACCCTAAACCCTAAACCCTAAACCTCTCCCCAAACCTAACCCAAAACCTAAACCCGAAACCCCAAACCCTAAACCCTAAACCCGAAACCCTAAACCTCAAACCCCAAACCCTAAACCCTAAACCCTAAACCCTAAACCTCAAACCCCAAACCCTAAACCCTAAACCCGAAACCCTAAACCCTAAACCCTGAACCCTAAAGCCTAAACCCTAAAATCTGAACCCAAACCCTAAACCTCAAACCCCAAAACCTGAACTGTAAACCCTAAGCCTAAACCTCAAAGCCCAAACCCTAACCCTAAACCCTAAACCCTAAACCTCTCCCCAAACCTAACCCAAAACCAACCCCAAACCCTAAACCCTAAACCCGAAACCCTAAACCCTAAACCCTGAACCCTAAAGCCTAAACCTTAAAATCTGAACCCAAACCCTAAACCTCAAACCCCAAAACCTGAACTGTAAACCCTAAGCCTGAACCTCAAAGCCCAAACCCTAACCCTAAACCCTAAACCCTAAACCTCTCCCCAAACCTAACCCAAAACCTAAACCCGAAACCCTAAACCCTAAACCCTAAACCCTAAACCCTAAACCCTAAACCCGAAACCCTAAACCCTAAACCCTAAACCCTAAACCCTAAACCCTAAACCCTAAACCCTAAACCCAAACCCTAAACCTCAAACCCCAAGACCTGAACTGTAAACCCTAAAGCCTAAACCTCAAACCCCAAACCCTAAACCCTAAACCCGAAACCCCAACTAAACCCTAAACCTTGAACCTCTCCGCAAACCTGAACCCTCAACGCAAGAAGGCAAAAAAAGACGCAGATGACCCAAAAAAAAAGATGCAGACAACTCAGGATGGAAGCAAAAGTGCGAGGCGCTGCAGGAAACCAAGACCAAAAAGACGCAGGTAACCACAAAAAAAGACGCAGACAACCAAAAAAAAAAAGACGCAGAT